>CAMTDV010000025.1:89070781-89670781 GCA_947069175.1 Scalesia atractyloides
TTTCAACATGCGTGATTATGGTTTTTCAACATGCGTGATTAGGGTTTTGAGTTTTATAACATGCGTAATTTCATATCGTACGCATCGCACGTTAAAGAATATTGTACCTTAACAAGGGGCGTAGCTTTGTGGAGGGCCGGGGGGGGGCGACCCCTTGAACTTTTCGCTCAGTGGTGTTCGGTATGTAATTTTCGTATAGAAATTTTTGGTATATACGTTTTCGACCCCCCGGTTCTATAGATTTTTTTTGGTATATACGTTTTCAACCCCCCTCCCCCCGTCATTCGGGTCAAGCTTCGCCACTGATGTTAACCAACCCCTATATATATTCAAAAGTGTATATGATATGTAAAGTTGTAAACACTTTCACTATTGAGTTTAATACTTTTCAAATTTGGCTGTTAATTGTTATGCATAACACCTAACATTATTCTAGTATTAAGATATGCTGCTGCCTGGTGGTTTAAAACAACTTTAAGATGGATACTACGTACCACATTCATAAATAGTATCTAACCTTACAATATATATTCAAAAACACTAAAGGTATACGACTATTCATTTTGTTGTATGCCCCTATTTGAAAAAAATGTCAACTAACATTAAGGGTTTGTTTGGTATGGGGTAATGATAGAATGGACGAGGTAATGAAATGGATGAGGGAATGCAATGGATCATTACCATTCCATGTCTCGTTTGGTTACCATGTGTGAATGGAATGAATTATTATCGTGTATTGTTTGGTAGGCAAGAAAAACGAAGCAATAAAATCGTTTGTGAGTGGTGGTGGTCGGTGACAGTGATTGTGGGTGGTGTTAGGTGGCGGCGGCGACGAGGGTAGCGGTGATGGGGGTGGCGGCGGGCGGCGGTGGTGGGTTTCTCACACCCCGACCCGCAGCGGAATAAGAATCGGGGTATAATTGGGTTATCACCAAAGCTCATGATGTTTACTAATATGTTTCATATTTATTAAATTCAAATTACATCTCAAAGTTCCAAGTCAAATTCATACAATACAAGGAAGGAAAAGTTAACTAAAACAATCCAAAATCTAAACTGGTTTATTCTTCTAGGCCGCCCTATGTGTTCTTGCTTCAACTTGATCACCTGTATCATGTGTAAAAATGGGGAATTTTGGGTCAACAAAAGTTGGCGAGTAAACCTTGTTAAAAACATTTGTTATTGATTCATTATTGTAATTAATATAGGAAAATTGTGCAATAATCATATATGAACAAATGTATGTAAACATAACAATCACAAACCACCTTGCTTAAGTATATAATAAGAATGACAATGTATATGTTGGCAACGTCCCGTTCACGCTCATAGGTAATGGGGAACGGACGGCCTATGCTAATGTATGTGAGATCAAGGCTCAATCAAACGGAGCCGATCTTATGTTGGCAACGCCTGGTTCACGCTCATAGGTAATGGGGAACAGCTCACGCTCATAGGTAATGGGGAGCGGCGGCCTATGAAATGTATGTACTGAAAATGATAACTTTAATTTAAACATTAGCCACACAAACAATAGATATATATAGGCAACACATTTGATCATGAACATGATGGATGCATAAGTTTTTAATTAAAATAAATAAATAGCGACACATGATACACCCCAAAATGTGATTAAAACGGGGAATTGGTAAAGATTCACTCACATTGGGTGCGTTTGCTTGAAGATGTTGAATGCGCACGAGTTTAAAGGATGGATCGACGAGGAATAACTAACCTAATTAATAACGAAAAGGTACGGTAAGTATGTGGATTTTATTAACTATTTTAGTAGGATTTTTGGATATATTTTTGTGAGTTTGAGGCTATTTTCTAACTTTAAAACGTTATCTTTAAGTATTTTTAATTGATTTTTAAATTAAATAAATAAATAAAAATAATAAAAAATATTGACTTTTGACCGTTGACCGTTGACCGGTCCGGTCGCTTATATATGTGCGCTGGGTGAGACTCGAACCCGTGACCTCCCGTATGCGTGCACGCAGCTCTACCAACTGAGCTACGTGTCTAACCCGAAATATTTCCGTTTTTAATTATATTTATATGCTATTTAACTTAATCCGAAAATCATTTATTTTTAAAAAGGATTTTAATTGAATTGAGCCGGTGCAGTTATCCAGTCTCGAACCCGGGACGTGCGAGTTAGTGTTGCACACAGTCCACCGCTGGACTGTGTGTCTAACCTGGTTAATATTCCGGTTTTTATTATACTTAACATCTTACTGAGTTAACCTGGTTCGGTTTCTAAAAAAACATTTTTATTACAGAGGTTAAGGTTGTGATAAGAATCGAACTCGCGTCATGTATGTAATTGTTTGCACACAGTCCACCGCTGGACTGTGTGTCTAACCCGTTCATATTACTAATTTTAATTAAACTTATGATATAACCAACTTCGTCTTCTTCGCTCAAGAACACAGAAAATGACAGTTCAACTGTTTCAGGTCTAATTCGATTAACAAGCATTGTAAGTAATTGAAAAGTAATGAACGGAGAGAGTTTGGGGAAAGGATGTACCGATCAGTGTCTTTCACAGTACTCCGGCAAAGATTCGTCGGCTCTGTTTGTGAACTTCGGCTGTTAGAATCAATTAACAGTTCTGTTCGATTAGTTATGAAATTGAGGTGCTTAAACAAGAACTAACAGAAGTTTGAAGGGTTATACCGATTCACAGCGTAAGATCAGAAATTTCAGAGGTTTTTCGGCGAGAGCTGAAAATTCCGGCTACAACGTCTGGGATTGATTCTGGTGGTTGGATTGAAGTTAGTAACATTCTAACAACGGATTGAAACAGAAAGAGTCGAGGTATTTACCGTTTTGAGGTGAGTCTCAGTTTTTCGGCGAAAGTCCGGTGATGGCAGGTTATTTCCGGCGAGTGAAATTTCTTCGAGAAAAAGTGCGATTTTGAGCGAAAAGGCTACCAGAGACTTGTGGGTGTATTTATAGGGAAGAACATCGATGAATTGGGTCTGATTTCCGACTTGATTCGTGGGTCAATAATTTTTCCGGCGGTTATGACTGATGTCACGGACTGGACATCGGTTATAACCGATGTAATAGTTATTATACGCGTTAAGACACAAGAAACCGACACTGAAGGGCGAAATCGTCGGGATTTCCGACGACTGCGAATTGGGCGCGTCAGATGACTGATTTGAAATCGAGATTTTGATATTTGAATTAATTGTTTTGATACATTACCAAAGAACACAAGTGGCGGAGTGGTTTGGTGAATGAGAGTTAAGTCATAGGCTGACCCGGGTTCGAATCCCGGCAGCCTTGTTTTATTTTTAATTTTCTTATTTTTACTTTTTAACAATTTTTGTTTTTAAATCCTAATTTGTTTATTAATTATGTATCGTTTAAAAATAAAATAAGTCATAAATAACAACAAAAATTTAAAACTGATTGTTCGGTTAATAAACGAAGCGGGTTTGGAAAAACCCGTTTTTGACAAATGTTACAGTATCCCCTACTTTTAGAAATTTCATCCCGAAATTTAAGTAGTAGTGGTAGTAGGAAAAAGATGCGGGTATTTCTCGCGCATTGAGTCTTCACGTTCCCAAGTAAACTCAGGTCCTCGTTTCGACTCCCAGCGTACACTAACAATTGGGATGCGGCTTCGTCTTAATCGTTTCTCTCCGAAGTCCATAATTTCTACTAGTCTTTCAATGAAATGCATAGATTCATCGACTTGAATGTCTTCTAGAGGAATATGGAGATTTTCATCGGCGAGGCACTTCTTCAAGTTCGATACGTGGAACGTGGGATGAATTCTGTTGAGTTCCTCTGGTAGGTCAAGCTTGTATGCTACAGGTCCTACTCTTTCGAGTATCTTGAAAGGACCTACGTAGCGTGGTGCTAGCTTGCCTTTTTGGCCAAAACGAACTACTCCCTTCCACGGCGATACTTTTAAAAGTACTTGGTCACCAATGTTAAATTCCAAGGGCTTTCGTCGCTTGTCTGTATAGCTCTTTTGACGACTTTGTGCCGCTAGAAGGTTGTTTCGGATTTGATGAATCTTGTCTGTTGTTTCTTGTATTAATTCTGGACCGGTGATTTGAGCTTCTCCAATTTTGTGCCAACATATTGGTGATCGGCACTTACGACCATATAACGCTTCGAAAGGTGCCATGCCGATACTTGAGTGATAGCTGTTGTTGTACGAAAATTCAACTAATGGTGGGTGAGCGTCCCAATTTCCTTTGAAGTCTTTGACACATGCTCGAAGCATGTCTTAAAGAGTTTGAATGGTGCGTTCAGATTGTCCATCGTTTGAGGATGATAGGCGGTACTGAGGTCTAATCGTGTACCCAAAGCGGCTTGTACGGCTTGCCATGTTCGTGAAGTGAAACGACCATCACGATCTGAAATAATGCTTAACGGTACACCATGACGGCTTACGATTTCGCTGATGTAGATACGAGCTAGTTTCTCATTCTTAAAGTCCTCGCGAATCGGAATGAAGTGAGCTGATTTTGTAAGACGATCAATGATTACCCATATAGCGTCATACCCACCAGAAGTGCGAGGTAACCCGGTAATGAAGTCCATGGTTATGTTTTCCCACTTCCATACAGGTATTTCAGGTTGGACCAGAAGTCCTGAGGGTCTTTGATGTTCAGCTTTCACTTTAGAACAGGTAAGGCACTTGGAAACAAAAACAGCAATATCCTTTTTCATGCCAGGCCACCAGTAGGTGTATCGAAGGTCTTGATACATCTTGTCGGCTCCTGGGTGTACAGAGTATCGTGTTTTTTGCGCCTCTTTCATAAGGGTATCGCGAAGGTAACTGTGATCGGGAATCCATATGCGATCTAGATAATACAGAATGCCGTCAGATTTTGTTTCGAGTTTAAGTTCTGCTCCACAAGATAACTCATTGCGTATGTCGTATTCTGTTATGGAAACATGTTGAGCTTCTCGGATTTGATCTTTGATATCGGTTATGATTTGCGAACATAGAAGACGAATGGAGTTCGCATAACCCTTACGACTGAGTGCATCGGCCACCACATTTGCCTTGCTAGGATGATACCGAATTTCGCAGTCGTAGTCATTAAGAAGTTCGACCCATCTTCGTTACCTCATATTCAACTCCTTTTGGTTAAAGATATGTTGGAGTCTCTTGTGGTCAGTGTAAATTTCACACTTAGTACCATAGAGGTAATGTCTCCATATCTTAAGAGCGAACACAACGGCTCCAAGTTCTAGGTCGTTAGTAGTGTAGTTCTTCTCATGAGTTTTGAGTTGCCTAGAAGCATAGGCTATCACTTTTCCCCTTTGCATTAAAACACAGCCTAGTCCTTGCCCTGATGCGTCGCAATATACTACAAAGTCATCGCAACCTTCGGGGAGTGTGAGGATAGGTGCGTCACAAAGCTTTTACTTAAGGGTTTGGAAGGCTTCTTCTTGTTTAGGTCCCCAATTGAAGGGTTTTCCTTTATGTGTCAAAGCCGTGAGTGGTACAGCGATACGAGAGAAATTTGATATGAACCGGCGATAATAACCAGCCAAACCAAGGAAAGATATTACTTCGGTTGGTGTACGTGGCGCTTGCCATTCTTGCACTGCTTTGATCTTTGAGGGGTCGACATGTATTCCTTTGTCATTGACGACATGTCCAAGGAATTGTACTTCTTTTAACCAGAATTCACATTTGGAGAACTTAGCGTAGAGCTTTTCGGTACTTAAGAGCGTGAGGATGAGTCGAAGGTGTCGTTCATGATCAGTCTTAGACTTTGAGTAAATGAGAATATCGTCGATGAAGACTATAACAAAGCGATCGAGATAGGGTTTGCAAACTCTGTTCATAAGATCCTTGAAAACGGCTGGAGCGTTGGCTAGACCAAAGGGCATGACCATGAATTCATAGTGACCATGACGAGTTCGGAAGGCGGTCTTTGGGACGTCTTCTTCATGTACTCTGAGTTGATGATAGCCAGAACGAAGGTCGATCTTTGAAAAACAGGTGGCACCCTGGAGTTGGTCTAGAAGATCATCGATGCGAGGTAATGGATAGCGGTTCTTGACCATTAATTTGTTGAGTTCTCTGTAATCGATACACATGCGAAACGTTCCATCTTTCTTCTTCACAAACAGAACAGGTGCACCCCAAGGCGATGAGCTAGGACGTATGAATCCTTTGTCGGTCAATTCTTGTAATTGACTGGCTAGCTCTTGCATTTCGGATGGGGCTAACCTATAAGGAGATTTCGCGACGGGTGTAGCGCCCGGTATAAGATCAATGCGGAATTCGACTTCTCTCTTAGGAGGAAGTCCTGAGATTTCGTCGGGGAAGACTTGCGGGAATTCTTTCACTACAGGTATGTCTTCGAGTTTCTTCTCCTTATTTCCCTTCTTGACAACGTGGGTTAGAAATGCTACATAATTCTTGCGGAGATATTTTCGGGCTTGAAGACAGGACATCAGTTTGAGTCCTTTCGAAGGGGTTTCTCCAAAGATTCGTAGGGTTTGACCGTCTGCAAGAGGAATGCGAATGAACTTTTCGTGGCATACCACTTCAGCATGATGTTGGCTCAGCCAGTCCATGCTGATTATAATGTCAAAACTTCCCAACTTCATAGGAATGAGGTCAACAGGAAAATCGTGATCGTTTAGAGTAAGAGTACAGTTTCGGATAATGGAGTTTAATGAGACCGGCTTTCCGTCAGCAACTTCTACCGTTATGGATTCCATAAGTTTATCACGAGTTTGGTTGAGGATGTGTTCGAATTCTAAGGACACAAAACTCTTATCCGCGCCAGTATCAAATAACACGGATGCATAACTACCATTGATGAGAAACGTACCGTTAACCACGTTGTTGTCGGCCCTAGCTTGGTTGGCGTTGATGTTAAATGCTCTTCCTCTAGCAGGTGGAGGAGCTTGGTTAGCTTGGTTCACCGGATTTGCTTGAGTTTGAGCATGTATGATGTTCACCAAACGTGGACAAGTGTTTCTAAAGTGGTTTGGGTCTCCACAATTGTAGCAAGCCCGCATGGGTTGCATCATGGGGTAGTTGGGTTGGTAGTAGGTTTGGGCCATATGTTGTGTAGGTGGTGGTAGTAGGGGTTGTTGGGCTTGACCCATTATTTGATGGTGGGTTTGGGTTGTGGGTTGGTTGCGGTTCATTCGATGTAGTGAGCGGCAGGTTTGGATGGTGTGACCTGCACGGCCACAACCGGTGCAATATTGACAGGGGTGTTCGGGGGAGTGATGGTATTGGCAACGGGTGCATTTTGGTAGGGGCCAGAGTATTGCCTTTTGTATGGTGCGGGTGAAGGGGCAACTTGAGTGATGGGTGCAGCAGAGATAGGGAAATTGGTTTGGGTGACAGCAAAGTTTCTGGTATTTCGTTTCCTCTTGTTAGAAAACTTTGAGGAGGAGGTGGAATGGTTTGAGGTTTGGCTCTCGACGGGAGCTTTCTTTTTCTCTTCCTTGAATTTACCGTTTCTGATGCGGTTCTCGGTAAGTTCGGTGGCTAACTCCATGGCAGCTTCGAGAGTTGCAGGCGAAGTGCTGAGGACCGAGTCTTGAATCTTCGAGGGGAGGCCTCGAATATAGTGTTCAACCAAACGGTATACTTTTGTTGTAGGAAGTATGGTCCCCTTCCTTTTGCTTCAGCGAGTGGAATTCGTCTTCCAACTTCTTGAGTTTGCTTCTTGGGCAGAAGCGTTTTGTCATCATTTCCCTTAACTCTTCCCAGGGTGAGGCCATCGCGTCTTCAACTCCTCTCTTACCCTTCTCGGTGTTCCACCAGGTCAGGGCTACCCCAAATAGTCTCCCGGTTGCGTAACGTACCTTGGGATCCTCGGGATAATCGCAATTTAGGAAGGTGTTTTCCATTTCCTCAAACCAGTGGAGGAGAGCGGTGACACCTTCGGTCCCTTCAAACTTTGGGGGATCGCAAGACTTGAAGTGTTTGTAGGAGCACTTCTTGGAGGAGGGTTGTCGATGTTTTGATCCTCTTGATTGGGTGGGTTGACAGGATTCGCGGTGAGAGCTTGCTGGACTTGAATTACAATATCAGGAAGCACCGCGGCCATTTGTTTTGCAATTTGAGTGGCCAAGCGTTCGTTTGACCTTCCTGACTTTCGTCCTCCACGTAGCTGCCTAGCCGACATCTACAGGAACATACATAGGAAAGATTGTGAGTTTATGGAGTCTTTTTAGGTGTCATGTATCTTAAAGAAAATGAAAATAACATAAATATCAATGATGCAACTACATCCATAGGATGTCTTGGGTTTGCTCATGTTGGGCCTCAAATGTCCCCCATACCTTCACCTGTATAGCCATGTGGGCCCCCATGACTATTGGTTTGGTAGGATTCACATTAGTATTGGCGGTTTAACACTCGCATTACCCGAATGAAAACCACGAAATATGTTTACGAGATATATGGTCGGAATGTGTCCAGGTGTAGACACAATGACAACTCAAAGTGGGGTTAGCTCACACGACGTTTGGTATAGCATGCTTTGGCCTAATAGGTACTTCGTACTCTCAACGTTAGTCCCCAGGTAGGCAAACTGGTCCTTATTTTGGATTTATACGAATGCCAGCCTAGACAGGACGTTCCGACTACCGGTACTTGTACCCTTCCAGTTACTACATGCCCGTCATGAGAACTCACTTTGATGTGATTTGAAAATACAAAAATCATTGCAAAAACAATCACGAAAATGATGTGGTGTGTGCTCGCATGGATATGATATGTTATGAGAATATGATTCATGATAGGCATTATATAATAATATGTACTTATGAACACGCTTGCATACATTGAATGTAACATTAAACATAAAACATATAAACATCATGAATTTTGCATATAACACACAAACAATTAAAAAATCTAATCAACTATAGTATAGGCTCTAAGGGTCTAATAACCTATCCTATATCCCTATAGTCATGGCTCTGATACCAATCTGTCACACCCCGACCCGCAGCGGAATAAGAATCGGGGCATAATTTGGTTATCACCAAAGCTCATGATGTTTACTAATATGTTTCATATTTATTAAATTCAAATTACATCTCAAAGTTCCAAGTCAAATTCATACAATACAAGGAAGGAAAAGTTAACTAAAACAATCCAAAATCTAAACTGGTTTATTCTTTTAGGTCGCCCTATGTGTTCTTGCTTCAACTTGATCACCTGTATCATGTGTAAAAATGGGGAATTTTGGGTCAACAAAAGTTGGCGAGTGAACCTTGTTAAAAACATTTGTTATTGATTCATTATTGTAATTAATATAGGAAAATTGTACAATAATCATATATGAACAAATGTATGTAAACATAACGATCACAAACCACCTTGCTTAAGTATATAATAAGAATGACAATGTATATGTTGGCAACGTCCCGTTCACGCTCATAGGTAATGGGGAACGGACGGCCTATGCTAATGTATGTGAGATCAAGGCTCAATCAAACGGAGCCGATCTTATGTTGGTAACGCCTGGTTCACGCTCATAGGTAATGGGGAACAGCTCACGCTCATAGGTAATGGGGAGCGGCGGCCTATGAAACGTATGTACTGAAAATGATAACTTTAATTTAAACATTAACCACACAAACAATAGATATATATAGGCAACACATTTGATCATGAACATGATGGATGCACAAGTGTTTAATTAAAATAAATAAATAGCGACACATGATACACCCCAAAATGTGATTAAAACGGGGAATTGGTAAAGATTCACTCAAATTGGGTGCGTTTGCTTGAAGATGTTGAATGCGCACGAGTTTAGAGGATGGATCGACGAGGAATAACTAACCTAATTAATAACGAAAAGGTACGGTAAGTATGTGGATTTTATTAACTATTTTAGTAAGATTTTTGTATATATTTTTGTGAGTTTGAGGCTATTTTCTAACTTTAAAACGTTATTTTTAAGTATTTTAATTGATTTTTAAATTAAATAAATAAATAAAATAATAAAAATATTGACTTTTGACCGTTGACCATGACCGTTGACCGTTGACCGGTCCGGTCGCTTATATATGTGCGCTGGGTGAGACTCGAACCCATGACCTCCCGTACGCGTGCACGCAGCTCTACCAACTGAGTTACGTGTCTAACCCGAAATATTTCTGTTTTTAATTATATTTATATACTATTTAACTTAATCCGAAAATCATTTATTTTTAAAAAGGATTTTAATTGAATTGAACCGGTGCTGTTATCCAGTCTCGAACCCTGGACGTGCGAGTTAGTGTTGCACACAGTCCACCGCTGGACTGTGTGTCTAACCTGGTTAATATTCCGGTTTTTATTATACTTAACATCTTACTGAGTTAACCCGGTTCGGTTTCTAAAAAAACATTTTTATTACAGAGGTTAAGGTTGTGATAAGAATCGAACTCGCGTCGTGTATGTAATTGTTTGCACACAGTCCACCGCTGGACTGTGTGTCTAACTCGTTCATATTACTAATTTTAATTAAACTTATAACATAACCAACTTCGTCTTCTTCGCTCAAGAACAAGTGCGATTTTGAGTCCGGTGATGGCAGGTTATTTCCGGCGAGTGAAATTTCTTCGAGAAAAAGTGCGATTTTGAGCGAAAAGGCTACCAGAGACTTGTGGGTGTATTTATAGGGAAGAACATCGATGAATTGGGTCTGATTTCCGACTTGATTCGTGGGTCAATAATTTTTCCAGCGGTTATGACTGATGTCGCGGACTGGACATCGGTTATAACCGATGTAATAGTTATTATACGCGTTAAGACACAAGAAACCGACACTGAAGGGCGAAATCGTCGGGATTTCCGACGACTGCGAATTGGGCCGGTCAGATGACTGATTTGAAATCGAGATTTTGATATTTGAATTAACTGTTTTGATACATTACCAAAGAACACAAGTGGCGGAGTGGTTTGGTGAATGAGAGTTAAGTCATAGGCTGACCCGGCTGACCCGGGTTCGAATCCCAGCAGCCTTGTTTTATTTTTAATTTTCTTATTTTTACTTTTTAACAACTTTTGTTTTTAAATCCTAATTTGTTTATTAATTATGTATCGTTTAAAAATAAAATAAGTCATAAATAACAACAAAAATTTAAAACTGATTGTTCGGTTAATAAACGAAGCGGGTTTGGAAAAACCCGTTTTTGACAAATGTTACAGGGTTGTGGTGGCGGCAGCGACGGTGGGTGGCGGTGACAGGGGTGGCGGCGGCCGTCGGTGGTGGTTGGTGACGGTGGCCGGCGTGGGTGGTGGTGGCAGCGAGGGCAGTGGGTGGTGGTGGCGAGGGCGGTGGGTGGTGCTGGCGACGGTGGGTGGCGGTGACGGGGGGTGGTGGCTGCCGTCGGTGGTGGTTGGTGGCGGTGGCCGGCGGTGGTGGTGACAACGGTGGTGGGTGGTGGTGGCGACGATGGTGGTTGGCGGCGAAGTGGTTGCTGGCGACGGTGGCGGGTGGGTGGCGACGGCGGTGGCTGTCGGGATGACGGGTTGCAGGTGGCGGTCGTGTTGGGTGTCAGTGGTTGGTGGTGGTAGTGGGTGGTGGCGAAGGTGGTGGGTTATGGTGTTGTTAGTGAAAGGTGCAAGAGGGGATGGAATGAAAAAAAAAAAGGGGTGGAATGAATGATTTTGAGGGAATGGAATGCTTTTTGGAATGCGTGATCCCATTCCATGTACCAACCAAACACCCTTTTATTCATTCCCTCGTAATGATCCATTACATTCCTCCTCTTATTCCTGCATACTAAACATTATCTAAAACTCCCTTAAAAGACCTTAGGAAGTACTATTTTTTATTAGAAGATCAATCTCTTTACCATTAATGAACTTTCTCAAAAAATGAAGGAAGTGAGCAACGGGTGGATAAGATCATGCCATTGAGAGGAGAGGTGGGCGCCCCTCTACGCCTCAACACCGCCCCACTTAACGTGTTGAGAGGGCGTTGTCTCTTTTGAGATGGAGATCTCCACTAGTGTTGCCTTTTTATTTCTTTGAAACAAACTTTTTTTTTCAAAGCCCTTCCACGCCTCAACACCATCCTATGCCTTTTTTGATGTAGAGGGCAAAGCCCATATGATCTAGGTGCCACCTACATGACAAGGTGGGGGCTTTACCATTGTCCGTCATTACTCATTGTAGTCTAACTTACTTCTACGAAAGTAGACATTACTTTTGCCCATGGTACTCATGCACTCATGCGTGAGCCTATCTGTTATTGTGGCCACAGAGACAGATCACCCCCATCCCTCGTGGTTCACTGTTGTGAGCTGAGGTGGACAAGGCGTGAGATGATGGCATGGAGCTTTCCACTGAGAAGGAAGAAATCAAATACTTTTTTTATTATTTAATAATATTATTATTTAGAAATTAATTTTGTTTTTCTTTAATAACTTGTGCTTGTTAAGGTGAAAAAAAATCCAAATACATAGTTTTGTTTAACCTTTTAATGAACATTTCGATACAAAGTTTTATTAAAAACAAAGCTGGTTTCAAAATTAATTACTTTTTGGTCTCCTTAGTAATTGACATGGACTTAGAGCATTCACATCCAACTCCCTATAAATATACATACATTCCACTAAAAAACAACTTCTATATCAATATATTTCCACTAAAAACAAATATTTTTTCTCTCTCATTTTCAATTAAATAATATTTTTATACCTTTATCATTACATTTTCTCTCTCCTTCACTCACAACCACTTTCAATATGTATTAAAAAACTATAGGGGGTGAATAGTGTCCCCCCAAATATACAAATGAACAGTAACATTTTCTCTCTCCTCCACTCACAACCACTTTTTATACCCTTTATAATATAAAGACCCGTTCTCACATATTTTGATGAATAGGATGTGAATGCTATTATATTGATACTTTTGATGGAACACAATTATACATGTCGACTAGCCAATGACAATGAGGATTGATATTAATGGGTTTTTTTTTTTGGTATTTTACTTTGCATTTTTTAACCCAACAATCAAGCCTAATTTTTTGTATCGTTTATTACTGTATTTTTTAATTAGCAAGCATGCTTTTTTTTAATTATTTTATGTAATGTTTTTATTTTTAAGTAAAAATCGTTTTTTTTAGTTTACATTTTATTTTTTAACGAGTTGACGTCAACCCACGCGTTGCGGCGGGATGTTAATTTTGAATACTTTCATAGCGCTATATGAGATGCGAAAATTCTTGAGTTTATGCAAAACCTTTTTTGTCCTTTACTTTATTAATAGCATAGGATAGAACACTAAAATATTTTACCTAAAACACCGTTAGCGTTTTAAGTAAAGGCGCGAATTCGGTGGCCAAAATTTTACATGGGACATGATGATATAGTTTGCAAGTAGAATGGTTACTTGTAAATTGTGTTGGTGAGGTTTTTGATAATGGTTACCTTGGACTTAAATGGTGTTATGTGAAAATGGTGTAGGCAGGCTTTGTGTTATATATACTCATATATTTCATTAAATATAATAGACCTTTATATGGTGTAAACAATATTTTTTTGTTACGTTAGGAGAGAATTTTCTTGTGGAACTACAAGTACTTTAAGGCTTCGGGAGAGATGGCTCTAGAGAATACAATGTATAGCAAGAGAATAGAAATACCAATACAATCACCAAGCCAACGGGTGGAACGCCCCTTACACCCTTACTAAAACTTAAATATTATTTTGGCATATTACAACCAACAAAATTCTACTAAAATTAACAAACGCCTAGCAAGACAATAGACGTACCGGTAAGTCAACAAACAAAACTCACACAACCCGGAACCAAACATAAACAACCATGAATCAGCAAAAAAACACTAAAAGACCACCAACAGTTCCGGCTTATAGAAAGCTCTTTAGCATTGCCTTCTTCTTTTTCTTTGAGCCTTGACTGTAAATCCAACAAATCTCCAAGGCAAAATGCATAAATGGGTGGGACCTTGCACCTAAGAGATGGACTGCCAAACTGATTAAGAGAACGCACATGAAAGGAATAGATGTCCGCAAGTTTCCGGGTGTTCTCCACAGAAAAGGCAGTGATTAGAGTTAACGATAGCAATAATGCATCCTTAGTCGGGAGTCTATTCCTACTTGCTCTCCATGCAAGGATAGAAACCTTCTTTGGAACCCAGTTATTCCAAGAGAAAACAGCCCTAACCCAGTTACTCTAGAGGAATAAATTTGAGCCAATAAATGTCAGTCTTCATACTTCCAACTGAAGTGAAAACATCCCAAGCCCAACTGTTCTTATTTGCGTTCTGAATTGCCTGCTAGATTGACTTTACTGGGCAGCCCCCATCTAGATACTAAATTTAGAGCAACGCATGGTCAACCGTGCAAGGTCAAACCCTTAAACTTAGTCAACCCTTTTCATCAACTTTTCTTAACTTTCCCTTGCAATCAGACCCTTAAATACCACAGTATCTTGAAATTAGTAACCTCAATATGCATGATTTCCATAAAAACCACTTTGTGAAACTAAGATATAATAAAATTTACATGGAACGATATGCATGATTTCCGTACAAAAACCACTTTGTAACACTAAAATATAACAAAAGTTATATAGAATTTGAACATTTTTTTAGAGTTAATGAACTCCAGATTAGTAACCGAATTGAGCCAAAAAAATCCCTAACATTTATCATAAACACTTTCTAAATCTAAGGAAAAAAAACCCTAGTCCCCAAGCAATGATGAGCGACGTATGTCTGAACAATCAAGTTAAAGCTTTTAAATTGAATTAACTTATTACAATCATTGATCAATATAAAAAAAATCAATCATCGATCAATAATAAACAAATATCACCGGTTACCTCGCCGGAAACCCGAGAGGGTCCAAACTATCTCTCCGTCTGTGCAAACCATCGAGAAGCCCACCCATTCGGTCCAACTATCTCTCCGTCTGTGCAAACCATCGAGAAGCCCACCCATTCGTCGCTCATCCGCACATACACATTTCGAAGAGCGTTAGACGGTTGTTTGTAAACGTTACCGCCGCCATTCCAACGGAGTTAGTGGCAGCGACGATGGTGATTGAGACCGGCCGTGAAGGTGGAGATGTCACGACATGGGTGGGTGTTTGAGGGCCAAGTTACTGTAGATTTGAAAACAGAATGTGGGGAAGAGAGAATTCGGTAATGTTTGTACGCGATGTTGACATCGGTTATTTGTTGATGTTTGAGCATAGCGGTTATGGATGAAAACATACTACAATCCAAATTACACAAATTCATCAAAGTTCATGAAAACATACTACAATCCAAATAGAAATTAATATTATTCGTAAAATTTTAATTTGAACCATTTGATCATAGTTGACTAGCAATCTGATTACGTAAGGTATTCATATACTCAATGCCTTGTGAACCTCATTCTATGTCTTGAACGAACTGCCCATCACTCTCTCCACCTTGTATTTCGGAAAACAAAGTGTTCTCGTCATAGTCCATAAATAATTGATCATGAATATTGCATTTCCTTATAAAATTATGGACGGCGAAACAAGCAATCACTATGTCTCTTTGGAAATGAAAAGGGAGCCATTTGCTTTAGGATTGGGAATCTTGCCTTCAAAACACAATATGAGCGCTCAATAACATTTCTCAGTTGTGCGTGTGCATGATTGAATTTTTCTTCCTTTGTTAACGCACGTTGTCGTCGAAAATCGGCTAACCAATACCTCGTATTACGGTAGTGAGTCATAAATCCACGAGTGTTGGTGTATGCCGCGTCGCAAAGGTAATATTTATTTGTAAACATTAGAATCAGAACTATTACATAAAAAACACATAACCTATTGAATAATCAGTGTTAAGAATGGTTAAAACCTGGTGGGGGAAAGGAAAGCCGGAAGTCTGGTTAAATGCTACTTCTTTTAAAACTCGTGAATCATGTGCAATGCCCTCCCATCCGGCCCATACGAACGTGAATATCATATCAAAATCACAAATTGCTAGTACATTTTGAAAGCATTCACCTTTTCCTCTTCCCCTATAACGAATCTGTTGATCAGCAGGCACAATTGCATGTACAAGAGTGCCATCTAACGCGCCTATTGCTCCAGAAAATATTTCTTTTAGCTTTCTATGTCGTTCTGATGTATTGGCGTTTGCATTAGAAGATGTTGGAACTATAACTTCTCTTGCGAAATTCATCATTGCCTTTAAGACCTCGTGAAAACATCTATGAATCGTTTCAGTCGAGTGTTGAAACCTTCGTTTAACCATTCGAAAAGTTCGTTATGTCCTATGACCATCAAAAACATAGCCAACTTTTCTTCTAAGCTTATCGATCTACTACTTTGCAACCATTTTTTTGTTTAAAATGGTTGCACAATAGTACAAATGCCTCACGTGAAAGACGCATCATCTCATGGCATTGTGTAGAAGATCCATGCAACAATTCTTGTGTGTATGCATGACCGGTCAATGCCGAATTCAGATCTCTTTTCCTTTTTTTACCTTTTGAGCATAACGATGCCACATGGCATAAAAGGAAAAAGAAAAATAAAATCTCATCATCCGAATCCACATGAAACCTGTCACAAAAATTCTAACAATCATAAGAAAAAACCATCCGTAACAATAGTTCAACAAAATCCATAACAATAAGTTCCACAAAAGCCATAACCATTAGTTCAACAAAAGCCATTACAATAAGTTCAACAAAAGCCCTAACCATTAGTTCAACAAAAACCATAACAAATAGTTTCAACAAAAGCCATTACAATAAGTTCAACAAACACAAGATTAGAACATTCCGTACTTCGCTCCCGCGTTCTTAACCCATAGCTTGCAACTCGGCGGCTTCAGTCGTAACCATACTTTCCTAACATCAGAACTTTCACCAAAAAGCAAAAGCGCCGTTTGATGCCTTGCATCTGATTCTACCCTTTTTTGTGCCATTTCTTTGAACAATTCAAAACACACACAACATACTATTAAACCTTTACGAAGGGAAAATAAACAAAATTATAACATCACAAATTCAAACTCAAACAATGTACATACACAACAAATATTATCATTCTTGTACCATATTATTAGACTGTACATACACAATATAGATATATAGCAAGACAAACTAAAACCAAAACTTGTCCAAAATCATAATTGAAACTCAACATAGATATCTTCAACATACATACAGTTACATAATACAAAACCAAACTCAACATAGACATCTTCAACATACATACAGATACATAATATGCGATTTAAACTCAACATAAATAGCAAAACAAATTCAATACAAAACTTGTCCAAAATTATAATTCAAACTCAAATAGATATCTTCAACATACATACAGATACATAATACAAAATCAAACTCAACATAGATAGCAAGACATATGTTCAGAATGTTAAAAATCAAACTCACAAAGTTATATCTTCCAAATCAATACTAGACACAAGTTCAGAATGTATAATAGCAACATACATACAGACACATGTTCAGAATGTTTAAAAACTGACCTAATCGACCTTGTATTTCGGCGGCTGTGGAGCTCCGATTGAGGGGAGGGCGGCGACGTGGAAGAGTGGACTGGAGATGGCCGGCGTCTGTGGAGGTGTGGCGTGGAGGAGGCAGGAGGAGTGGAGGTGATGAAGGATGCGGCTGTATGTGTGGAGAAAGAGATGCAATGGTTTTTTAGGGCACCATTCAGATCTCGAAAAGCACTAAACCATTCAGATCTGAATGGTTTCATTCAGATGTTGTTATTTGGGGAACCAAACCTGTTAACATTCAGAGGCCAAGCCTCTTTCTTAATGGGCAACCAAACATCCCCTAATATTTACATAATACAAATCAAAGTAGGATACGTAAGAAAAATTAGTGCATTGTGAGTTTTAAACCCTGCCTTCCTTAAATTTAAACATTTTGTGGATCTTTCACTTAACCTTATTGATCGAATATAGCACCCTGTATTAGCCTTTAGCATCATCACAAGAAAAATGTGTTTTAATCTTTTCTATGAGAATATATCCTCAATCCTCTTCCCTTACTAGTTACTCAAACAAGAGTTTCCATGTTCTCAAACATTTATTTCTTTTGTGAAAGACAAAGAATCTCACGTATAAACCCACCTTTACTCAGGGCTATGTTTAAGGTCGACTCCTCATACCGCCATGAGACCGGGTTGTTCAAAGACAGAAAACCCTCATGTGATTTAAGTTCCGTTCTTGGTTCTTATTTATCTAACCGGGTCTCATTGTTGGGTTGATGAAGTCCTTGGTTTATTGGGCTTTTGAGGTTGACATTAGAAGACATGGACCTGGCTTAGTTTAGTTTTCTTGGTCCCTAAGTTGTTTAACCTAATTAGATCTTTATATATGCTTAGGGGTTGTTTGTTTCAGCTCTTAATGGTTCAGATTGTTTGTTTGTTCAATACTTAATGTTCAGATTGTTTGTTTCGCGAGACAAATGTTTGAATGGTTCAGACATTTGTCTCTGAATGGTTAAGCATTATACTTAGTCTGAATGGTTAAGACTTAAGACCTCTTATCTAAATTGGTCAGACATTTCCTTTGAATGGTTAAGCATTATATTGGTTCTTAATGGTTTAGACCTCTTACTAATGCAACACTTAATGGTTCGACCTCTTACTGGTTCGACACTTACCCATTCATAAGTTGCCGAACAACCCCAGTCATGTAATTGTAATCTTTGATCTTTGGCTTAATGAGAAAACCTTAGTTGCAACCCGTGGACGTAGGTAGCCCACTGGGACCGAACCACGGAAAATTCTTGTGTCGTTTGTAGTCTGTTTCTGCGTGTTTATATTGTTTTTGGGTCAGTGTGTTGGTTCCGCTGCGCCACTTTATACCTAACATCGGTTTCCGATTATCGGGTTGGGCTGGGTATCATTTGTTTAGTGCGGTCTCACCTGTTTGCACAACGCTAGTTATTTATATACCGTGTTCATAACCATGATCTTACAATTAATCATTGTCTTATTAAATTTCTTCTAGTAGTTGTAACACCTCGTAAAAACCCGTCCCATAAAATTCCGACACGTGTCCCGCTGATCCTCGAATGCCACATGCTTAACGAGAGGGACTAAACTTGCCAACATGTTAATTTATAACCTCTGAGTGGTAAGCTTTAAAAATTGAGGGACCAAGAGTGGAAAATGCAAATCTTCATGTTTTGGAAGGCGGTTACGGACCGCAAGCCCAAAGGTTACGGTCCGTAACCATTTGAATGTGTCGGCGCCAGAAGGCCTTACGGACCGCAATGCCAAGACCATACGGTCCGTAAGTGGTTCTAGCGAGCAGAAACATGGCATTTTCTGCTCCTACCACCTTTAACGCGAGATGCCACTCTCCAGCTGCTTAATACACGTCCTAAAACACTTGTTGCAACCTCATAACACTCCATGCACCTGGCACAAGCTCCTTACTCCTCCTTCACTATATAAGGGCACTTGATCTTGTCTTAAAACTTGCTCATTTGCTTCAAATCTTATCCTCTCCTCCTCTGGAAGTTCATGGTCATATAGGAGCTACCCATCAGTTGTATTTTTGTACTAGGACCTTGTGTAAGTGTTCCTAGCCCTCCTTGTTCAGTTTTATTTGGCTTTGAACCAAAGCCAAAGCGTTGACGTAAAAACGCTTTGACTTTCGACTAAAACCATTTCGGTCCAGTCAACGTTCGTAACGAACGTGGCTACGTGATCGTAATTAGGTAGATGTTAATCCCCCAAGAGGGCACCTCCTGATTACCACGTTTGCTTGGTCAATTGAGGGGTCAAAATTATATTAATACAAAGTCAAACGGGTCAGTTTCGAAATAAATTCATATCTAACAATGTAGGTGCTATAAAATCAGTTTTAACACTTTAGTAACTTGCTAATAAGTATTAGAACATGTCTAAACGTGTTCGGCCCGTCAAGTCCAGGTTTAAGGACGGTTCGCAACCGAAAGTTGCAAAAGCTGACTTTTGCTTTGACTTTCACATCTGACCCGATTTAGCAACCTTAGCTACTGAAATTAGGTTGCCTTGTGACCATGATATATTGTACTATAACCCTCTGGAGTTATATGACATGGTTACATAGTAATCTGAGTATTTATGCAAGTTTCCATATAATATGCCGAATTTTGCTAAAAGGTCCCTAAGAACTTAAAAACAAGGTTTAAACATACATAAGCATAAAATGAGTTATAAACCGATGTACCAAGTCATTGAACTTTTATTGAGGCCAACTTTCTGATCTAAAACCCAAGAAATGGTTATTTCGCATAGTTTACGCATTTTGTGATTAAATTACCCTTTTTCCCATAAATTGCTTTAAACATAACTTTGGCCTCAAAACTCCTTACCTACTGATGTAATATCATAATTAGGGTTATTTGGGATGCCGAATCAGATTATAAACTGGGTTTATATACAAGTCCATGTATTAAGTCCTTAAATGACGATTTTGCCCTTTTCGACACCAAAAATGGATTTTAATCATTTTTAAGGAACAAAACCTATTAACTACTGATGTTTATATTACAAAACATATTTTCATCATGAAAATCTGTTCATAACATCAGTTTCATTCAAATACCATTGAAATCGTCATTTAGCGACTTAATCGTCGTTTCGACGCATAGTATGGTTTAAAACCATATTAGAGCATCAAGACTTGATAACTACTGATTTCAAAATTTATTTTAAACATATTTACAGTAGGTACATAACCTAAACTCAGATTCCCAAATAATTTGTCAAGTGATGTGTGAAATGACCAAAATGCCCTTTCGAGGCATAGTTTGGTCTTAAACTATAAACCACACGTATACTTGATATCCTAATGATATAACATCATCATAAACTATTTTATAGTAAGTTTATAATCATTACATCAGTTTGTTTATAAGTTCTTTTATAAGCCGTAAAATGACCAAAATGCCAATTTAAGGCATAAATTGATTTTAAAAGCGTAACGGACTAACATGTTGATAACTTACTGATATTACAACATGTTTAAGGAATAATGGCATATGGAACTTGTATAGGACTCACCCGGTTACCCAGTTTTGCTTATATGCGTACGGTTCGGCCTATGTAACTAGTTTACGTAATCTAACCGAAATGGGTTTAACCTTATCATTTTGGTTTCAAAATCCAGAATGTAACATGTTTACCCATATTAAACAAGTCTCCATACTTGTTGGGTATAAACTACATTCTATTCCGGTCATCGCTTAATCCAACGTTTAGTACCATTATTATCTTTAAGCTACCCGGTTCGAGTCTACAACGTAGATAGAACCCGTTAGCATTCTAATTGGTTATAAACACCATCATTTCCAACTAAGAGCCTCCACGTAGATTGCCATCTAAGCTTACTTTTTGAATATTCGGCTGAGTTACTTATCTTATTTGAAGAATTTGCTCAGGTAAATACTCTTAACTTATTTTCCCTATACGGGCTTGGGAGACGGTATAATAATACCGCTTGGTCGGGTATGGAATCATGTTATCGGATTGTGATTTACTAAATCTTCATAACCCGTTTTATTCTGTATTGTCTGATAACTTAAACATTGGGGGTTAACTCAACCATGTATGGGATATCCTTGGCTCATTAAAGTTACTAATGGCCACGACCTTAAGCGTGGGGTGTAGGCATACACCCGAAAGACGCTAATGCTAATAAAATATTAAATCCCGCTGGTGGATTGTTTAAAGTGGCGTGTCGGTTAATCAGGTTATTCGGTTTCTGCACCGGACCCCATATGTATTGACAAACATGTAAAACTGTATACAAGGTCATTTTGAACTATCTCAAGTTATTTATAAAATGTGCCAAGTGCACCAAAATCATTTTCAATAAATGTTTTCAAAATGAGTCGGTTATTAGTATTTACCAGTGAAAACTGACGTATTTTCAAAAGATCAAGTTACATGTGGCAACACGCAATAGATCGGGAGTTGCGCTATAGTGACAATAGAGGATTTTGCAAGTCCCTAGGTTGCTTAAAAGTCTGTTGAACAATACTTTGTATATATTTATTTATTTTGATCCGCCTGTGGATCTTTTCATTACAAGCCTTGTAATTTATTTTTGAACTTTGGACACTCGGTTTGTAATAGTAATTTAAATCCAAGACTTCCGCTGTGCTGTGTTTGTTTGGTTATGATGTTATCAACTACGTCACGATATTCCCCAACCGGGCCCACCGGGTTACACGTGGAAATTAGGAGTGTGACAGTAGTAGAGCCTAAATTGGATGATTTTCATGTCTTTTCATCAAAATCACATTATTTTGCATAGCTATAAGCATGGTTGTAAAATAAGGTCTTCAAGACTCAGTACTCTCTGAGTAGTCGCTCCAAGGAAGGTTGCCGAGACGACTTTCTTCAACTCCGTCTAATTACTCGGAATCGATAAAATGCGGTCAACCTCGGCCATAATCGGATCTAGTAGGTCAACTCGGGCTGAGTTTGACTTTATATGCCTTTCATATTAAAAACTGAGTATCATTTTCACGTATTTTGTTACAAATATTAGTAAAGTTATGTTGTTTGACATATATTTAAGAGAAAAGTGCCCGGATAGTCCCTGTGGTTTGCTCCGATTTCACCTTTAGTCCCTACATTTTTAAAATTACAGCTATTGTCCCTAATTTTGGTAAATTCGTTCTCGGATAGTCCCTGAAGCGGATGAAGGTTAGTTTTCTCAGTTAAATGGATGTAAAATGACTTAAATACCCTTACTTGTTAAAATTAATAATTAAAAAATTCAAAAAATAATATAATGAGTAAACTACCATTTTGGTTCCTGTGTTTTGGCTAGTTTTGCCACTTTAGTCCAAATCTCAAAGTTTTTGTATCTGTGTCTCTGTGGTTTTAGTTTTATTGCCATTTTGGTCCAAAAGTGAATTCAACTTATATTCCTCAAATTAAATCCTTGTTTTTTGTCATTATCTTCATGGGTAAATTGGTCATTATCATTTTATTATAACTGATTATTAATTAAAATTATAAAATTAATTAATCCAGCCTGAGAGATCATCTTCTTTCCCAAATTAAACCCTAATCCAGCCTCTCATCACCTCTCAAACTCCAAATAACCACCGCCACAGCGTTTGACCTCTCCGAACTCGAGATCCTCCGTGATGTTGTTATGACAGATCAAACACAGATATCTGAATTCAATAAATTACAGATCAAACATCAAAAAGTTATAACAATTTACCTACCTCTTGTTCATATCAACATCGACCTTTTTGCAGATGATGTTAGCAAACCGACGACCAATACCTTTAATAGAGGTCATAGCGAACAAATCTTTTGCTTTCCGTCAACGTTCGTGTTTTGAACACGAAGAATGTGCTGGAAACCATGATTACAGTCGGAGTTGCAGGATGTGAGAATCACCATGATTACAGTCGGAGTTGCAGGATGTTAGAATGTGTTGTGATGAAGATAAAGATTGAAAGTTTGAAGGATGTGAGAATCACCATGATTACAGTCGGAGTTGCAGGTATGACGGCTGAAGGTAAAGAATGTTCTAGTCGCTATAATAATGGAAACCCTAGCTTTTGGTTAAGGGGTGTGCAGGTTGTGCTTAATATGGTCAGATGCTAGGCGGCCCAGGCTTTTGTTGCAGGTTGGGCGGAGCTAATATTGGAGAAGTTGATGGATTAGGATTTGGGTTTAGATGATGGTTGTAGAGAATGGGGTTTGGATTAGGGTTTGCTTGTGACTCATTTGGGGAAGATGAAGATCTGAGCTTTTATGAGGTCAAACTTTTTATTTAGTTTTATAATTTTAATTAATAATCAGTTATAATAAAATGATAATGACCAATTTACCCCTGAAGATAAGGACAAAAAACAAGGATTTAGTTTGAGGAATATGAGCTGAATTCACTTTTGGACCAAAATGACAATAAAACTAAAACCACAGAGACCCAGATACAAAAATTTTGAAATTTGAACTAAAACGATAAAACTGATCAAACTACAGGGACCAAAATTACATTTTACTCTAATATAACTAATACATATAAATCATGTGAGACCCACCACCACCCCCACCCTCTTCATCTTCCCCAGCCTCACCCTCCCACCATCTTCTTCAAATCTCATACACACCATTACTTCATCTTCCCCACCTTTCACCACCATAACTAAAAACCACCCCATCCCACCTTCCCTCCTGTGCAGACAAACCCAAAATCTCGATCCTTTTTTATGTAGACCAATAATTTTCCAATTTTCTAATTGCATCAACAGCAGCAATAGCCCACACTTTCTTTGACTTAAAAGTCAAACCCATGTGGTTCTGAATCTTTTGTCTTTGTTGAAACAATAATAGAAGCTTTACCTTTTTTATCTCTTCAACAAATGAGAATCATCATAAAAAAGTACGTGTAATTGATTTCTGAAATCAACTATTTCTAAAAATTTGTTTTTCCCTTTTATTGTTTTGTATCCAAATAGCAATCTGCCTCTGATCCTTGAATTAAAAAAAACGAATTTGAGACTAAAACCCTTCTGGTTCAGTTACCCCCAACTTAGATCAATCGATAATGATTAAAACCCACAAGTTAAAGTTGCTGCACCTGGTCTCATATGCCTTCTCTAGATAAAGATTCATCATAACCATGCTCTTTATAGTTCTATTTCAGCATTGACAAATAAATATTCAAGAAATTATGTAAAACATTTAATTATAAGTTAAGATTCACCTGTCAGTTGTTAAACCAGGTGCAGCGACTTTAACTTAGGTGGTCGTGGGTTTGTCTGCAGAGGAGGGAAGGCGGGATAGGGTGGGGATTAGTTATGGTGGTGAAAGGTGGATGGTGGTGAAGGGTGTGGAAGATGAAGTGGTGGGTCCCACACATGGGGGTTATGATGGGATTGGAAGAATGAATTGTTACAAGATGGTGATGGATTGAAGAAAGGTGGGTGGTTGGTGTTGGGATGAAGAAGAGTTGGATGGTGATTTTGGTGAGGGCAATGTTTTACTTATCAGTAGTTTTTTTTAATATAAAGGGCGTTCTAGTTATTTCATACCTATTTAACATAAAAAACTAACCTTCATCCGTTGCAGGGACTATCCGAAAACGAATTTGCCAAAGTTAGGGACTAAAGGTGAAATCGGAGCAAACCACAGGGACTATTCGGGCACTTTTCTCTATATTTAATTTCCCAAAACTAATATCTTTATAATTTAACATGTTTTGGTACTCCTCGAATACTCTACGCCTATGCCGAGTACTCTCAACTCCCCGATCGACCGATTAGGGAGCGCCTAACGACTTTTGCAACTATGGCTATAAATAAACATCAATGCAATTGTTTCTTTTTAAATTTAATAATATTTGAAGACAATAATACAGAGAATAGGATCGATGTCTCTCTCATTCTATTCATGACAATATATACTATGTTTACAATGTTATAATTAAGGTAATCATACAACATATATGAGACCGAGATATATGCCTAATATATATATATATACATATATATGTATATATATATACATATATATGTATATATATATACATATATATGTATATATATATATGCTATTACACCCCCGCAGTCGAAGCGAGGGGTGGTCGAATGCTGAGATTGGAACGAAAGTCATCAAATAGAACTTGAGGAAGTCCTTTCGTGAAGATGTCGGCTATCTGATATCTTGAGGGAACATGTAGAACCCGAACCTGACCACGCTGAACTTGCTCGCGGACAAAGTGAATGTCGAGCTCAATATGCTTGGTTCGCTGGTGTTGAACTGGTTTCCAGAGAGATAAATGGCGCTAACATTGTCACAGTAAACAAGAGTCGCTCGTGTTGGCGGGCGATGTAACTCTAAGAGCAAGTTGCGTAGCCAACATATTTCAGCCACCACGTTTGCGACACCATGGTATTCGGCCTCGGCACTAGACCGAGATATGGTAGCTTGGCGTTTGGAAGACCATGAAATAAGATTATCGCCGTAGTAGACATAATAACCGCTGGTTGAACGCCGTGTATCAGGGCACCCCGCCCAATCCGCATCCGTGTATGCAAGTAGAGGCAGGTCGGATAAGGAGCCAAGGGTGAGCCGTATGACAGTGTCCCTTTAATGTATCGAATGATTCGCTTAAGAGCATTCCAATGGTCGGTTGTCGGGGCGTGCATATGAATGCATATTTGTTGCACCACATAACAAATATCCAGCCTAATGAAGGTTAAGTACTGGAGCGCTCCCGCCAAACTTCTGTAAAGTGTGGGATATCAAATGGAGATCCTGATGTAGCACTTAGCTTCGCATGGGTATCGACCGGTGTGGTAACGGGATTGCATGAGTGCATTCCGACCCGTTCGATGATGTCACGAGCATATGACTGTTGAGAAATGAACATTGTGTTGTTATACTTCTGAATAGAAATACCTAAGAAGAAGCTCAAAGGACCAAGATCCTTGATGGTGAATTCGGTTGCAAGATGAGCCATGAGGCGATGTCTAAGCTGGTCCGACGATGTGACAAGCAAGATGTCATCGACATATAAAAGAAGAAATGCCGTGTCACGCCCATAATGAAGAGTGAATAATGATGCGTCGCACTTACTTTGATGAAAGCCCAATGTTAAAACGTAGTTGGTGAACCGTTGGTACCATGCGCGTGGTGCTTGTTTCAAGCCATATAAAGACTTTTTAAGGAGACAAACATGATCCGGGAGATTTTATCTCGAAAACCCATGGGTTGATACATGTATACTGTTTCGTGAAGGTGACCATGAAGAAATGCATTAGTGACGTCAAGTTGATTTACCGACCATGACTTTGACAATGCAATAGATAAGACCGTTCTAATGGTGGCCGGTTTCACAACCGGGCTAAAAGTATCCCCACAATCGACACCCACCTGTTGAAGACGACCATCGCAAACCAACCGCGCTTTATACCGTTCCAAACTACCATCAGACTTAAACTTATGTTTAAATAACCACATGCTTTGGATCACGTTCATGTTGGGTTGTCGTGGAATAAGATCCCAAGTCTTTTTTTAATAAGTGCATGGTATTCGTTGGACATGGCGTTATGCCATTCCTGTATGGAAATAGCAATGGTTGGGTTTTTCGGTATAGGAACTATGGTGGATGTGTGAAGGTTTAGCGGGCGTCTAGGTTTGACGATCCCGTCCATGGCGCGGGTGCGCATGGTACGAGGAGGTGGAGGCGAGTTTGCTTTATCTATGTTTGGGGATATTGTGGGCGGTGAATGAGCATGCGGGTCAGACGATTTTGTGTGTAGGTATAGGTATGAGTGAGGTACACTTGCGGGTGAGGGGTGGGTCGTAGACTGTGAGGTGTGAGGTGGGGTGAGTTGCGGTGAGGTGGGCTGGGGTGTGTTGTTGGTCGTGGACTGTGAGGTTGTTACATCAGTTTGGGGAGGTGGGCTGAGGTTTGGCGTGGAGTGAGTAGAAGTTGGGAATGAGGCTGGAGTGGATGGGTTATTGGAAGTGGTGGATGTTTGTTGTGTTGAGAGAGGATTAGTTGATTGAGGAGAACCCACTAGAGGCCAAAGATGTGGTGGGAAAGAGTGGATGAGGAAATCATACGAGGGTAGATGGTATATTTTTGCAAAGGGGAAGGTAGTTTCATCGAAGGCTACATGCCTAGAGATAATAATCTGTTTAGTTACTTGTAGCCACGATGTGTAGGTGGGTATCCAAGGAAGACACACGGGTGGGATCGGTGTTCTAATTTGTGGATGGACGTAGAGGGTATTAAAGGGTAGCAAAGACAACCGAAAACACGTAGATGATCATATGTAGGCGTACGATTGTATAGGCACTTGGTTGGTGTTTTTTGATTCTTGTTTTGGAGTATATTTAGGAGATATGTAACGGTTTCTAAGGCATGGTGCCAAAAGTTGTTGGGAAGGGATGCTTGAGCAAGAATGGTACGAAGCATATTATTAATAGTTCGTATTTTACGTTCGGCTTTACCATTTTGACTAGAGGTATGAGGGCATGATAGTCTAAAACGCATCCTATTATCATTTGAGTTGTTTAAAGGCCGAGTTTACGTACTCTTTCCCATTATCACATTGAAACGTTTTGATTCGTCTTTCAAATAGTGTTTCAATTTGTGTCGAGAAGTGACAAAAAATAGAATCAACTTGTGACTTTTTGGAAATGGGATAAGTCCATAAAAAATTTGTGAGGTCATCCAAAAACAAGATATAATAGCGATGTCCAGCCGTGCTCAAGATGGGAGACGTCCACAGGGCACTATGGATAATATCAAATGGTTGGCAAGTGTAAGTATTAGAAGCATAAAATGGCAATCGAACACTTTTTCCAAACACACAAGGTTCACAAATATGTTTATTGAATTTCTCAAATTTAATAGAACAAGATTTTCTTAATGAATGCAATAAAGGGTGTCCCGGATGACCGAGACGTTGATGCCATAGTTGGGAAGAGATTGCAGCAAATGTGGATGGTGTGGTGTTGTCGGATCCAAGAACTAGCGGATAGAGATCACCGCTGCTGTTGCACCAGAGGATAGGGGTCCGGGTCTTGTAGTCCTTCACAAGAAAACCAAACGGGTCAAATTCAACAGAGACTGAGTTATCGATTGTAAAGCGAACGAATCGAAATTAAATTTTTAATCAGTTTGGGTGAATAAAGGACATTTTTTGAGGACGAGTGGGGGAAAGGGTGGTGGTATACCGGGATGGTGGAACCATCACCAACTATAATATTTTTAGCCATGCTATTATTAAAAAGAGGTTTGGAATACCTTGTCCGTTGGACACGTTGCCAGTAGCGCCGGTGTCCATGTAGAGAGTTGGATCCTGCGAGGAGAGGGACATGTTATATAAGGCCTGCTCAATGTCTGTGGGCGTGTAAGCTGTGGTTACGCTTGATTAGGCCTCGGCCCAAGCAGCCCATTTCCACCGGTGTTGTGGGTGTTAGTATTGGGCCTGTTGGAAGTTGTAGGATAAGGGCAGAGTGCGTGGCCATGACTGCCAATTCTGATTAGTTGGGCCGTTCCAATGTTGATTGGAAGGAGGAGCCCAGTTGGTGTATGGCGATTTGGGCCAAGAGGACCAGTTCTGATTGTTGTTTGAAGATCTGCCACTACGACCCCAGTTCCCGCGTCCTCTTCCCCAGCCCCTTGAGCGCCCTCGCCCCCGGTTACGGTCAGATCCGGAATCATGCTGAGGTGGCGTTGTGTTAGTGGAGGTCTGAAGTGCCGTTCCGGCAGTCTTGGCTGCGTGAAGTGCCTGGTCAGCTTTGCGGTTTTCTACGAGAACAAGCTTCGAACGGGCTGCATAAAACGATGGTAACGGTTCCTGCTATTGAAGGATCGTGGCGTTCCCTTCGTATTGCTCATTTAGCCCGGAGATTAATTGAAGCACAAGACTATCGTTATCCACTGGCGCACCAACATTAGCTAGTTGGTCAGCCAAAACATTTAATTCCTGACAGTAAGCAGAGACGTTTGGGAAGTTGTCGAGACAGGTGTTGGAGAATTTATGGCGTAGATGGATTGCACACGAACTTTTATTATCCTGGAATATGTTTTCGAGCGTGGTCCACGCCTCGTAGGCGGTTGTGTTAGCTTTGAGTATAGTATGAAGGAGGTCATTCGATATCGTGCCGTAGATCCATTGAAGAACAATGGGTCTAGGCACTCCCATGAATCCTCCTTGATGGGTTTTCGGCATGGAGTCTTTGTGTTTGTCGGCATCTTTTGAGGCTGATGCACGGTAGTAGTTCTGGGTGATAGATGATCGATCATGAGAAAGGCGCGACATGGATTTTAAACAACTCACTCCAGGATGAATATTGCCTGTTTCCATCTAATATATATATATATATATTAGGCATATATCTCGTTCTCATATATGTTATATGATTACCTTAATTATAACATTGTAAACATAGTATATATTGTCATGAATAGAATGAGAGAGGCATCGATCCTATTATCTATATTATTGTCTTCATGGTATCAAGACCAGGACAACCCTAGCCGCCAACCCCCATTTCTCTTGTTCTTCACTCTCACTTCTCTTACCCTCTGTTTACCTTTTCTTCTATTTTAACATCATGGAACATAAACTTCATCCAGCCACAACAGTGACAAATATAAAGAGCCTTATTCCCATCACATTAGAGATGGTGAAGACAATAATACAGAGAATAGGATCGATGCCTCTCTCATTCTATTCATGACAATATATACTATGTTTACAATGTTATAATTAAGGTAATCATACAACATATATGAGACCGAGATATAAATGTGTGTTTTGTGTGAAGTGCAAGAAGGAACCTCCACCATTTGATCTATAATCTAATGGTTGAGATTATAATGACAAAATTGTAATTAATGCTTACCATTAAAATAATTAATTTCCTATATTAAGGGTATAAATGTAAATTTGATATTTTTAAATTCAAAAACCCACATGCAATGCACATGCAACTTCCCCCCCGTCCTTTTTAAACGTCAATAACTTTTTATACGTATATTTTTAAAAAAAATACACCATAATAACGAGTGTTTTTTTATTTTTAAAATGAGTACCATATTGCTATACTTATATAGAGAAAAAATAATACGTTTCGATCGGTAGTTTTAGTCTATGGTGTTTTGTCCATGTTGTTTTAATTGTATAGTGATTCAAGGCGTTGTGTTTTACAGTAAAACACCATGAACGTATATAAGACATCATAACATTGCAAATACCATTTACATTCAATCTTGTTTTCGATGGTGTTTTATTTTACAAGACACCTTAATCTGTTTTGAATTACTAAAATAAAACTCCATAGAAAACAAGATTGAAAGATTGAATGTAAATGGTATTTGCAATGTTATGGTGTCTTATATATGTTCATGGTGTTTTAGTGTAAAACAACACGTATTGAATCAGTATACAATTAAAACAACATAGAAAAAACACCATGGACTAAAACATCCGATCGAAATGTAATTTTATTCTCTATATAAGTATAGCAATATAGTATTCACATTAAAGATAAAAAAATACTCGTTATTATTGTGTAATTTTTTTTAAAAAAACAAGTTATCTATAAAAAATTATTGATGTTTAAAAAAGACGGGGAACTTACATGTGCATTCCATGTGCATATTTTAACTTTGTCATTAAGTATATTTATTTATTAAATTATTTAATTACCCTTATCTTAATAAATTAAATAATGACACGTGTCCTCATCATGTTCTTTCTTATCCTTCCCACAAATTTCATCTTTTTTACAGGATCCTAAACCAATATATATATATATATATATATAGATCATGGAAACTAGTTTAAATGAGAAAACAAAAAAAAACTAACTAAAAAAGCCAAAAAAACATATCAAATTTTTTTTATTTTTTGATTTTTATATAAAAATTCGCTATATATATTATATAAAAAAACTTTAAAAAAATAAAAAAAACAATATAATGCACATGTGCAACATATACATATAATGCACATGTGCAGTACAAGTTTTTTTTTAAAAAAAAATTTTTTTTTTATACATAATATGCAGCGATTTTTTTATAAAAAATTTGTATGTTTTTTATGCTTTTTTAGTTAGTTTTTTAGTTTTCTCATTTATATCTAGTTTTCTCATGATCATCTCTCTATAATATATATATATATGCTATTAAAATTAAATATTCTTTTCGAAGCTTTGCTACTATAGTCTATTCACTTATGTTATATCATGACAGAAACTATTAACATTTTTACTTGTGCTCACCACCAATTTAAGTTCTTACAATTAGATGAAATTGTTTATAACGAGAGTACACAACTTATAATGTCATTTTTGCTTAAAATTATTTCAAACTAGAAAAATAATCCCCCGCGTTACGGCGGGGATTGAAACCATGATTATTAGCAAAGCCACATAACCATAAATAACCATCAAAATTGGAAAAAACTCGTATATAAAACCAATAAAAAACTAAAACAAAATCCATTTTTCTATTAACATTTATACATATATATATATATATATATATATATATATATATATATATATAAAGCCTCCAAAAGAAGCTTTAAGCTTCCAATTTTACCATACAAACACAATATGCAAGTAAAATAAGGAAAGTATGGTGTACAAACAACATTGTAAAAGATGAAAAGTTTTGGGTTAAACTAAAAAAAATCAAATAGTTTTGGATTAAAAGTAAAGATGAAAAGTTTTGGGTTAAAAGTAAAAAAAATCAAATAGTTTTTGGTTAAAACTTAAAAGTAAAGAATTAAATAGTTTTGGGTTAAAAGTAAAAAAATCAATTGTTTTTAAAAACTCCAACGCATAAGGTATCACACCTCTATGCCTAAAAATGTTACAAATTATAGTATTGGGTAATATAAAGCGTGGAGTGTTTGTAAACCATTTTACAATACCATTAAGCATAAAAACAATTAAGCATGATGTGCAATAGCTTAATGCATACAATGTTAAAAATTATATCTATAATAGGAGCTATATGTCGGATCATGCCCAACGGAGGGACTTTAAGTTTAAGTATCACTACACATGATCTTATGCTTGCTACAGACTCACGCAGTATCATGGGGCACCCTAAGCAATAATCACTTGTACTCTCCTATGGTTAAAAGGTGGCTAAAAGTTGTAAACCCAAATTGGGTACAACCATAAAATGCATACTACATCTACAAAGCTTGATGTACAAGCTTTAATGCAACAAAATGTTGAAAAGTTTTGGGGTTAAAAATAAAAAAAAAAATCAAATAGTTTTTGGTTAAAACTTAAAAGTAAAGAACTAAATAGTTTTGGGTTAAAAGTAAAAAAAACAATTGTTTTTAAAAACTCCAACGCATAAGGTATCACACCTCTATGCCTAAAAATGTTACAAATTATAGTATTGGGTAATATAAAGTGTGGAGTGTTTGTAAACCATTTTACAATACCATTAAGCATAAAAACAATTAAGCATGATTTGCAATAGCTTAATGCATACAATGCTACAAATTATATCTATAATAGGAGCTATATGTCGGATCATGCCCAACGGAGGGGCTTTAAGTTTAAGCATCACTATACATGGTCTTATGCTTGCTACAAACTCATGCACTATCATGGGGCACCCTACGCAATAATCGCTTGTACTCTCCTATGGCTAAAAGTTGGCTAAAAGTTGTAAACCTAAATTGGGTACAACCATAAAATGCATACTACATCTACAAAGCTTGATGTACAAGCTTTAATGCAACAAAATATTGCAAATTATACTATTATATAATATATAATATATAATACGATAACAAAGTGATTATATTATTAGTAAATCATCCATGTAAATAGTTTTTCACCATATCAAAACAAGTTAAACCTTGTTCAATTAGATGCGCTATTAGTTTTGTTAATCATGCCACAAGACTATAAAAATGTATTCTATGGTATAAATAAAAAGAGATAAATATATAAGGCAATAAATTAAATTATACTTTTACATGATTTGCGGATCCGGCGGATCGGATTAAAGATGAAAATTAGCACCGAAAATTAAACTGAAAAAGACTTGGAATCTCTTAGAATCACGATACACTATTTGATCAAACGTTTACTTGAAGAACGAATTTGTTGATATGTTTGAAGATGTTGTAAGCTACTCTTGGTTTCTGTTCTGTTTAGGGATGGGTTTTTTTCCCAAATACTTGTACACATACCGTAGCTGTACCTGTACCTGTACCCGTAACCATACTGATTTTAGGTATTCGGTACATGTATCAGTACCCAGTTTTATTGATTTTGGTATTCGCTACTTTTGGTATTGGTACAAGTACGGGTAAAAACGGATACTGGTACGAATTTTATATAGAACTTTAAAAATTCTTTTATTTTATTTCTTATTATAGTATTTATGGTACTCATATCGATTTACCTATTTGGTACTCATATCGTATTGGTACTACGTACCAGTTTTATATATTTGGTACTCGTATTGTATGGTATTCGTGTCGATTTTACCTATTTAGTAAGTGATAAAAAATAAAATAAAAACAAAACGGTACCAAAACAAATACCGTACCGAAATACTCGTACCCGTACCATACCAATATATTTGGTACGGTATTTGATGCCCAGTTTTGTCCAAATTTGGTACCGGTATTTTCGGTACTGGTAAGAGTACAAGTACGAGTATAGTATCAATCCCATCCCTAGTTGCGTTGATAAAAACCGTGTGTAATGAGTCACCCAATAGAAAAGAACTTCTATTTGTTATTTTTTTTAGTTCCAAAACTTCCAATCGGTTTTGTAGGTATTTTAAATTTAAATTAAATTTAAATTTTAATTTTAAATAAATAGCCAGACATAGAGGTGCACAAATCTGGTTTTTGTTAATACTCGGTTCCAGGTATGATTGGGTATTGGAAAATTGGGTATTAAGAGAAATCGGATAGGGTTTGGGTACGAGTATTGAAGAGAAAAGTCATACCCTATGGACCCGGGTAGGGTATAATCGGGTTCGGGTATAATCGGGTTTTGGAACCGGGTATGGGTTTGGGTGTTAATAACCGATTTTAAAAAATATGTTTTTTTTATTTCACACAAAAATAAATGCGTTTTAAAACTAAATTTGGTTTGTAAGTTGTAAAGTAAATAAAAACAAATTACAATAGCATAATTCACTCAAATACAAATTATTTGTTTTATAATATACATTTTAAAAACTTAAATATAAAAGTTGCAAAGTAAACATAAAAAAGTACCTTAAAAGTTCGGGTATTCTATTGGGTATTAAAAACGTATCGGGTATAGGGTATAACCGGGTTCGGCTATAGGGTATGACCAGTTCTGGTATTTTCGGGTATAGATTGGGTACGGTTTCGGTTACGGGTATTGAGCTTAAAATGTATACACAATCCATACCCTAAAGGTAGGGTCGGGTTCGGTTGAAACCGGTTATTTTTTTACGGGTATACAATACCCGGGTAAAAAATAACCGGTTTCAGGTTTTTTTAACCGAGTCCGATCCCGGATACGGGTTTTTTGTGCACCTCTAGCCAGACACATCGCATTACATGTGCGATTTGCTCTTGGCCCAACTATTAAAAATACCCCACTTGAAGAAAATGTAAGCAATTAGTTAATCTCTTGAGCCCAAATTAGATAATAAGTTTGGCCCAAATTAGTAAGACATACTTCAAGCTTTTAAGCAGGGCCCAATTCGATTATGATCGAGGCCCAACAGATTATATATAAAATTGATAACACAAAACCGATACCCGATCTTATTAAATTAAATCGAGTCTGCACTTCCGCATCTCTAACTCGTTTATTTTTAATAAATTCATCTTGGTCGACAAATTAATCCAATAACATTAAAATCCGTTGATAACACTAAAATTACCAACAAACCCTATGTCATACTAGAGCAAAATCATAAGACAATTTATTTTATCTTTTTTATGTGGATTATAAAACTAACCATAAGTTTAATACTGTTTGACTAATATTTAGAACCATGAATATTCAAGTCCTAGTCAACAATCAAACCAAATAAAAAAGTAGAAGAAAAGAATTTAAATTGAATAACTCTCAATCTTAATAATAAGAAAATAACTCAAAACTGATTACTTTTCTTTACCATAATCCAGTAATCACAACGTTGATCGGGTTATATAGGACATGACTTGGTTATAAACAGAGTAAGACTCACCTTCCTAACTAAATAATAATAGAATAAACCAGTATGTTTATTCAACCTATCTATTAATATAAATCATTTAATTATCTCTAATTAATTTAACCAGTTAACCTACTAATCCATAAGCTCGAGTACAGAAATTACATCCAACAACTAATACATGTCACATCTTCAATATCATAACCAAACTGGAGAAAACATATACTACTGCCTCATATGTGCACATGTAACTTTTGGAATTGAAACTCATAATCACATTTAAAACCCCATTAAATCTTATAAATGAATTATCATGCAAAAAAGTAAAAAACAATGACATTCTTTAGGCTTGCTTGAAATTATTATTATTATTTATTTGTTTTGTTTTGACGATAGCAGTAAAAAAAAACAAATATAAACGAAGACTACAATAAATTTAATCAGTAAACAAACATAGATGATAGATTCTTTCTTTGTGTAATTGGGCTTAAGCCAGTTATAAGTTATAACATCCATGTTTATTGAACCATTTTTGATAGGCTAACCCAATATCGGCCCAGTTTTTATTCCAAAAGTTAGATTCCAAAAGTTAAGGGCAATTAAATATATTGTCATTCTGCTATTCGATGAAATATTCTTTATAGTGTAAATTAGTGAAAAAAAAGAAACTAATACCACGTGTAGTGGGAGGGTAAAATTAGGGCTGGCAATTTTACACGATACACGAATACACGACATGAACCTACACGACCTTAACATGTATCGTGTACTAAACATGTAGACACGAAACAACCTGTTAATTTTCGTGTCGTGTTCATGTATAGCGTTTCGTGTTTTCGTGTCTTATCGTGTCTGTTCGTGTATAGCGTTAATACATGTTAATATCGAGTGGGTAAGATGTAAGATACCTGTTTACCTCTTAAATATCCGTTAAGATACTTGTTTACCTGTTAGATACCCGTTAATACATGTTAATACCTGTTAGATAGTTAGATACCCGTTAATACATGTTAATACCTGTTTACCTGTTAGATATCTGTTAATACATGATTATTCTAGTGTTCGTTAACAAGTATTAATAGGTAATTTTCGTGTTTTCTTGTCGTGTTCGTGTTTGAAAAAAAGGACACGATAAGTTATCGTGTCGTGTTCGTGTATGGGATTTCGTGTATCGTGTCTTATCGTGTACGGGTATACACGATATGCCAGCCCTAAGTAAAATGAAGCCTCTATCTTTGGGCGTTTTGCGCCATGTGACAGTCCAGTCAGCAAGGGGACTTTATTGGGCGTTTTTCTAAATGAGCGTAGAGGAATAATACTCCATTAATGATTACCCAATAATTATTATTTAGTTTTTTTTAATTTAAAACTAATTATATTTGATTTCGAATGATCTCATTGGTCAAAGAAACAAGGGAGGGGCGTGGAAAAAAGAAGTTAAAGAACGCCTAGGGTTTTTTTTTTTTTTGAAAAAAACGCTCAGGGGACGGGTATGGGCTTTTTTGGGCGTTTTTTTTTTGTGGAAAAAACGCCAAAAAACTCCCCACTACGATATGCGTTGGTTATACATATTGTCTTTCTTGCAAATATAAACAAAATAAAAATTGTTTTCACCAAATTTCATAAACCAAAATATTTTTATTATGCTTCAATCTTTAACAAATATGCCACTAAATCTAGAGTATGCTCTTTTACATTTTTACACATCGTCCAGATATGACAACAACGTGTCAACAAAAAGAAAAAGAAAACGTAGGCAAACGGGTTGTGTCCTCTTATGGGGTGTTAAGGGCCGCATCGTTGTGAGACGAAAGGGTTTCAATGCATAGGTAACCTTGCGGAATTTGACAACTATTCTAAAGGTTTGAACTCACAGTCGTTTATAGTTTATATTTGATATACCCGAGATCAAGGGTAGTATTGTTAATCTTAGGGAACTATGCAACGTTGTTGTCGCTACTCACTATATGGCTTATATGAATTTTTGGTTGATTGTATAAACTAAACTTAACAGATAAAATAACTAAAAACAAAGGGACCAAAAAATGAGTTTAAATCAGTGTTAAGAAAGATTTTTATACTTACTCGGAATGACTAAACCTAGAAAGAGTAACCACTTAAATTTTGATTTCAAAGAAAGTACAGATGATTGTTAATTGTTTTCATCTCATAATACATTTTTTTAGATAAATGACACAAAGGTCTTTGCCATCAATTACTTCCAAGTTCCAACACGAATATCAAATGAAGGATCACCAAACAAGTATACAAGATCGTTACGACCACAAGTGATGGTTGAGTTTCGAGGACCAAACAAGCTATTGCAACGAACAAATTTCACAGTAGGTAAGGGAAGGAGAATGATGCATGACGAGTTTGCATAACTTACATGAGATCTACCGGAAGAACATACCTCATGACAAAACTAACACTAGGAATGTTTGACGAACAGTATAAAGAATCATTATTATTTCGACACAAGGAAACGATTTTTCACACCTTTTTTTTGAGTCGAAGACTAGGATGACGAATAACCCCTCCCAGAAATACGTGCTCCCTTCATTTATATTGATCCGTTCTATTTCGCATTTACTTTTGGATATGATCTAGCCAAAGTGAATTGTATTAGAATCAAATGCATTTTATGACATTTCAATCTCACACTAGTAATATAATAACATCACCCCAATTTTGATCTACAAGAAAATATTCTTTATTAACATACTCGTTCATTTTCTTCTAAAATATAAACAACAAAAATGCACAAAAAGTTATGGTTTATAAATGAAACACTCTTAATAAATTTTGAATTCAAGTATGAAAATCCACTTTTTATATACCAATTTATGTTAGATTTGTATTTACTTGTACTTTGTATTATTTTTTGTGGTGCTCGACTTTATTTTTTTCTTCATGACTGGTACTCGGGTTAATGGTTAACGTCAAATGCACATCCTAAAGATATTAGGAGATAGAATGTAGATCAGCTAATGATTTAGAGTTCGTAAACAGACTTATCAATTTTGTAAAATTATGAACTTGTATGGTTGTACGAGTCATATGTCTAATGTATGTCGATGTTATTATTATATATGTGTATATACATAAGTCTTTGATGTTGTAAAGGTGACATATGAGTCCATTTTGGGTTGAAGTGTTACAATCATTCGTTAGAACCCATCATGAATTAATCTATATATAAAAAGTAAGGGGTGTTTGGATTGAGTTTGAAAATAGCTTATTAAATTATTGGAGCCTATAAGTCAATAACTTCTTCATTGAGTAACATATCGACTTTCAAGGGGGGTGGAGTCGAACAATTTTACAGAAGAAAAAGTTTATCGTCTTGAAAATGGATGTCGAAGGAACAACTACTTTTAAACAAGACAGGTATTTTACGAGTAGTTCACTTAATTGTTGATTTAGCAAAAAACTAAAAATAGCGAAAACGGTAAATTATATTATACGGCATCAATCTCTTTGTATCTTGGTAAATCCTGATAGATCATCTAAGGACACAACCGTTAATGATACTCTTCTTATATAATGTTATAATATATATATATATATATATATATATATATATATATATATAGGCAAGGTTCATGCAAGAACCACCTTTATTGTGAGAACGCGAGAACCACCTTTATTGCAAAATAAAATCTAAAAAAAAACACTCAAATTTTTTTATTATTTTTTATATTTTTTAAATAAAAATCATTATATTTTGTTATAAAAAAAAAACTTTTTTTTTCGAGTAACAGTTATCCATGCACATGTGCATATGTATCATAACTTCGACAAATTCAGTAATACGTTATCACTAGTAGACAATTGCACTTTAATTTACAATATCATCCATAATACACTCAATTTTACATTGAATGCACATCCGCATCATTATGTATAACAATTATATACCGTGTTTTGAAACAAAAAGTTTGTGATTTTGAATGATGAAGTAGGCTCATATATATGTTTTTTGGTTAGTTATATCTAGTGGTTGATGGGTTCATTATAGTTGTCACTTTATGATGTAATATGTTGATTGGATGGTATAAACGGTGTTGATATACATGTAATAAAGTGAAAATATTGGTACTGGTATTGTATTATAAATGGTAGGAGGTAATGGTATTGTATTATGGATGGTAGGAGGTAATGGAAATGTATTGTGGATGGTATGATAGATGAAAGAGAAAGTGTATTCAAAGTAAGTGTACCAAAACACCTTATTTCATGTTGATACATATAGATGCACATGTGCATTTCTTATATTGGTAACGTAAAAAGTAGTGTATTACACATGGTAGTGTAAATGAAAGTACAATTGTCTAATGTTTGTAATGTATTACGGAATTTGTCAAAGAAATGATGAAAATGCACATGTGCATGGTAGTGTATTATGGATGATATGATAGATGAACGAGAAAATATATTCAAATTAGTGTACCAAAACACCTTATTTCATGTTGATATACATAGATACACATGTGGATTGCTAATATTGGTAACGTAAAAAGTAGTGTGTTACACATGGTAGTGTAAATGAAAGTACAATTATCTAATGTTTGTAATGTATTATGGAATTTGTTAAAGAAATGACGAAAATGCACATGTGCATGGATAGTTGGTACTCAAAATTTTTTTTTTATTTTTTTTATTGTTGAGTAAATATAGCGAATTTTTCAAAAAAATATTACAAAAAAAACAAGAAAATTTTTTGGTATTTTTTTGGATTTTTTAGGTATTACTGTTTGTGTTTACACTGGTTCTCGAGTGGTTTAATTTTTTTTTATTGTTGAGTAAATATAGCGAATTTTTCAAAAAATATTAAAAAAAAACATGAAAAAATTTTGTAATTTTTTGGATTTTTTAGGTATTACTGTTTGTGTTTACACTGGTTCTCGAGTGGTTCCTAACAGATCCTTGTCCTATATATATATTAAGCCCATTAAATTTAACCAACTCTTAAATCAATATCCACCATTGAATTTGGCTGAGCCAGTTAAACTCACAAAACAACTAGTGTAATGGGCAGTTTCTTATGGTTTTCTTAACTGGTGAAACCTCCACCATGATCCCAAACCCACTTTCCCCATCATCCTTCATCCTTCTATTTCTCTGCTCAACTGTTTCCCCACGTCGTGGCTATATATCACTTACTGAATCTCCTGCAGCCCAATCGATCACTCGTATATGCCCTAATTTTATTAATTTGGTCGATTTCCCGTTTCAGAATCCAGCCATCAGTTCTAAAATTGATCACGATTTCGAGTTTCTATCTGAGTTGTGTATGAGAATCATGTTAAGTTTTATTTATATCCATTCAACACACACATACTAACTACTCATGTTCAGCTTTCTTTACCTTGCCCACCAGATACCATAATGATTAGGGCATTTTTATTTGGGAGTTGTGTTTTTACTAATACACTGATAAAGCTATAGTTCCCTATGACGCCATTGATATCTCTAGCAACTTCAACTTCAAGTGCAGGTATGCTATTCTTCAAACAAAGAGATTTGTTGCAGAATTTTATTGATTTTTTAAAAAATAAATATGGAATTGTTTCTAATAACTTAAAGCACCATGAAATTCCTGTTAATTACAGAACACACTGCTAGAGTTTTAGCATATCAATCTGATTATGGTACAAAGCTACTGTTTTTATCAGTTTTCTAATGTTGGAGTGTGTGGGTTATTTTCTAAATTACAAATCTTCGCAGGTGTTAGATATGATTAACAACAACCCATATTAGTTGCATCGAAGGACTGTTCTTCGTGTAATGTCTCTGCTTAATCGGGGTATCAGGTTTTTAATGTTGGTATAGTACTCTATTTGATTTGTCTCAGTTTTTTCTTTGGGTTGTTAAGAATTTTATTTGTGTTTTTGATGGCTTTAATAGATTTGATGCAATATGCAAGAAGTACGACAAATACGACGTCGAAAAGCAGAGAGATCTCAACATCTCTGGTGACGAAGCCTTCTCTAGGCTCTACGCCGCCGTATAATCCAAAACCGCTCTTCAGGTGATGCATATTCAGATCTGTATCGATTCGTTTCGATACCTAGGGTTTCTAATTTAACGTGTTAACAAGTTAATTCCGTTACAATGTTAATTAATTGTATACAGAAAGCTGAGACAACTAAAAATGAGAAAAATAGGGCTTCTGTTGTGGCGATTAATGCTGAGATACGACGCACAAAGGCTAAGTTACTAGAAGAAATCCCTAAGTTGTAGCGATTGGCTATGAAGAAGGTTTGTTAATTGTGTGTCCATTGTATGTGAAGTGAAATATATGAATATTTAGGGCAAAACCAAGTGATATTAATCTACTTGTACTCAGCATATCTATTTGTAGCTGATTTGTTATGTACGTTGAATGTACACACCATTAGGTGGAAATAAGAGTGTATGTCGTGTTTTAGTCCTATCTGCGAGACTTTTCGACTGTGTTGAATGAAGTTTTGGATATAAGTTTGATAACAGGTAAAAGGACTTGTATCGGAAGAGTTTGCATCTTGTAATGATTTTGTTCAGGCACAACATGATAGGATTCAAGCAATACCTGATGGGGGGGGGGGGGGGTGCTGCTGCGCCCAACAGACTGCGTCAGCAATTCAGCATGTCGTACAAATAATATCAAGTTCGATTCAGGTGATCTGTTTGTCCAGTTTACCGGATGTATCATGTATATAAGTATGTTACATTTTGCTACATTCCATAGTGGTTGGTTAGTGGTTACATGGACCCGGTCTACTTATATGTTACTTATTGTGATGCATGAATTTCGTAGATGGACTATTTGATGATGAATACTTTCAACAAAGTGAAGAGTCGAGCCAATTCAGGAATGAATATGAAATGAGAAAGATGAAGCAGGCTTGTATTTGTCTTTCTGTTTTCAGTGTTACATAACCTTTTTCCATTTTTTCTTCTATTTTATATAACGTGTTCCATTTATTCTTATTTTATATAGGATCAAGGCTTGGATATTAAATCAGAAGGTCTCGATACTTTGAAAAACATGGCACAGGATATGAACGAGGTTTTATATCTTCTACTTAAACTACATCTTCTGGTAGTCAGTACGGGTCGGTGTGGGTTGGGTTGATGAGCTGCCAACACTTTTATATTTGTTTCTTTTGAGTTAGTATAGATAGCTAATGTTCTACATAAGATTATAGACGATCTTCCATTAAAATATAATCTAATTCTTTTGAATAAAGACTATCCCTTTGGGCTTTTGACCAACTTTTCACCTGCATGTGTTGTCTAGGTTTATGAATTTTATTCATTCTATTAATTAGGTATAAAATACAACCTATCCATCTTTTTAGGTAAACCTAGCATGTTTACTGACTTCTTTTATTTCATGAGATGACTCTTGAAGAATATCAAAAGGTTCTCGAGGAAAAGAGGAAGGCTTCGGAGGCACTTAAGACTAAAGAAAGGATGGTGGAAGTTGACAAAGAGCTTGCATCCTTGCAACAGTTGATAAGTTTAATAATGTATTAGTTTGTTTACATGTTCTGAACATATCAATCTTCTCTATATAAGTTGTTAAAAGGGATGCTTTTTACTGATTGGGGTCTGCTCAACAAGGAGTTTGGTCAATTGTACATGGCTGGACAAGTGCAGGGGTGACAGTTATCCTATAATATGGTTTCATTAAATCTGGTCCAATGGAATGGTTTCGAGTTTCATTTGTTAGGTGGTCTATTCGAGTATGCCAAAAGGTAAAAGGGATTCTTCCAGGGGCAGACCTAGCATGTTACTAGGGGTAGCCTCCGCTACCCCTTGACACTCCGACGGTAGTGTAAATTTTGGAAAAAAATGATTTTTTTCGATTTCGTTACCCCTTTTATATGAAACGTTGTCCCTATAAGAATTTTCTAAATCCGCCGCTGGATTCTTCACCAAGGTTGGGTGTTATCCTCTCACAGTTACCGCATATACGAAAGTTAGCAATGGACAGGTTCTGAATTCTGATCATAAATGTCTTAGGGCAGGATTCTAATAAGGTTCAATTTGGTTGCAATATGAGTTTCTGATGCGGGTTACAATGGTGTTGGAGCTGGGAGTGGTTGGCTTTGCTTGCCTTACTTCTTTCATCCATAACAAGAGGATCCAAGTCTATTTTAATTATATTTTGTTTGTTTGGTGATTTGTATTACAATACGGAAACAACATTATTGGTAGGTGATGTTGTATTCTTGCTGCTGATATGTTTTTTTTGGGGTTTACCTCCCTTTATGGTAATGAAATTTTGTTTTGGCCGTTGAAAAAAATATATATGAAATGTTTTGCTTTTTTCGTTTAAGACATATTGTAAATTTCTATGTGAACTCATATAATTAGTTTATATTATACATGTAAATATAAATAAAAACTTGTCATTACGACACTCAAATTTACTGACGATGCCATCCGTGGTTATGAAAATAATCAAGGTTTGGTAATTTTGACTCGTTGCAAGGTCCGCGACGATATGTTTTCTCTAGAAAAAATTATGCATATGTTTTGCCTACCGTTTACTTTTGCATTGAAATGACCCAATTTCATGTTTTAGTACTCTATAAGTTTTATGTTCTATAGTTTTGTGGTTGTAAACTGTTGAAGTTCGTTTTCCTCTTATAAATTAAAGAATGGTGCTTTTGTTTGTAAAGTTGTAAAAAATTTGTATACACTTAATATAGGTTAGCTTTGTTTGTTACGTTATTCAACGTAACCCATCCACCGGACGGGTATTAAACTAGTTAGTGTTGTGTTGCATTCTGGTAGCAGAAATCACATTAAAAGAAAACAAGAAATCACACAAAAATAAGATTTAGTGTAATGACACACCGAACTGAAGGGCATGAACCAAGCATCTCTTCTTATTCGACTATTTCTTAAGTGTCACATTTTGTAACATAAAATTTAGAAACTATTAACAGACTAGATTATATACAAGAAAATTCAACAACTCCATATTGTTTGGGGAGATGTTTCTCATAACCCCTTGGGTTCGTACAATTCTAAGTAATACATTCCGTATATATGTGTGTTAAAAATCTACCGACTTTACACAACATGAAATTTAGATGGTAGAGGCTGTGTCATATTTTTATAACTTTGAAAAATATCAAAAACTTCAAATCAAGAAATTAGTAAATTTCTGGCAAGACAGTAGGAAAAATGTTGATGTTAGATACATAAGGCATCTGGTATTTGAAGTTTGAACACCCTCTTTGCATCTTGTATAGTTCTATATGGGGCGTATAGCCTTTTCAATTTCTGGCGTTTGGCCTATACACCTCGTATAGGTCTATATGGGTCGTACAAGCCCTACCCCGTATCTGCTTCGTATAAGCCTATAGTTGTATAGTATAATATTGTATAGTAAAGTCTTCTACCAGGCCCCAATTTATGTGCATTACTGCCCAATACTAGGCCGTATAGAAACATTTTTATACAAAATTTATTCTTATAGTAACAATTTTTATTGGAAATTGAAAAGGCTATACATTCTGTATGGTCGTATAAGAGCTGTAAGAGGTATATACAACCTATACGAAGCTTATAAGTGGGGGTGGGTGTTAAAGAAAAATGGGTGGGTATGTAAATAAGTGAGCCCATAGGTAATACTTATTTCTTTACTTTTATAAATTTGTTAACTGCTTGAAAAATTATGATGATCGGTCAAAAGAATAGAGAGATGAACATTGAAATCAAGGTGTCTAGGGAAGTACGTGTTTACTCATGAAAGAAGCAATTCATCCTTCATAACAAGCTCAAATTTGCACATAACTCTATGTTTGATCTATTGGGATAAGTGGATCACTCAATTCTAGTAATCTCGGTTGATATAGAAATCACAATTATACAAAGGTTAACTTTGTCTAATACATATATACATACACAAATGAAATTTGCCTTTAAAAATAATATACACACACATACTCAGTGACGGATCCAGGAATTTTTTCCATTGGGTTCACTTTTTTAGATACTCCAATTTCATATGAGTGAACATAAAAAAAGTTCGGGTCGGTTCAACAATTCGGATCGGGTAAGATTCATCACATAATAAAAGTACGATACAATAATGAAAAGAAAATCGTCATTAGAAATTTAAAAACACATAATATAAAATACGACGGTCTTTACAAATAAAAAAACTACCTAAAGTTGTTCCCGACGAGTTTTCATCTTTTGAAAACGTTGCATTACACTCTCTACGGAAACTTGTTGTAAGAACTCCTTTTCAATGTAACAAATGCAAGACTCGTTCATGTATCCATCACCCATCCTATTACGCAATTCCGTCTTCACAAGCTTCATTGAAGAAAAACTTCTTTCAACACTAGCTGTTGCAACCGGTAAAACTAGTGACAACTTTATTAAACGATAGACCAACTGATACTCAATGTGTTTCCTTGTTTCCACCATCCTTTTGGCAAGATCACTAACCCATTCAGGTTATCAAACCGACTATCTCTTTTCACATTTTAATGTAGTGGCCGAGTTCCTCGATAAGCTTGTCTTTTTCATCAAAAGTAAAATCATACGGATACATTTCGGCCAACTTTAGCAAGTTTAGTTTATTAAAGAAACTAAAATTATCACGCGGGCTCAAAGAACTCATACACGTAAGTAAGTTAGTGGTTACCTCGTTAAAACGGTTTCCAAGCTCTTGAATTTGCATGTCGAGAACCGTGTTGAAATTATTGACCACAAAATGATGACGATTGGTGATGTTGGTCTTTCTTCTTCTGTTTTTCGGGTCAACATACTCATCTTCCATGTTAATCATCTCAATATCATATTTGTCACAAAAGGATATGACATCTTTTAAAAGTGGGTCAAAGCCTTCAAGTCGATACCTTTGTAATTCTTCTTTGGTTGATCTAACCAGCTCAACTGCATTAAGAATATCTTGATTCTTTCTTTGAAGAGCGACACAAAATAAGTTAGTAACTCCCAAGATATGTTTCATCAAATGTAAATAAAATACAAACTTGAAACTTTTCATGTATAATTGAAGTCCATTTGCTTGAGTTTTGTGAATTGGTTCCCATGCCGAAGTTTCTATATATTCAAGCACTTCAATAACACAAGGATATAAGGTAAGCAAACGAAGAAGTGTTTTTTCGTGAGAGCTCCAACGTGTATCTCCGGCTCTTGTAAGTGCCATTTCTTGATTATTACCACTTCCGATTACAACTTCCGGATTCAATGCCAAATGCTCTCTTTGACTTTCTCTTAGCAAATCTATTCATTTGCAAGATGCACCAACAACATTTATTAAATCTGTTACTTCCTTAAAAAATCTGCAAATTTCAAGATGCTTGTTTACAAGGGCCACAACAACAAGTTGAAGTTGGTGGGCAAAACAATGAACATAATATGCCGAAGAATTCTCGTTCAAAATCAAAGTTTTCAAACCATTAAACTCACCGGACATGTTGCTTGCACCGTCATATCCTTGGCCTCTAACCCTACCTAAACTCAAATTGCGGTGAGCAAATAATTCATCAATTGCAGATTTAAGAGATAAAGCGGTTGTTTCCATAACATGAACAACACCAATGTATCGTTCCTTCACAAATCCTAATTTATCAACATATCTCAAAACCACAGCCATTTGTTCCTTTTTTGAAATATCCCTCGATTCATAACTAATAAAGAAAGACATCATCACCAAGCTCTTCAAATATCTTCTTTAACCCTTCTTCTGCAAAACAATTACAAATGTCTTTTTGTATTGATGGAGCCGCCATTTGGCAATTCTTCGGAGCATTACTTAATATGTACTTTCCAATTTCTTCTATTATTTGTGCGAACAATTTTAAAAACTCTATGAAATGTCCTCTATATAAGGATGCTTCAGATTCATCATGACCCCGAAAAGGTAATCCACCATTCAACAATCCTTTAGCGAGCATAACCGAAGTACTTAATCAGATTCTATATTCTTTGTTTTGTCTATCTGGTTTTTTTTTTGGGCCACGAGTATAGATTGAGCTTCTTTAAGTAAGTCTTCTCCTTTTTGAACTGCCTTCTTATGAAAACTATTGCATTTACCAACATGACTTTCGAATCTTTCTTCTTTCCTATGCCAACATTGTACCCTTTCATTCGCAAACGCATCTTTTTGTCCGCTTTCTTTGAATAAGTAACAATATAAGCAATACACTCTATCAGCTTTGACACTATATTCCAACCAATTTCCATGCTTTTTGTGTACCATTGTGGATTGATACGTCTTAACTTATCACCATTACCAATAAGTGTTTGCGGAAAATCTGTTTTTTCCCTTTCGGTTGACATGGACCACGAAGCAAATATGCTCGTCTAATTTCATCTTTTTGACTAGGGTGATAAGAGGAAATTGGTTTCCTTTCGGAAGGATCCCATGGAAGATCATCCAAAACTATTTTCAAGGGTTTACTAGTTGAAGAGGACGATTCAATGTTAGATCGTGATTGCCTTTGAAAAAACTTGAAATATTCTTTGCATAACTGATAAACCATCAAAACAATTTAGATATTAACCATTAAAACAATTTAAAACAACAAAACAATACATTCAGATTCAGATTAGTTAAAACATCTATACAATTTAGAACAAGTTAAAACATCTAAACAATTTAGAACAATTCATTCAGATTAGTTAAAACATCAAAAGTTCTTTCAGATTCAATCTATCATACAATTTAACATGATTATTAACATCAAACAAGTATAAAATTAATACTAGATTAACACTAAAACTTCAAAAAGCAAGTTAAATATTAACACTGTAACACAACACACACCTGTGTAGATTGAAATTGAAGAACCACTGCTGAAGGTGGAGAAGAATGACCCCGGAGAGGGGTTGCCGGAGAAGAACGCCGCCGGAGAAGGGCCGTCGGCCGAGGAGAAGAGGGTGAGCGTGAGGGTGAGGTCGGAGGAGATGAGGGTCGATGTCTGCTATTGCTCTGCGAGTTCTGTTTCTTTTCATGTGACTGCGCTTTCTTTTTTGTGTGTAACCCAAAATGGGTTTTTCACTAAAGAGAAATTAAAAAATGAGTAAATTGCACAAAACATCCTTTATGTTTCCTCAAACTTGCAGGTTCCAGCCTTAATGTTTAAAAGTTGCTAAAAACAGTCTTTAAGTTTATTTTTGTTGCGGGTTCAATCCTTTACAGCTAACCACGTTATTTTCTTCAGTTAAGTTCCCTCACATGCATAACATGTGAGGGTATATTCGTTATTTTGGTTGATCATGTGAGGGAACTTAACTGAAGAAAATAACGTGGTTAGCTGTAAAGGATTGAACCCGCAACAAAAATAAACTTAAAGGTTGTTTTTAGCAACTTTTAAACATTAAGGCTGGAACCTGCAAGTTTAAGGAAACACAAAGGATGTTTTGTGCAATTTACTCTTATAAAAAAACCGAAATTAAACTAAAAAAAATCGCCACACACGGGATTCGAACCCGGCTGTCTGTGATACAAATAAGCGCCCTAACCAGTGAACCCACCACAGCTTTTACTTAGTGGGTTCCTTTTGGTTTACTATATACATTTACACTAAAAACTAAAAACCAAATGAGTTCCTAGGAACCCGAAACTTACATGTAAGTCCGCCCCTGCACATACTATATATATATATATATATATATATATATATATATATAGGGCTATGATTTAGCGAAAACGCTAAAAAGTGTGAAAATTGTGAGAACGACCATCAGCCGTTGGATCAAAACAATCAGTGGATTAGATTGGCGTGGGGGTGTTTCCGTAAATAACGTAAACTTTATTACTTGAACGTGCCTCATTAAGGGTAAAATGGTCTTTCTATAGCTCTAAAACGCCACAATAATTATAAAACGCCTCATTAAGGTAAATATTATTTTCTCTAACTTATGCTTTGTTTGATATAAAACGCCAAAACATCACAAAATGAAAAAAAAAACATAAAGCCAAATATAGAAGATGGGACGTTTAGCAGCTATCAACAGATAAAAGAGGCTGACCAACACAGTAACTGAAGAGACATATATATTATTACTACCATTTTATAAAAAAAAATCCCGCTTAAACTACACGCCAAAAGAAAACAAACATCTCAGTATCCATTTAGTCACAACCAAAACACAAAAAAAAACCATTATATCTCAGCAAACTATTCACTATTCACGCCCATGTTCTCTTGTCAAACTCCTCACTTAAAACGCCATGCTCTCTTGCAAAAACATTCACTTAAAATGGCGGGTTCTCTTTGTCACACCCATAAACTTTTGCTGAATAAGATGGACAAATCCTCTAGAAAACGACTCTAGTGAGGATGATCTCAATTTGTAGCCTTGTACACAAGGAACGTTTGGATGAGAAGAAGAGATCTATGCCAGTGTAAGTGCTATTTTGGACTCCATTATTAAATGGTGTAGAGTGTGATGAGCTTGAAGATGATAGCATGTATAAACGCTATTTTGGACATCAAGCGAGAAAGCCCACACACAAATCACCCTAATTATAGCATTGACAGTATACGGCATCGGTTTATCTTTCCAACATCCAAAAGAACCACCCCAACAAAACAATAATATGTCAAACACAAAAAACCAAAACGCCATATTTTACTGATCGATCGGCTTCGTCTAGAGCTGGGCGTTTCAACTGTGTAGGACAAAAGAAGATTAAAGAATACAAATTATACGAAGGTTCAGGGACAAAAAGGTTTATGAAGAAGAGATTTGATAGCAGTGAAGATTAGATTAGCATTTTTAATTATTTTTTTATTTGGTGTCATTTTTGTGTTTTTTTGCCCTTTTGAGCTAATAAAAACTTCTATATTAATATAAAAAAAAACACCAAACAACATAACGTCAAACAAAAATGGGTTCCATATAAAAGGCCATTAATATAAAAAAACTTAAAAATATGAGAAGTTTTACAGCCTTAGCATTCTGAAAAAACAGTAACTTGAAGCGATGGATACTTGATTACTACCATTTATTATATTAAAAACCACACAATGGCGCGAAGATAAAAATTTTTATATTTTCTAAACGCCATAATCACCTGTTACACTATAGGTCTGCATCCTACATCAAACAAAAAAAAATACAAAAATACATCATAAAAAAACATATAAAAACGCCATTAAAAATATAAAACGTCAAACTTGAAAATATGGGGGGGGGGGGAGGATGGTGTTACAGAATTAACAGATAAAGCTGGACAAAAACAGTAAAACTGAAACGACAGATACTTTACTAATTGCATTAATTATAATAATATCCCGCCCAAACTAAGCGCCAAATATGTCCTATAAAGAGAGACGTCTCAACACCTTCCACTTATCACACAAAAATAGAAAGCCATGATTCCTAAACACCACCCCCTATAAAAACACCAAAAAAGTTAAAAAAATCAAATATGACAAACAACTTCTCTTGGTTATTCAATATTGTTTTCAATTAAGTTTTGGTGAATGTATTCTTAGGTGAGGGGAATGACTCAAAAAGCTTTTGCTGAATGAGATGGATAAATCTTCAAGAAAAAGAGACTGATGACAACGATATTTCTTGATGAATATTGGCATGCGAAGAAGGAGATCGACACCAGTGCAAATGTTGTTTTGACTCCATGATGATAAAGAAGATTGAGAGCAAATAGCATCCACCACACGATGTCAATCTTGTCTCCAAAACAACCACAAGAAGCCACTTCAAAAACGAAAATGAAAATCACGTGAAGCCAAAACGCAGTGATTTGGAAAGAATATTACATCCAGATTTTTAGAATGTAAAACGCCAAGTTGGAATAAATATTTTTTTTGTAGTTTGTTATCTAATTCTTTTGTGTGGAATGTAAAACGCCAAGTCTATGATTAATAAAAACGGCAAGTGGCAAGAACGCCAGCCTACAAAAAAAACTAAGATTTAAACAATGAAAACGCCTAATATTGATTCCAGGGGCGGACCCACTGCTTAACCAAGGGGTGCGGGCGCCCCCCTTAAATTTTCTTATTTTAGTGTTATACGTGCATGAAAATCTCGAGCGCCCCCCATGAAATTTTAACAACGCACCCCATGAAATTACCAATTGAAGAAAATTGAAGCAAATTGTAATTGAAATAAAGAAAATTGGTCAAAACTGTGTTCACCGGAAAATTTTTCCGATTGCTGCGAGACGTGGATCAATATTTTTGGAGAAGATGATCTTTTTAGTCAAATATGGGCATTTCTGTAATTTAACAGGTCCACTAAAAAGTGTTATTCCAAAGAATTGGTGACACGTGCACCTCTTTATCTTCAAAAAGTAGTTGACTTTATTATTTTCTGAAAATATTACCATCTTCACTTTTTATTTTTGTTTTCTTTAAAACACTGAACAGATTTATTAATTGTGTTACATTGTTTTTTATTTTCATCTGAACCGATTTTAAAATAGAAAAATCTATATTCGGTTTTTTTATCTAGTTAATATGAAATACTTAATAATAATAATAAATAATAAAATAATCTTTTTGTTTTACCACGCTTGTTACTTTTTGTGAGAACGAAACGAACTATGGATGGTCTAAATTATATGAATTTTAGTTTTATAATCTTTTTCTAATTTGACCCGATCCGATCCGATTTGCTACGAACCGAAACAAATATTATATATAGTTAGGGGCCTAAAATTCTTAATAATTTTTCGCACCCCTAGAAAAAATTTCCTGGGTCCGCCACTGATTGATTCAAAGTTGAAATGAATTAAAACGCCATCTATTTAAGCGGGGGCGGATCGTGACAATCGTGCACCGTATATCATTTAGACTCCCCTGCCACGTGTTGGGCCAGTATCCGTTCTCATACTTCAAAACGTTTTCTATGAATCCCGTTTCTATATATATATATATATATATATATATATATATATATATATATATATATAGGGGAAGGTTAATGCGAAAACCACATTTATTGCGAGAACCGCGAAAACCACCTTTATTGCAAAAAAAAAATCTAAAAAATAAAAATAAAAAAGCACTATATTTTTTTTAATATTTTTTTTAATATTTTTAAAACAAATTGCTATATTTCGTTTAAAAAAAACTTTTTTTTTGAGTAACAGTTATCCATGCACATGTGCATATGTATCATAACTTTGGCAAATTCTGTAATACATTATCAGTAGTAGACAATTGCACTTTAATTTACAATACCATCTGCAATACACTACTTTTTACATTACCAATATTCAAAATGTACATGTGCATCATTATGTATAACCATTATATAACATGTTTTGGTACAAAAAGTATGTGATTTTGAATGATGAAGTAGGCCCATATACATGTTTTTTGGTGAGTTATATCTAGTGGTTCATGGTTTGGTTATAGTTGTCACTTTATGATGTAATATGTTGATTGGATGGTATAAATGGTGTTGATATACATGTAATAAAGTGAAAATATTGGTATTGGTATTGTATTATAGATGGTAGGAGGTAATGGTATTGTATTATGGATGGTATGAGGTAATGAAAGTGTATTATGGATGGTATGATAGATGAAAGACAAAGTGTATTCAAAGTAGTGTACCAAAACACCTTATTTTATGTTGATACATATAGATGCACATGTGCATTTCTAATATTCATAACGTAAAAAGTAGTGTATTACACATTGTGGTGTAAATGAAAGTATAATTGTCTAATATTTGTAACGTATTACGGAATTTGTCGAAGAAATGATACATATGCACATGTGCATCATAGTGTATTATGGATGGAATGATAGATGAAAGAGAAAGTGGATTCAAAATAGTGTACCAAAACACTTTATTTCATGTTGATACATATAGATGCACATGTGCATTTCTAATATTGGTAACGTAAAAAGTAGTGTATTATACTACGTGGTAGTGTAAATCAGAGTACAATTGTCCAATGTTTGTAATGTATTACGGTATTTATCAAAAACAAAAAAAAATGATAAGAATGCACATGTGCATGGATAACTGTCACACACTTTTTTTTCTTAATTGTTGACGAAATATAGCAAAATTTTCAAAAAATATACTAAATTTTTTTTGGGTGTTTTAGATTTTTTTTTAGGTATTTTTGGTTAGTTCTCGCGGTTCTCATAAGTGTTCTACGGTTTCAATATAATATATTGTTAATATATATATATATAGGTTCGGTTCAAGAGAGAACCAATCCCAGTTGTGAGAACCATGAGAACTTCTATCATCCAATAACATATTTACACATCACCGATAACAAATTAAATTAAAAGGATATTTTAATCTTTTACTTTCCATGTCACATATTTTCTCTCTCTTCTATTTAAAAGTCAACATGTCACATATTTTCTATCTCATCTATTTAAAATTCAACATAAGACATCTATTGAGTCGTGATATTTGGGTAAGTTCGTTTGGTAATATCCTCAAATTTCGTAAACCCGAAATCGGGGTGAGGCGTAAAAATTTTTTGGCGTAAAAAAAAATTGTAAAAAAGTTTTTGATAAAAAAATTTGTAAAAAAGTTTATGTAAAAAAGATTTTTTGTAAAAATAAAATATTTTTGTTTAACGTAAATTTTTTTTTTTAAAAAGTTTAAACCCGTAAAAAAATTGTTTTTTTTTTAAATTGTTTTAAAGTTTAAAACAGCGCGTAAAAAAGTAAGTTTAAAACCGAGCGTAAAAAAATTTTAAAACGGCGCGAAAAAAAATTTAAAACGTGCGTAAAAAAGTTTAAAACCGGCGCGTAAAAAAGTTTAAACCGGTGGTAAAAAAAAGATTTAAACCATCACTTAAAAAGTTTAAAACCGCGCAACCGGCAAGTAAAAAAAGTTTAAAACCGGCGCGTAAAAAAAGGTTTAAACCGCGCGTAAAAAAGGTTTAAAACCGGCACGTAAAAAAAGTTTAAACCATCGCGTAAAAAAAGATTAAACGCGTAAAGTTTGAAACCATCGCGTAAAAAAAGTTTAAAACCGCGCGTAAAAAAAGTTTAAAACCGACGCACAAATTGTAAGTCCCAAAACCTTGGATCTTTCAATGATATCAAACAATCACCAATTATGGGCGGAATCCAAACTTGGTGAGATTCAAGAATACCGAAAAAACAAGAACACAAGAACACCGAAAATACTTTTAAACCTTGCACAGGATTCTATTACTATTGCTAGCAAAACCGTCTGGTACAAGGTGAACAACAACCAAATCGCCTCCCTAGCTCTCTCTAGAAAAAATCTGTAACAATGAGGCTTAACCCTAATAATGAATAAACAAAACATTATATCGGGTCCACTAAGAACTTGGCCCACATGGCGTAACCCAAGCCCAGAACACTAATTAGCCCACATGGCTTATTCCAAAACTATCTAAACCACTAGAAACTAAGCTCAATAGCTTATAATTGGGTTTGATAAAGATAAGCGTAAACCTTTCAATTTTATGGCCTTACAATATCCCCTAGGTTTATGCTGTCTTCATCAAACTGTTATCTTCATCATGTCTCTGTGGGAAGATACTTCATGTCTTCATTCGCAAACTTGGGCCTTCTGTTCTTCTTAATCACAATCAGTGTTGCTTGAAAATCTTGTTGAAAAGAATGCAAGAGGAGGATTCTCGTCAACTCTTTTCTTTGTCAATCTTCTCTCTTTCAAGCAGGTTCACTGGTACTTCTTCAAAGGTACTATCATTGTCAGATGATGACTTGTATCTGATTCCTCTGACTCTTGTACACTTTGTCACGATGCTTCATGCTTTGTCTGCAACCAACAGCATCTCAATCTTCATCAACCATGTTTCTTGATACAAATCAAGCTCTGCACATGCTCAGAAATTCATAAGCAAACATTTATATAGCAACAAAGGAAAGTACCACATGAACACTCTGTACATCCAAGTACTTGTACTTTGAACTCGCAATTCAAATTTTATCTTTTGATGATCAGTCAAATCTTCAAGAACGGTTAATAATTTTTAATTAAACAAATAAACAGGACACTATTTTTGGATTTTCCAATTGTTTTAATTTCCTTTTAATATGAAAACCAGAAACTTACTTAAACAGTTACAATATACAATTACAATTGCAATGGGATCAAAATCGTTTTCAGGCAGACCAAGGAACATTTTTCAGCATGAACTTATTCGACTGGTCTAAGTGATTGCCAATATATTTGTCCTCTTAAACCTAACGCTCAACTTTCATTTTTCAACTTCGTGATACGCTTAAGGTAATATTACACTATTATACCCGTGTGTCCCATACCATGACATACCCTCGCGATCAAGGTAAGCACAACGATTCATCATAGCAGGTGAGTATACTGAGTTCATCCTTTTGATTTTACAACGTTGGACTATTGGTGAACAGGTCAGTACTTTCGTACAACAGAGTGACCAATAGAATTTCCAACGAGGGTTAGGAAAATACCTTTTTGGTACGAATTTAGCTTTTTAGCTTAATAGAATTCACTCATTTTGAGTTTATCTTCCTTTAAGGTTTTTGGCCTCTTTGGCTCTTTTAATATATCCTGACTGTGCCTAGGTCTGCATATAATCTGAGTGCAACAGAAGGACAACCATGATATCCCCGGATGACTCAACAGCATAAAGACCGGAAACCTTAGACATTGGCTATCTATCAATGCAAGATTTAAGACCATAAAATCATACGCCGATGGTAGGTTACCCACATGATACATAGTTTGCTATGTTTGTATCACTTGGTATTTTTTATCACTTTGAGCGTCAGCCTATCGACATATCACATTAGATCCTAGTCTTTTCAGCTATAGCACCTTACATGTGTTGGTCAAACCCATTATCGCGAATATTCATTTCATTTCCCATATATGCATTGTTTTAGGATCATCACCAATTTCTTATGTATCCCCCTAAAACAACGTCTAATACACAACAAACTTTTTTTGGATTTTTCTCTTTTTCTTATACTAAAGCTATAGATATATACAGGTGACTCTTTCTATCCCCTAAATTTGTGCATAAATCTTATGCGCACATTTACCTAATAACAGAAAGTATGTACACAAGAAAATTGTGAGAAAATGAAAATATTTTTGTTGTTTTTGCTTAACCGTTCTGTCATCTGATTAAAGACTAATCAATAATAAGATTAACGCACAAAATTTAAATTGTACCTTTTTCGCTGATCTTATCTTACCACACTTATCTCCTCCAAGGATACATATCAACTGCAAGAATAAAACCTTTTGCAACAGTGAGATATTACCCGTTAAGTCACTGGAACAACCGCTATCAACATCCAAGGAGCGTCAACAGCTCCTCCTTGGTTGTCCCTGAAAAATAAGGAGAATAGTAAGACATTGGTACCCAGGCCATCGTGGTCCTGGGCTTTCCTGAAGCATCAAAATATGACACTTCTTGTAAGCACATGTCCCCTTTTGTTTCAAGGACTGGTGATGCTGCTGCTTTATGTTTTGCCTTTCAAGTTTGTTTAGGCTTTTCTAATTTCTTAGGCGCCTTTGGCAAAACATTTTGCTTTTCAACCTTGTTATTTATCAAAATTTGTTTAGGTTTCAAAGGTTGATTTCGTTTAGCTTTCGCAGCATTCCAATCCGCATCAGATGGTTTAACCTAGGGAATCTTATTCATCATTGCCTTAGGTTTTTCAACCTTCATTAGCTTAGAATAATATCTATCCCTAACCCTCTGATGTTGTGTATAATATGGCACATAGGGACGATGTGTGCAATTCCTTGCAATGTGACCGGGTATGCCGCAATTGTAACATGTTTGCTTCTTTACATAAGGAGCATATCCCGATCTATTCGATCCAACTGATGAGGAAATTGAGTTATACGATCTGTTGGATGATTTGTTTGCAGACTGTTCAAACTTTCTGCCCTGCTTCTTATGTCCCTGTCTACAACAGTTAGAACATTCACTGTTAGATTTAGCAGTTTCATTTAAAACTTTTGGTCATGGAGGCACATATTTATTTGAAGGGCCTCTCAAAACTGGCTCAGAAACAGCCCTTTTCACATATGCAAGAACATCAACAGACAAATTCGATGTTCTTAAACAAACATCCTCAGCTTCTTCGCAAACAACATCATCCCCCTCAATCCAATCCTCTACTTTTACCTCATTTGCACATGAAATAGCAGCATCAGTATCGTTCACACATTTAAGCTCAGAGCTTGAGTGGCTCACCTTTTGTAGCAGCTCTGATGAATCATCTGCTGTTGAGTTAGCTGCTCCAGAAGACGCACAACTGGATTCACGAGATTCAACTGATTCTAATTTCTCAGAAACAGTTGCTTCAGGTGATTCACATTTTGAGTCAGATGGTGCAGTTGACTCAGTCGGTTCATTAGCCAGATTTTCATTTTTCTCAAAACTCAATGTCTCTGTTTGCTTAGAGACATCTACTGATTTAACAAAGACAAGTGCAGATGCTGGTTTGGTTGTCTTTGTTTCATTCGTTTTAGGTTTTGAGATTTTAACCTTTATAGGTTTTGCTGGCTCAACCTTGACATCACCAGCCCGCCCATAGGCCATGTCAGGCATGTTGGCTATCTCCTCTTCGGTCATAGGAATAGAGGTATAATTGTGATTGTATGGTGGAGGAATGGATACATATCCCAAACCCTTATTCCTAACTTCTTTCTTACTAAACTGTAACTGTTGATTTATCATTTTCTCAACTTTTTCACTAGAAACATCTTCTTAAAATTAAACTTTGTATTTTCAAAAGTTGATTTTATTGAATCAAGTTCAACAGTTAGTTTTTCAGAAAGTTGTTTAAAGTGGAGATACCTACACCTTTCTTGACTCAAATCATTATGCAACTGTCGCATATCACGCTTTTGTGCCTCCACCATATCCTTGTATCCATTAAATTTCTTTTTAATCTGATATAAATCAGATTTGGACACTTGCAGCTGCATAATGAGTGAATCAACCTGAGCTTTGTAACCATCTACCTTTTCTCTACACGCTTTGGTACAACAAATGTTATCTACACGTACCACTTTGATCGTGGGAGTGAAACCATAAATCTGAGTACCTGTACAGCAACCTGATTCTGAAATCGAGGATGAATCAGCAGGAGTGGACGAACCAACTACAGCAGGGAATGGAGCAGCAGGAGTGGGTGATCAAACTGCATCAGATATGTTGCCTTGAGCCTGCTGCTTGTCAGCTTTATCATATGAGTTGATGATTGAGATCAGCTCTTCCGGCATCATTTTATAACATTCGGTTGTCAAGATTATCTGATTCACATTCTTAAACCAGCTACTATTTGGTTGATCTGGAATCCTTTTTAGAACATCTAGAAGCCTCTTGTTGCTCATACGATTTGGCTCCATGATTTCAGCCTTCTTCATATCAGTGAGCAGTTCAGAGAATCTGTCAATCAATGCTTCTACAGATTCACCAGGAGAGTAGCGAAAACCTTCAAGATGCGCGTAATCACATCATTCTCAGTAGAAGACATTTTTAAAACTTTGAACTGTGATCCCCCCGAAAATGTGATCCCCCGAAAGTTTGATCCCCCGAAAAGTCTTTGCCGAAACCGAGTATTAAAACTGTGCTTTTGCCAACTTGAACACTTTTGCAACCGAACGGACCCGCTTCTTCTATCGCACCTCAAGACCCTGTCAAAACTCTTTTTACCAAAACCAAACAATTTTTTTATTAAACTAATATTTTTAAATTTTTTTTATAAAATAACTATTATAACTGAAGTTATATTATTAATAAAAACTATATATTAATGATGATGATTAGATAATGATTGCTATAATGATTATTATAATATGATGAAAAACTCAAATCCAACAGAATGCTAACGCCAGTTTCAATTTCAAGAAACAATTTTAAAAAGAATTTTGTCGCTAGAATTTTTATCCGTTTCTTTCCCGACGGCTAAAGTGTCACAATAGAACTTGTGTTGTTTTCTTTATCCACATAAAACCCTATCAAAATTCAGCCGCCAATTTTCTTTATTTGCTTTCTTTTCCAATAGTAACTACAGCAAAAGCTTTGGCTTCAACTTTGACGAGATTATGTTGTAGGATTTGGTGTTGACGATGGGTGACCTGAAGGTGTCGGAGGTCGACGGAGAAGATGGTGATCGTTGGTTGTTATGACAATGTGAACCGTGAAGATGATGAAGATGGAGGTAAGGTTGTGGAATGAACGACGGTGAATGCGGGATCAGAGAGGTGTGCGGTTGAGCGATGAAGTGTACGAGTGCGATGGAGTGTGCGATGAGGAGTGTGTGCGGAGGTGTGCTATCGGAGGATGACGGAGTGTGCGATTATGGTGAGTGTGCGGGGCCGGTTGACGATGAAGAGTGTGCGGTCGGTGATGAGTGTGCGGTTGGTGATCGATAGTGAGGAAGAGTTGGTGGTTGTCGGAGACGTGTGATGAATATGATGATCGGTGTACGGTGGTTATGATGATTGGTGGTCGTGGTGCGATATTGAACAAAGGAGATGATCCTTGAGTAGTGACGAAGTGGTGAATGGAAACTGTGAATGACGTTAACGAACGACGGTTCCACTGGAATGAGGATGACGATGATGATTAGAGCAAGTGAAGATGGTGGAAGTCGACGATGGTGATATGATATAGATGGAGGTGGTGGTCGTCGGACGAGAAACTTACAGGTCACCGGAGATAGTTGTTGATGATGTTTAATGATGGAGGTGATGATGTGGTGTACGGTTAGGTGGAGTGTGCAGTTGTTATGGCGGTGTGCGGTGGAGATGTAGTGTGCGATTGCCGTTATGTAGATGATGATGAACAATTAGTGATGAATGATAAGGTCGCACACTTCCGATATAGTCACACACTATCAAAACTTTATTGTGTCAATTTGCAACTCCAATTCGCACAATTCCATGCCAACTTTCAATGAAGATGATGATGATTTAATAAGTCGCACAAATGTAGTCGCACAGTAACTTATTTTAATAACTGATCACCAACAAAATCTAGAAAATCAAGGAGTCAAATTTGAAAATTTATTTCGAGAGATTATTTCCACCAATAGTCTACTAAAAATCAGGAAACATAGACTTCAAGCCACCAAAGCAGATCAAAACGTGGATTTTGAACTGTTCTTCAAATCTTCAAGTATGTTTTTCGTGTTCTTGAAGATTTCAACAAAAGTTTCAAAAATTCATGAATATTTTGATATCATCGAAAGACTTCTTAGGCTCTGATACCAATTGTAAGTCCCAAAACCTTAGATTTTTCAATGATATCAAACAATCACCAATAGTGGGCGGAATCCAAACTTGGTGAGATTCAAGAATACCGAAAAAACAAGAACACAAGAACACCGAAAATACTTTTAAACCTTGCACACGATTCTATTACTATTACTAGCAAAATCGTCTGGTACAAGGTGCACAACAACCAAATCGCCTCCCTAGCTCTCTCTAGAAAAAATCTATAACAATGAGGCTTAACCCTAATAATGAATAAACAAAATATTATATTGGGTCCACTAAGAACTTGGCCCACATGGCCTAACCCAAGCCCAAAACACTAATTTGCCCACATGGCTTATTTCAAAACTATCTAAACCACTAGAAACTAAGCTCAATAGTTTATAATTGGGTTTGATAAATATAAGCGTAAACCTACTCAATTTTATGGCCTTACACAAATAGATTTTAAACTGGCACGTCAAAAAAGTTTAAAACCGTGCGTAAAAAAGGTTCTAAACCGGCGCATAAAAAAGTTCTAAACCGGCGCGTAAAAAAAGTTTAAAACCGCGCGTAAAAAAGTTTAATATCGGCGCGTAAAAAAGTTTAAAACCGTCGCGTAAAAAAGTTTAAAATCGGGCGTAAAAAAAGTTTGAACCTGCGCGTAAAAAAAGTCTGAACCCACGCGTAAAAATGTTTAAAACGACGCGTAGAAAAAGTTGAACCCCTACGTAAAATAATTTTCTTACCGCATTATTCAAAAATAACATTAATTAAATCACAAACATTAATTAAAGCACAATTATTACAAATTTAACTACCAATCTTTAAAGAGCTTAGGCTATGGGGTATGGGGCGGGGGTTTGGGCGTGGGTTGGGGGAAACACCTATGTGACCACCCCGAGTGCGCTTGGGTTTGGGTGTGGCCCTTTTAGCGTGGGTTTCATCCCGGGCGTTGGGCAGGGCTACCATCTGAGCTGGCGGGTGGCTATTGGGTGCACCATACCCTATATTATCTATTAATTAAAAAAAAGAATTTGGCCAAGCCACGCCCCAAACCCAAGCCCCACCATATCCCAAATTTTTTGAGTTTTGCCAGTGGAGCTCTCCCAGCCCACGTGTCAACCCATGACCCAAACCCCCGCCCCACCATACCCCATAGACTTAGTAAAAATACCACTAAAAACAAAAACTCATTAATTAAATCACAATGATTACAACTACTTTATTGTTTTTTAATCTTATTCATTAAAACACTTTTGATCAATGGCTTATATTAGTTCATACGGTTCTCACAAGTCAAGGTGGTACTCATTATACCCATCTCCTATATATAGGGTAAGGTTTATGCGAAAACCGCCTTTATTGTGAGAACCGCGAGAACCACCTTTATTGCAAAATAAAATCTAAAAAAATCAAAAAAACACTCAAAATTTTTTTTAATAAAAATCGGTATAATATTCCATGCACATGTGCATTTTCGTCATTTCTTTGACAAATTTCATAATACATTACAAACGTTAGACAATTGTACTTTCATTTACATTACCATGTGTAACACACTACTTTTTACGTTACCAATATTAGCAATTCACATGTGTATCTATATATATCAACATGAAATAAGGTGTTTTGGTACACTAATTTGAATACATTTTCTCGTTTATCTATCATACCATCCATAATACACTACCATGCACATGTGCATTTTCATCATTTATTTGACAAATTCCATAATACATTACAAACATTAGATAATTGTACTTTCATTTACACTACCATGTGTAATACACTACTTTTTACGTTACCAATATAAGAAATGCACATGTGCATCTATATGTATAAACATGAAATAAGGTGTTTTGGCACACTACTTTGAATACACTTTCTCTTTCATCTATCATACCATCCATAATACATTTCCATTACCTCATACCATCCATAATACAATACCATTACCTCCTACCATTTATAATACAATACCAGTACCAGTATTTTTACTTTATTACATGTATATGAACACCGTTTATACCATCCAATCAACATATTCCATCATAAAGTGACAACTATAATGAACCCATCAACCACTAGATATAACTAACCAAAAAACATATATATGAGCCTACTTCATCATTTAAAATAAAAAACTTTTTGTACCAAAACACGGTATATAATTGTTATACATAATGATGCGCATGTGCATTTAATGTAAAATTGAGTGTATTATGGATGGTATTGTAAATTAAAGTGCAATTGTCTACTAGTGATAATGTATTACTGAATTTGTCGAAATTATGATACATATGCACATGTGCATCGATAACTGTTACTCGAAAAAAAAAGTTTTTTTTTTGTAACAAAATATAACGATTTTTATTAAAAAAATTTGAGTGCTTTTTTTATTTTTTTAGATTTTATTTTGCAATAAAGGTGGTTCTCGCGGTTCTCAAAATAAAGTGGTTCTCGCATGAACCTTACCTATATATATATATATATATATATATATATATATATATATATATATATATATATATATATATATATATATATAGGGGACAGTTAACGTACAAAATGGCTTATCGTACATTGCGTACGCGACAACCTCGGCCGTCAGATTTTCATCCCCCATGTGATTTCACTCTAAAAAAATACATGCGATTTCACAATTCATGAACGCGCTTTTTTTATAACATGCGATTTATACTCGCGTACGTAATGTACGTAAAGGCCAATTGTACGATACACTTTCTATATATGTGTGTGTGTGGAAGTTTTTATAAAAGAGGGTTAAAAATCTAAGAATACTAAGAAGCGTTCGGCCAATGAGGTAGTGATGAAGTGGTTGGGGAAAGACTTGGTGTTCCTTGTGACCCAGGTTCGACTCTCACTCTCCCCGTTATTTTTTGCGGCATCCAGGTGAAGGGCGAATACGGGTGGCGCCTGTTCGTCTTGGATGGGAGGCGAGGTTTTACCGATTATTCCACTGTCGTGCCTTCGGGCGGGTGGAGGTCGAGTTTCCGTGCATCTGGGAGAGCCAAGGGGCTGGCGGCGGTCGAGTAGTCGACCTTGGCCACCGCGCCCGGTGTCACGGTGGTTGACACGTCGTTCCTTGCCGTTAAAAAAAACTTAGAAGCGTTCAATGTGTTGAGTGAAACAGATCTAGGGTTAGAGTAAATTACAGTTTGTGTCCTTTAAGTATTATCAGAATTATGAAACATGCCCTTTAAAAGATTTAATTTCAGTTTATGTCCAAAAATCACATGTTATGTAACACTTTATATCCTTTAGGGCTAACCCAGTTAAGAAACTCAGTTATGTTCACTTTAACCAAGGGCAAAGTTGTAATTTCACTTTTCATTTTACAACAATTTATTTGAATAAAAATAGAAACCTAAAACTAAAATATAAGGGAGCCTCAGCCCACCCATCTTGTTCCAGTCACACCATCACCGTACCGCCACCGCCATCACCACTATCACCCTTCCACCATCATCAAAACCACCACCATTTGCGCAAAGCATGCCTTCAACACCACCATTTCCACTACATGCAACCCTCTATTACACCTGCATAACCATTTTCCTCCATCGACACGACAAACCATAACCAGTTTCTGATCAACCCCCACCAAATCGCATGTACTTTTTTACCGGAATACTCAAGAACACCAAGAACAACATGAATACAAACCTAGAAATTCATAATTTTTATAAAGTGTGAACATACTAATCCTCCAATCTGATGCAATGCATCAAGAATAAGATTCATGGTTATTATATCACTTCAAATTAACGATTACCTCGAAACTCTAGGGCTGCCCACCACTGTCGCCAACACCTTCTACCCCTCCGTCATCCCCTCTCCGCTGCACAGCACCTAACCCCAACCTCCAATGTCACATAGCTTTGGCTACGAACCCTCTGCAACCACCACTTCACGACACCTCTACTATCTCTTTTCATTTCCACCACCAAACACCCTACCTGAGAACCCCCCCCCCCCTATAAACTTGCAACTTCCACCACAAACCCTAACTCCCAAACGCCACCAATCGCATCACTGATTCACCATTCACCTTTTCCATTTGAAATCATCCCCACTGACCGCCATTGCTCATCCACAACCGGAACAACCTTAGACGACCACCGCTAGGCACCATCGATGTTACTCCTGTTCACATGCTCCCAGTTCGATCTTCGTTTCAGATACACGACAGATGAGAAAGTTGTGGTGGCGTTTCTGGTAGTTGTTGTTGTTGGATCCCCATTGATTGAGGGTTTATTGGGGTGCATGGTGGTGGTGGGAGGCGGCAGTGGTTGTTGTGGTGGTGGAGGTAGGTGGTGGTGATAGAGAGAGAGAAGGGGGTTTGTGTTGAGTGTGGATTATAAAAGTCAATCTGATCATGGGAGTGTAAAATACCAAATTTGCCCTTGAGCTGATTTAACCTAACTGAAATAATTAACCCAGTTTGCTTAAAAGGATATAAAATGTTACATAATATGTGATTTTTGAACATAAACGGAAATTAAATCTTTGAAAAAGCACGTTTCATAATTCTGATAATACTTAAAGGACACAAAGTGTAATTTACTCTCTAGAGTTATGAACAAACAATATCCTTTTATACTATGAATCAATTTTTATTGGTGTGTATCCTTAGAGATGGGTATATGCGTCGTTTACCCTCACCCCCTCATTTAATGTGAACTGATTGAGGAAAACAAAGTCGAAAAAACTGTTGAATTGTTTTCAAAATCACATGGAAAATCATTCAAAAGAATAATATTTATGGAAGATTTGAATAAATTTATACAGAGTTACAAACATAAGCTAATATGAATGCATCTTAACTTTTTTGAAATTGGTAAGCATGGTGCTTAATTCTAGTAAATAAATAAACATTGTTGCCATTTTTTTTTCTTTAGGTCATCATACAAACAAAGAAATATTTTTACAAATCCTTATGTTAGAAAATAATTCTTCTAATGAACTAAATTTGCCCACATTTTAATTATGATATGTATCAAAGATAATATATTTTAGTAATATATAAATAGTTTTATTAACCAATAGACTTTACTATTTTAAATTAAAAAAATGTATAAATAAATACATGCCTTTACAAAGGGGCGTGGGGTAGAGAAGGCAAGGTTGTCATTGAGACATTGATGGCACCCTCTAGGCATGGAGGACGTGTTTGATATATTGTCTAAACCTTTCTTGGGTGTAACATTCTTTTATCAATTATCCATGAAATTGTGTTCCGTAATATAAGATTTATTATTTAGTATTTAAATATCTAATCTAATATATAATAAATAGTTATAACTAGTGTTACGGAGGTTTTTTTATTCAATTTAGTAATAATATTATTAATATCTAAATCTAATCTAATCTAATCTAAATATTAATAAAAGACTCTAATTAATGTCATATGGCATTTTCTCCTTTAACTTATAAAATATTAATTAATCATATTATTAATATATCAAATATCAAAGAAATCATTAATATCTCTAGAATTAATATATATATATTATTATATATATATATATAATATCTAATAAGAATTTGGATATGTGAATTTACTTAGAATATTAAAGTTATAAGAACAATAATTAGGTATTATTTTATATTTTTTATTATTTAATGATATTATCGTAAAATATGAAGAAAATAGTAAATAAGAAAACATATTTATTAAGTATAAAATGTAACCGAAATTTTGATTTCCATACTATTAATTTATATATTTTAAATTGATTTTTCACATCTAAACAAAAAATTCTCATCTTTTACAATTTAACCTCTTTGATTTTATTTTCTTTACTTTTAACCTAAAGCTTTTCATATTTTTGCAGTTTAACCCAAATATTTTTTTACTTTCAACGTTGGTCTCCCATACTTTTCATCTTTCGTAAGTTTTTTGTTTTATGTTTCATTCTAAATATTATGAGTTAACACGCCGCAACGTGCGAGTGGGATTCACTATTTTTTTAATCTATTTTTTCTCGTTTGACATGCCCGCCGCAAGGGCTGTATTTATTCCCGTTTGACATGTTCGTCGTAACGCTAGATCGACTTAGTTATTTTTTCTATGTTGTATGTTTCGGATTAATTTCTTTGCATTACACGCCGCAACGGGTGTCTGGTTCAACGATTTTACGTTGTTTTTTCGTTCGGAATTATTTTTTCCTTTTTTTATTTATTTTGTTTGTACGAGCTAACAATTGTATGGCATTTGTGCTATTGGTATGGTTTTACGCCCGCTGCAACGTAGGGGGCTTAATACTAGTATTATTAATATAATAACATATAAATATAAATTAAAATACTTTTATACTTATCCTAACTAAATTACCATGTTTTATATCCTAACTTATCCTAACTATTTTTATACTAAATATTTACAAAATACAACTTGTGTTTAAGACACGTCGAGTTAGATTATGTTTTTCAAGAAAGAATTAATGGCACCCGCTACGCTACGTGAGGCTGCGAGCCAACCCGCTAGTCTATATAAAAGCTTTTTATAAAAGTAAACTAAAATAAGAAAAGAAAAAGAAAAGAAATGAGTTAAATAAAATGTGGGTGAGTTGGAAACGGAGGAGAAAGAGGCATGTGGTATACAATAAATATATGTTAAAACTTAAAGCCAGGTTGTTATATTTAGGGGGTAGCGTGGTCATGTCTACTTTAATTTTTCTTTAATTCCATTTTAATACCTTATTATTAAATATTAATTCAAATTTTGTCCTGCTTTATCCAACAGCCTAAAGTTGTCCTGTTTTGAAATGTATTTTTAAACCAAATACAATCATATTTAGAAATTATAGAATACAAGTCCATATTATTCTAAGATAAAGTTAATTAAAACACAAGTTTTAATCACTAGTAGAAAATGATTGGGATTAATGATTATTGGACAGGACGAACTCAAGGCCTACAACAAGGTTACAACTTACAATACTTACGCACCCTTCCTTTATAAACTGAAAATCATAATATATTCACACATACATATAGATAAGCGAGAATCAACATGCAATAGTACTTGTCAATTTTATGTGATATGATATACCGTGCCATTGTTTGTAGATACATATTTATACCTAATTAAATATAGGGTTCTGGGGCGGAAGCAAGTGCTTTGTTAGCCATAGCATGGGCTATGGCTTAAGTCGGTATTGGTAGTATTTTTTTTATTTTTTTTCGTTTTTATACAAAAGATACCCTAACCAACCCAACTTATAAAATAAAGTAGTCTGATTGAAACTATGGCACAATTGATTAGATTGTATTGGCCCAAAAAAACATAAATACGTATGACGTATTGCGGCATTGTTTGTGATCGCTCAAGAAAACCAAACATTGGTCTTCTTGAATCATCATTCATTGTCTCTGCTGCCTCCCCGGTATCGTGTTTTGATGCTGCAAATCGGAAGGAAATCACTAGGACTTCGTCCACGATCATCGTGACACACATGACATCTTCGTGAAGACTTCGATCCCTACTGTTTGCTGTTTTGCTGCTGCGTTAATAGTAAAAACATGGTTCCTGCCCTGCTGTTTTGTTACTGAAATCGGGAAATCACTGACTTGTTAAGTGGTAACTTGTAATGCAGTTTAATTTTATGCAGAATTTAATAGTTTTAGTTTTGTAGTTTACGCAGAATTTTAATTTATGCAGAATTTTACTTATATAGTTTATGCAATGTGCAGAATTTTAGTTTACGCAGAATTTTAATTTATGCAGAGTTTTACTTTCCTAATAAAATCTAATAGTACTAGAACTAGGAAACTAAATAAAATCAAGTTAACGAAACAATATCACAATATTTGGTTTTTTTATCAAGACATTTCTATGTCACATTTTCTTGATCAATAAAAACCTATTTATAGCCAATCTCACCAAACTTGATATGCATGCTTTTTAACGTGTTTTTAACTTGTTTGTATGTTTTGTGATTTTTGAATTAGTATCTTGTACGTAAAACTTGTTGGTGTGGCGCCCTTTTATCCATCGGATAAGCTTATGGCTGCTCGCTTAAAAGCAATAAAAGCAGCCATTAAGCCCTGGTGCAATAAAAGAAATAGAGTAAACTTCCGTTTTGCTAAGTTTGGTTTGGTCACTTTAACGGTTTTGCCCCAAACCTTTAAAAATAGCAATTTTCCTCCAATAGTTTGCTATAGTTTTTCCATTTTGCTCCCCCCCTTAACTCAGTTAAAACATACATTTAAAGGTAGGGGTATTTCAGGAATTTTATATATTAGTACTTAATTATTTATAAATTCCTTAAATGTGTTTTATCTTTTTATTTATTGATATTAAATTAAATATATAAAACCTATCCTCTCTACATAATTAAAACTTATTTCTCTCTCTACAACCTGCCCCCCCCCTCTCTACTTCTCTCTACCAGACCATCATAAACCACCGTCACACTGCCACCCCACCATATACAAATGAGTAAACAACAGATATAAGTTGTAAATCAAAACATAAACATGGAAAATTTCGCCCCTTTCTGGCTACGCTAGGGTTAGAACACTATTAATTAGTTAGGGTTTTCAATTTCCCCCAAATTGAAAAACTCAATACAAAGATCCACCACAAGAGATTGCCATCAACAGTATAGCAGCCTGTTCTTCTTCTCGTAGCTTGTTCCACCATGGTTTCCTCTGCTGCTGTTGATCGATCACCATCACTCTCACCTTCAACACAACGCCGTTTCGTTTTGCCTTCTTTGGTGATTTTCTTCTCGTTTTATCATATCCACTCATTTGTGATCTTCTCTTCTTGTAGTGGTTTGCAAACGGTACATCATTTTGTCTGATTTAACGAACTCTCAGCTTTTTCTTCGACTTGTGTATCGACTATCTCTGCAAAAATATTTGGATTTGAACCTGTTGAAATTCATAGAGAGAGATGGAAAGAAAAATGTTGAAGAAAACGATGAGAGTTGAACAAAGTGTGTGTACCTTAATATTTCAGATCCAAGATGAGGATTACAACAAACACTGTTTGGAACAAAAAAGTGTGTGATATGAGATATGATCACTCACTGTGTGAGTGATAAAGGATGAGGAATGGGTTATGATATTGATGGCTGTTGGTTTGTATTATATGTGCAGCCTTATGCAAAATGGTGGGATTCAGGTGTGGGTTTTTTTAAGATGATGTTGGTGGTGAATGGTGGTGGTTGTTGGTGGAAGAGGAGAGAGAGAGAGGGTTGAGAGAGAAAAGAGGGTTAGAAGAGGTGAGAGAGAGAGAGTAGAAAGAGAAAGAGGGTAAAGAGAAGAGATGATAGATTCTGGTTTTGTTATATATTATTATATAATCTTTATTTATAGTTTTACTTAAATACCCTTACTTTTAAACTTAAATTTACCAAAGTACCCTAACAGTTAACAAATAATTTGGATGAAGTTAGAGACGGGGAGTAAAATCATGAAAAGATTCATAGATTAGGGAGTAAACTGGCTATTTTTAAATTATTGGGACAAAACATTAAAGTGACCAAACTACAGGAAGCAAAACGAAAGTTTACTCAAAGAAATAAATGTAACAGTGGTTTATTAGTGGAACTCAAACAAAAAGTGGAAGTGTTGGATGTGAAAGCTGAGGCAATGATTTGTCTGAAACCAAGATAAAAAAAAGTGAAGTCTGGATGATACAATCAACGAATTGGATGAAAGTAGGTTGGAAGACTTAAGACAAAGCGCGAAGATAAAATGGGCTGTGGATGGGGATGAAAACTCATCCTTTTTTCATGGCATAATCAAAGGTCATTGAAATAACAACCAAATTAACGGACTGAATTTCAACCATGTGTGGGTGTCTCAACCTGATGAGCTTACATCTGAAATTAATCAAAGCTCATTTCAAGTAAAACAACAAGCAAGGCCAAGATTCGTAAATGATGGCTTTAAAGTGCTTGATCTATCCCAATCGGCCATGCTCGTTAAACGTTTATCAAGAGAAGAAATAAAAGACGCAATTTGGAGTTGTAATGGTGATAAGACACGTGGACCTGACATGTCCACGTTTCAATTCATAAAGAATTTTTGCGACATATTTGAAGTATATTTTTTACTCAATATTGGACTACTTTTATGTCCACGGTAAACAAAACGGGGGTGTAATTCGAGTTTTATCACACTTGTGCCAAAAATCTCAAGCCCTCAATCGATAAAAAAATTTGGCCCAATCAACCAAATCGTTATATCTGAAAAGTGATATAAAAAATCCTCGCTTTGAGATTAAAATTTGTGATCGGTCGGTAGTTAGTGATGTACAATCCGCTTATATTGTAGGAAGAAGCATACTTGAGGGTCCTTTGATTGTGAATGAAATTGTGTCATGGGTAAAAAAGGGGAAACATAAGGTTATGTTCTTCAAGTGGATTTTGAAAAAAGCATTAACTCCTTAAATTGGGCCTTCTTAGACTCGATATTAATACAAATAGGTTTCCGACATTATGGAAAATTGGGTCTCGAGTATTCTTTCCTCGACCCGTTCATCCATCCTTGTCAACGACTCACCTACTTTGGAATTTAACGTCCAAAGAGCTACCCAACAAGGCAACCCGCTATCTCCACTACTCTTCATAATCGCTATGGAAGCACTCCACGTTGTAACGTAAAGGGCAAAGGATTGGGGCTTCTAAATGGTGTAAAAACACTATGTTTGGGTCCAATTATCTCCCATTTATTATATGAGGATGATGCCCTCTTTTTGGGAGAATGGTCAGAGTCGAATTTTCATAACCCGACGAGAATGCTAAGATGTTTTAACTTGTCATCCGGGCTCAAATTTAATTTCAAAAAAGTCTCTTATATGGGGTAGGGGTTGATAATGGCAAGATATCTCGAATGGCATCAATACTTGATTGCAAATTAGGTGTCTTTCCATTCATCTGTCTTGGTTTACTGGTAGGTGCGAATATGGAACTCATAAAAAATTGGAAGGTAAGAACATTTTCATCAGTGGTAGGGTAACACTAATCAAGCGGTACTAGGAAATCTTCCAACCTATTACTTCTCTTTGTTTAATGCTTCCATGGGGTAGGTGTATCGACGACAACAAGATGAGTTGGGCTCCATGGTATAAGCTTGTGGCAACAATGGAACAATGCGTTTTGGGTATTGGAACTTTATCGGCAATAAATAAAGCTTTAGTGGTCAAGTGGAGTGTAAGATTAACGAACCCTCGCAACTTTGGGCGAAGGTCATCGAGGCAATACATCAAGGTTCCCATAACTACTCTCCCATACAGCTTAAAAGTACGTTGGGTAGGGTGTGGAAGAGTATAATAAATATGGGACGGGCATCAGGGAACCATGGGGCCGAAGTGCAAAATAGGTTGAAAGTCGATGTAGGCATAGGCGACAAAACATATTTCTGGATTGATGTCTGGGTAGGCAGCAACCCTTTGCGTGAATTATTCCCTAGTCTATTCGCCTTGAAAACTGAAATTCTATACGATTCGACAAAGATATCAACTTACGCAAAGCTGTACCGAATGGATCTTGGGTAGCATAGAGAACTCTGGTGGAAAATAGGGTAAATGGTGGAATGGTTGTGGCAATCAGGTACAGTTACAAGTCATTTTGGGTCTGGGATTTACAAAGGGAATTTGATTGCATGCTTACCATTACTGAAACGAGAGTATTAAAGTGGACCAGTTGGTTAGCTAATTTATGTCCAATGGGTCAGTCAAGTCGGTGGATCATCTACTTATCTTGTGTGAATTCGCCATCATGTTTGGGTAGCTATCTCGAAATGGATAAAAGTCCCCCTACCTAGGTGCATGATCAACGTCATTGAGACGTTGAATACCTTGATAATCTATAGCTAACGACGCAAATGAAAAGGGCAGTGTATCTTAATATGGCAACGACCTGTTGGTCTACTAAGCTAGCACGAAACCAGCTAATCTTCAAAGGAATAGTTACGCAACTGTCAAAAGTAGTAGGTGCAATAATGGCCTTATCCTTACTAATGGATAAACTCGAGGGTGGAAACAATCAAACTGGATTGGAAGGAATGGTGAGATTTCAAGGTGGCTTGGTAATGCAAAGTGTAATTGAGTCTGTATGTGTTTTTCATATCTTGAGCAACTTGCTTGAGGGTTATTAATAAACCCGCCTTTAAAAAAAAAGCAGTCGATTATTGTTTTATAGAAACTTGGAACTACGCATGTTCAACCAATTATGTATCGCCATTGAATCTTGAAAAATTCATCACATAGATACACTATTCTTAATGACGTGATTCAACATTTATATGAACCTTGTAATTTCTTCTATGTCATTATTATTCTATCACTTCCAATTTTATAAGTAAATGCATCTTGATGCAAACGTAATGTTTCTTCACATACCTCTATCACTTGTCTATCTTGTAGCACTTCTACTATTGCATCGTTCTCTCCCTTTTTAACAACATATGTCCTCGAATGTCTTTGTTGAAGCTCTTGTTATACATCTACATTATCCCTGCAGGTAAGATCTTAAAGATCCTTTTTACCTAAAATGTACTTGATGTAAGTTAAGTTTAACAATGCCATATACCATACATATAAAAACTCAACCGAATAAAGCGAAGATGTACTCATTTTATCACTATCCATTTTAGTAACCATTAAATTCAACTTAAAAGTACCACTACTACGAAGGATAATTCTTTCCTACAAACATTCCATTAGTTTAAAGAAGTTACTATACTTAGACCCAAGTCGAAAACCAAACTTGTTGATGAGCCTTTCATGAAAAAAGATTTACATTTGTCAATGTGAGCTCTTCCCTAGATATTATGTTCAGTGTCACGTCCCGCTCAAAATGATAAAAAAAATCTGGTGAAAATATAGTGGTACCAAAATGCATCATGTTGCTACGTTCCGGAAACTTCTAGACTGGTCCAATAGGTTCTTGACTCAAAGTAAGGGTAAGAAATATCAAGACAAATTTGCCATACAACATGGAGAACTCCTAGAAAGTTCCCTAAAAAATATCAAAGATATCAAGCCATGTGACTAGTGTCATCCTTGTAAATATTCGAGGAACAAGCTAGATCATTAGCAAACGATTATAAATAGGTGATGTTGCCTCATTTGCAAATCACATTTAAAAACTCTTAGCATTCACCTTGTAAGCATTATAAAGCTCCTATATTCTCCTTCTATGTAATCAGTAAAGGGTTAATTGATTACAGATCTCGTGTTTCACGTTTTTTGCTTCTGAATCGCATCATTTAGGGACAAAAGTGCGATCACAGCTGGTGTCTAAGAGCCACACGTGAGCTGAATTATTCACCCATGACATTGGTATCACATTCATTTCTCCTTATTCTCAGTAGTAGCAACATTTTCCAAGAATACAATTTCTCCATTCTTAAATGTGTTGAATTAGTTGAAAACAAAATTATTGGCGTAAACATGACCATTAGCACCCCTATCAACCCACTATTACTTGTGTTGGATCCTACGATGTTCATCATGGTCGTGCAATGAACATTCATGGCACCAAATTCATGTCTTCGTACACATCTTCCACTCTATTTTTAGTGGTGGTTTCTCTTGTTTCGACATCTTAAATTTAGCAGTCTTGTGACATTTAACTTATTTCTTTTTATAATATCAAGATTTTGTACTAAGTTTCACTATCTAGCCTTTGTCCTTATATCATTCTTGACTTTTCCTTTAATAGCCTGATGCATGTAGCTACCATTTATATATATATGTTGTCAACTTCTCGTCGGAAGTGTAAAAATGAGTAATATTTTGACTTTTTTTGATTCCACAACCCCTAAAAAAAATTTATGTTACCCTCCTCAATGTTATTAAAAAAAACCACATTTAAAGATCCTAACATCTAAAATACCCTCATTAAAAACTATACGCATAGCAGCAAGAGCAGCAATACATGGCACCAGCAAGCACAGGCCACAGGCTGCACAACGACCAATCAACCATCCTATTCTGCCTTCCACGATCTGCTCTGCTTTTATTGGTTGAACAGAGGTGGGAACCGTGGGATGGGGCTGCTTGATTGATGTTAAGGGCAGCAAAGCTTTTATTTTTCGTGGGTCATGATTTCACTTAAAACAAAGACTCAAAATAAGGAATAAGAACAGACAAAATTGAGAGAGTAATTAAAAAAAATGATTGTAAAATATATGGAAATAAGATCAAGTAAATATGGAAAGTCAATCACTAAAAATATTTAGTTAGGTAAGTAGAGTGATTCCGCGTGAAAGGATTGGTATCTTGAACATGTATTTGAGAGTCGATCACTAAAAGTATATGGAAATAAGATAAGTATATATGGAAATAGAGGTGTACATATAATTTCATTTCCTTCCTGTTATTATAATCTATTTATTTTATGAATATATACGTAAAAGAAATGATTATATATTTTACCACCAAACATATATGGAAATTTCAAAAACAAGCATGTGTGGAAATCATTATATAATTTACAATCAGAATATTACATAACCAAACATATGTGGATATTTTAAAACAACCATATGTGGAAATGATCATATTTTACAATCAGAATATTATATAATATTTTGGTACAGTATATATATCATCATGATTTGTGTTAGTTTTACCATATCATCAGATACATAATCGTTTAAACATTTTAAATCTTAAAAGGCCACATTTTTTAAAGTTTGTTATAGGTCTTTAAAAGATGTTGCGTAGATCCTGATCGGTTGTTATGTTACATTTGTTGCTCCTTTACCTCTAAAATCTTGATATTTGATTGAATTTCTTTTTTACATTATTTAACTTTCCATGTAATCGAGCTTTGAAGTTAGATAATTAGTGGTAGTGCTTAGAATAATGTGATCCGACCTGATTAAACATGAATCAGCTCAAAGAAAATATTATATAACGATAGACAATGATGATATGGTCCCACTCTAAGTCCAAATATTGCTAATAATGATATGCAAGAGAAAATAAATTGTTTAATTGTATGAAAGTACGATAAAAAAATTTGTTTGCATTGTATGAAAGCACAGCAAAAAATTTTTTGAACGTTACCCCTATAGATTTATTCTAGATCCGCCACTGACTTGGATGATATTAGCATATCATCCTTGTAATCATAAACAATAACCTTATAAAAACACAATCATATATGAATAATAGTAGGTTATAAAATATCAAGAACTATCCTTAGCAATCAACTTTTAATGTAACCAAAACAATGTTATTCCTGTTGTTATATATTCATTAGTTGAACCAAAGTGAATATTTAGCATCTTATTACAAAACTCCCCGATCTCTTAATTAAATAGTTTAACTACTATCCATTTGGCTAACATGTGATACATAAGTGCGTATGTATTCACTAACCATTGTATTAGTCATTTAGATAAAAAAATATATTCAATAAGATACATAAAGTATATATTGCCCAGAATTAAAAAACAAAAAAAACCCTCTATTGTGCCAAACTTAAGCAATGTCCCGGTTTCAAATCATTTGATACAGCACAGTATGTTTTTGACAAATCATTTGATACAACACAGTATGTTTTTGAAAGTTTGATGTATTAAAAATGGATTATTGAACTTCGTTACATATAATAATAATAATAATAATAATAATAATAATAATAATAATAAATAATAATAATAATAATAATAATAATAAAGTTAAAGTTAACAACAATTTGTGTCATACGTTATTATAAAAGAAGATATACATACATTAAATTGCACATCGCACTTTTCTACTTAAAAGTTAAAAATGTATCAATCGACACTCAAATATAAACATACGTATATGTGTATAGACAATAAACAATAAAGTGAAACACACTAATATAACATATAAAAAAAACAAAAAAATATAAATAATAATTACAGCTTGGAACATGACATTGCATGAACTTGGCCACTTGGGGCATATATCTCCTCCCATTCTCTCTTCATCAATTGACTTTCTTATGGTAAAAATTTTAAAAAGCAAAAATATAAACATACATATATGTGTATAAAAAAAACAATAAAGTAAAACACACCAACTAAATATAAAAAAAGCAAAAATATTTATAAATAATAATTACAACTTGGAACATGACATTACATGAACTTGGGGCATATATTTGCTCTCATTCTCTCTTCATCATGTGACTTTCTTATGGCAAAAGAGACATTTACCTTAGTTTATAAAAAACCATAAACACAAGGTAAAAATTTAAAAAAATGTCAAATCTATCCACAAGAATATTTTTTTTTTCACAACAAGAATCAAATAAACCCCACAAAAAAAAAACTTTCATTTATTCTTCAAAAATGCTCTCAAGATGTGGCCTCCATTCACTAGCCTGAACCGTCCGGCGTGCTCTCCGGTGACCACCTTTTTTCTTCTCCGACACCACCACAACATCCGAAGAATGCACCGAAACGACATCGTTGGATTCGACCGCCACTGTAGCAACTTTCTTCGCTTTTTTAAATCTTTTTGTTGCGGGTTTCTTTTATTTTCTGGCACTGATGAAGATGGGATCAAGAAATATATGCTACCTCTTTTTAGCTCGGTACTGTTTGATAAGATCAAGATTTTCCTAACAACACCTTGAGAACATGGCTTACTCAACACATGATTAGGGTAGTTCTTTAAAACCTCACCCGCGGATACCGGACGAGTGATCTCTTCAACGTAGCCGTTTAGATGAACTATTCTGATCAGATCAAGAGCACCACAAGGTAGAACACAAGCCAAACAACATCTCAAACTGTTGCCCATTGCGATCGCGATCGAACTATCTGATTGGTGAATTGAAACAAGAAAATGGTTATTTGAGATTTTGTGTGTGATCGGTTTGGTTATGGAGGAGGTGGTGGAGAGGGTGTATTTATAGAACGAAGACCGTACAGGTGATAATAGGGTTGGGTGTGTTTTATTTTAGGGTTAAAGGGTGAAATGACGGAAATGCCCTTGGTGTGGTGGTTTGTTTTTCTTGGATCTTACATTATTATTGCCCTTGATATGTAATTTTGATTGTTTCGATGTGTATGTATAGTTTATATGATTAGTTGTGGTTATGATTGGTTTGAATAATGTTAAGGTGCTTAGATTATACATATTTATGGTAAATTTGGTAACATTTATTTGAGAAACAGTTCATGTGTGTTTTGAAGTATTAATTAATTAATACAATTGTTGGTATGTTAAATTGTCGTGTTTTAGGATATTTTAAATAAAACTTTTCTTATTGTTGATTTATTTAGAATTAAAAGACGAAATACTCGTCGTAATCTTTTTCGATTGTCATCTCTACCAAGACCTTATCCGATGAGACCATATTTTCCGTCAAGACCTTTTTCTTCTGTCGCCTTCTTCAATAAGACCCTTGTCTATAATGAGACCATTTTTTCATGTTCGAATGACAAGGCCTGATAAGTTTAACATGAAAAGACGGACGTTGCGTAATGCCTTCGAGGAAAGGGGTTCATGCCTTCAAAAGATCACTCGCAAGAAAAACCGATTATATGCACGTAGTATAAATTCTTAACACGTGTAACCAAAGGGCATGTACCCAATGGTATCAACGTGTTGAGATGGTGCTCCTTCTTCTATGTAGTGAAGGTTCAAATCCTATTATGACAAAAATGGTGTAGATTTAGAAGTCGATTTAGGGGTGTGATTTAATCCAAACAATTTTTATTTTTTTGTAATTAGGAATAACGCTGATATTCATAACTTTTCTTTTGTTCTATTTGTAATGTATTGGGATTATTTGATTGGTAATCACATTTTTTTGTAAAATATGTTACTGTTGCATCTAAAGTTTTTTAAAAAGAGAAATAAATCATGTGTTATGCCTAACTTTAGGCCTTGAACATGCTCATTGTATATTTCACATGATCACATAGGGGAACTAATCATAATTCAAATAAGTAATATGACATTAATTTATAAATATAAAACATGGTGTTAGATTGAAGTCAAAGGAACTCTTTTCATTTAATTGTATTCTTCACGATTGAACATGTGCTCATTGTTTTTGGATACAAGGACCAAGACAAACTGTGAAATTGTATATATATTTTCTTTATGTATAAGAAATATTTGAATCTAGATAATGTTTTTAAAAGTATATAAATTATAAATACGAACAAATATTATTTGTATTTGTCAAAATATTATCAAGAATATATAAAGGATTGTAACACTATACTAAAGTAGAATCACAATTCTGTTTCCATGATGAAGCTATGATCAAAACACGATAATAAAGATGCTTAAGAACCCTATACGAAGAACAAATATGTGCATTGATTGAGAACAACTGAGAGAATTGTCTGTATTTTTTATTAGAATAAATTAGTTGGATGCATTTCTAACTCGAAAGATTCATATATATCTTTCATGAATTTAAACTACGATTTTAGACCCCACAGTAACACATGCGAATCAAATTAACTAGTTATTGTTGAAGAGAGGTTCATAATGAATAAAACAATTTGAGACATTACAAAAAGAAAAAAAGCTATAATACATGTTACAAATGTAATAAATGAAATGGAACACTCCAAATTTTGATGATTTGAAATGACTATGTGAACTTTAATAATATTAATTATATGTATAGAATGAGAATACAAGTTACTAAAATAAAGGAAGGTTGTTAAAAGCTCTATTACGTGAGATTGGAAGAAATAAGGTTGTTAACCAATGTTTTAAAAATCAGTAAATACTAGCCGGTTATACAGGTATTACCGCTTTCAAATGTAAATCCAATACAAAACACCCCGGTAAATAAGTGAAACGGCATACGATTTGTACTAACAGTATAATCCGATATACCGGTTTGAAAAGTAATGCTGGTACTGACCCGAGTTATTTTCGTTTGGGTTGTTACTTATTTTTATTATATATGTTACTTATCTTACGTAATTTTTATATATTATGATATTCATAACTAAAATTTCTTATTTAATATTGTATGAAATGAAAATAGTTATCCTCTAGTTGATGAGGATGGCGATATTAGTAAATTTCATCTTTTATGCGATCGTGAACTTGATGTATTCAACACTCAAATGACTTAAACATATCGTACACTTTCATTTAAAAGAGCTTGTTGGAAAATTGAATGATTTTCGATTATCTTTTGGGTTTTTTTTATTACGATTAACTTTTGGATTATCTTTTAATATGTAATCATGCATTTTTGGATTAACTTTTGAGTTGATGTTGTAATTTATGAAATTATAGAGTTAACTAGTTCAACCCGGTTGAACCGCTCGGTACAAACCTGATTCAACCGTTGAACCTTTTTTAGCCTAATCTGGTTTGATTAAAAAAACAGTTTTTAAAACATTGTTGTAAACCAAAAGCTCAAAAAAAGAGAATAATTAAGGAAAGCTCATGAGGGCAAAAAGGTAATTTAATATATGAAACCCTAAAAAGGAAAAATGTTTGAGGAGCCTCCTCATTCTTCATCAATTTTTTCTAAAACTCTACGGAGAGAAAGTGTAAAAACGGATTGTTAAAGCCGAGTCTTAAGGAAATGATTGAAAGGAAATAACGTTAGAACGATTCCATATCGTTGATGATCAAGTTTAAGGTAGAAAACCCCGCTCCAAGTGACGTCTTGATGTATTTGGTGTCGGTTCATGGGAATCGTGTAAAACAAGTAAGAATCACTTACAAGTTGTTATGTTTGATGCATGAAATGATGTTATGGATCGATTATAACGAGTTTCCAATGAAAACGGAGGATCTTGACTTAAACAAGATGGAATTTGTATCAGTCGCTGCTTTGTGCGGCTAGGGTTTTTTCCGAGTATGTTGCTCGCCATTTCACGCTTCTTGTTGACAAACGCGTTGCGTACCACCATCCGGTGGCATGATGATACCTAAAGTATACTTTGCACGCATAGTGTTAAGCATACCGAAAGCCATGCGTGAAGGCTACTATACTGTAATGTAGTTAGTGCAAGGTACTCCTTTATGCGTGGCATTACCCACCTGCGCAAAGATCTACTTTGCACTAGATGTTGAGGGCTTAATGTTGATGAATTTTATGTGTATCTTTGACTTGTTACCTAAAGTCTGAGAGTTAAATCGTACATTTAAATGGTAAAAGAAGTTAATTATCAGAAGTTAAATTGATTGCTATAACGTGATTATTGATTGATGCTACGTGTTAACCTTGATTGATTAAGTGTGTAACGTTAAATGATTGACGAGCTAATTGATGTTGAGTGATTGATGCCTAAATGGTAGTACTAACCTTATTTAAGTTCCTGTGAGTGTGACGACGTAGCAAACATGGAGTCTTATACAGGTGTTATGTGAGCGCGATGGTGAAGATCATTTCACAAATTGATGTTTACTTACGATTAAATTTGATGTGCAAGTATAATGTTAAGATGTGTTTTGATGAAATTACTAAACGTTTTAAATAAACTATTAACTCCTTGTTTTTATTAAAATCAGAACTCACTTTACTTAGTTGGCTTTTTAACATGCATATTAGGTTAAGCAGGTTGGTGCTTTGATATGAAGCCCTTCCACGGATTGAAGGCTCCCCTACTCTTTGGACTACCATCCTATCGACCCTAGATGACCACTTTTGTTATGTGAATGTTTTGTTTAAACTTGTCAAATTGATGTAATTGATATTTGATGTACCTTCCTTTGCAATGTGATGACTATGATCGGTTTAAGAACTATGTATTGATACAATGATCTAACTGTGAGCTTCCCGAGTCTAGGGCCTTACAAGTTGGTATCAAAGCCATAGTTTGAGAGATTTGGGTATTCCCTAATGCCTGAACTTAAACTGAGAATAGGACACAATAAAAAAATGTGAGAACGGGTAGCCCGAGGTAATGGATACGCAATTTGATGTAGGATGCCTTAGCATCTAGGACATCGAACTCTAATAACAAGGTTGTTATGGCGAGGGATCGGATCAGATAGTTAGAACTCGAAGGTAAAGAAGAGGTTAATGGCAAGTGGTTACTTTTATTAGTTGATTACTTTGCGCGTAGTGTTCTGGATTGTTTCTTGGGATGATCCGAAGGAATTTGTGTCCAAGAAGTTATGTCTTGAGAAAGAGCTTTTACAAATATGTGGTCTTGATTGTTTTTAAAGTTCTAGCACTTACAAATGTCAATCCTAATATATTCGGGTTATTTCATAAAAACAAAGATTAACACTAATATATATATATATATATCATAGCTATACAAGTCCATAGCTTTATATTCTGCGTGAGTAGATGATCATCTACTTTTTACTATTTCCAAGATGTCATATGATTGTAAATAAATTAACAAAACCCTGTTACAAATCTTCTGGAAAATAAAAACTTATCGGGCCATAATGTATATGTAACGCTTCGCATTTTATATTTTCCTTATTTAGAAGGTGGACTTGTATTTTTCTATTTTTGGAAACGTGTAACCGTATCATATTCGCATTTCATCCCTAATCTTGTAATCAGAGACTTTGATCGTTATGAAATTCTATTTTTATAACATATTACATACTTGTGTTACACGATAAAACTGGCATACGAACTTATACACTCAACTGTTACTCAAATACTTGTGTTTATATTTAGGAGGTTCTCGGTACTTATTAAATACGTCGTTACATTTTAGTACATTTTAAACGGGTTAAAAATATGTAAAATTATTACAACATAATCCAACCCATAACATTCGTGACCTTCGTACCACATAATAATAATAGTACAATAATAATAAAATATAATAATAACAATAATAATAATAAAATAAATCACTGAAAGTGCTTCTTGTCAGCACATTTATACACACACACCAAGCACTCAAAGTGCTTCTTGTCCCATTTCCCCCACACGAAGCACATGGCTTTCAGCCGCATGTGCTTCGCCCCTTCTTTCCTTTTCGCGACACACACACGAACCACTTAAACATACTTCGTGTGCACTAATGTATTTCGTGTAGGACCACCTACACATAGGACCTGTTATGCATAAACTTACAGAAGCTTCTAAGAACTTCAGTTAGAACTTTAATTTAACTGTCAACCACAGGAACCATAATAAATGTCTAAATCCTAATTTTAACTTATAAATTGCAGCCTCTCTTTGACTCTAAATCCTTTCCACGTTCCAACTTACACTCAAATACTCTCTTTTTCTCAAGAATTCAAGCTGCAAACAGTGAACTCCAAATTGTTCACAGGGAGTTCCGCTCAAACTTTCTATCTTTTCTTCCTTTTTTCTTCTCTAACATTCTTGGATAACCTCTAGGAAGGTTTTCACAAGTTTGCCTTGGCAAACTAAAGAGGAACCTCACGACATTGAGGTCCAAGAAAGTTATAAACTTTTTGTTGAGATTTTGTATTTGTATTTTATAGTTATTTCACTAGAAGCTTGGTGTAATCTTGTACCCACCAAGCTCTCAACTAGTTTCATGGTTGTGGGCTTGTGTTGTGGTTGATTTCCACCATGACACAATCTAAAATTTTACTTTAAATTTCTGGCCAAATGTCCTAAGTGATTGAAAACCATTCACGCTTCAACCTCCTATGTTGAAAGTCGTTTGCATGAGTTGAGTGTGAAGCATGGAAGCTTTGGTTATCCGAATTAGTACCACAAAATCTCATTTGTTCACACTTTTGAGTAGTGACATCAAGTAGCTTCCAAGAACCAAAGTAACATAACCTCGCCGCACCTCCAACATTTGCCATGATGGGTATGGAACACCCGAGTTAATCTTACTTGGCTACTTGACAAACTAGCTAGTTATATTTTATTTTTGTTATTCGTGACCAACCGGGTTTATCAACTATGTTGATAAACCTTGTGCTTTGGTGAATCTTATAATGAGGTTATTCATGCCTCCATGCTTGACTTGTATGACACTACATGACACCACTTGATGGGCCAATAAGATAAACTATATACTATAAAATATAAAATATATATTAACTGAATTCTTGATGATAACCGAATTATGGTTATATGTCATGAACATAGGTTATGTTTATTTTCGTTCTAAACTCCTCGGTTTTGATTCTAGTGGGAAAATTAGGACCCATGAAATCACTTCAAAACTTAGTGTCAAAACGAGTATTTAGACAAGATATACTTTGGTGTATTTATACTTTTTATAGTTAAATTCCGAATCCGAACTCTCTATCGAATCCGAATACTTACACACCTATGTTTCCCTAATGTAGGGTAATTTCGGTGTTCTCGACTCTCAACGCCTCAACTCACATACGCGGGATATATACGCGGACCATGAGTATACCCGATCCCATTTTCCATTTTATACACTTTGGGTGCAGTATGTACACTTTATACAAATCACGATTTATGATTAAACTAGTTTACGATATATTCTATCCGTTACAAACATGATACTTGTATTATTCTTGTTATCGCATGCTATGTTATACTTGTGTTCTATATGCTCATTAGCTTTGGAAGCCTACCTTAACAATTATATCGCTATAGGATTAACCCACCGCCCGTATACTTGTGGTATTATTAAGTAAATTATTTTACAACCTTTTCATTTCGTAGGCAATGGTATGCACCGTTGCGTTAAACTTGAATTTGACATATAGTTAACACATGTTAATATGATGGTAACAGTATATGCAAATTACCATATTGGATATGAGACAACTTTTCACTATTATGTTATGTAATAAAACTTGTATACTCGCTAACTTTTTGTTGATCATTATTTTAATACATGTTGTAGGAAACTAGTTGATGCCGATTAAGAACATTATTTAGGGTGGATAGAAACATACCTAGATTTAAATTTACGTACTTTTCATGTCATTTCTTTATTTGCTACTTGTTATATTTCATTTCAAAACAATGTATTACCATTCTAGTATCAATGAAATTTCGAATTATTAAATTTTGTCACAAATAGTGTTATGAAGTCTCTTTCAATCTTGTTTTTCGTCTCACTCCGATATTTCCGCCATTGGTTGGGGTGTGACACTATACATGCAATTAACTATAAGACTCACGCTTTTATATGAACTCATTTACCCAGACTTTGTTTAAGATAGTTAAAACTCTAAATATTGTTCAACATGAGGCTATAAAGGTGAGTACATAATTTAGCTTAATAGATGTTCAAGAAATGAAATATCAGGTCTACTTACCATTAGGTTAAACAATTTTAGAACTTGTTTTTTTTATATATATTTAGTCATGTTTGGTACATTGAGTCTCTATACTTCTTTCTTACACATAAAGAGTTTTTTTTTCTTTTTCTAATGGTGTGATAATTGCATTACATAATTCCAAACTTATTATTTAGGATGTCTATATAATACTTTTGATTTGCTTTAGATTATACATAATTTGCTCGTTAAATAATTCTTTATTTTGAGTATCTTTTATTGCGAATTTGTTGATATTTGGTCTTAGTTGCTGTATAGGTGAATTTGCAGGTCTAGTTTGAGGTTTCGTGAATATATAATTAAGAATCAAGTAGATTTCTAACACGGAGGACTTGGTCACAATTTTAAGAAAATAGAGACACGGGCGTATGGTTGTACATATTTATATGATCTGTATTGAAATGACCTAGCGAAGTAACCGAAGATGTGCAAGAGCGTACGGCCATATGAATTTCGTATGAACCATATGAAGTAACGTTGAAACCCTAAACATCGCCTATATACAGGGTTTCGACATCAAATACAAATATACACCTATAAACATTGAGAGTCATTGTTAATACAAGGGAAACACATCTAGGAGCTACAGAGGAAGAACATAGAAGTCTAACTATGATGATGTTGCACATTCAAGATTGATCTGTTTTTTCCATTTTTCATTATGTTGATAATCTTCTATTATTATGTTTTTTTGTTTTCTTTGCTATGTTAGGCTAGACGATTTTGTATCAACTCAGTTAGAGATGAACTGTGACAAGGTTTGATTTAAATGATTGATTGATTATGAATTTCGTTTTAATTTAGTAAAAGATCTGATTTTTACTCCTATGAAATGTTTATGTGCTTGAGGCATTGGTTTTATTTATAACTTGTGTGTATGTGTTGAGTCTTGGTACATTCCCATGTTGTGGAGTCAATTTCGTATATTCTTGTGTTTTCAAAAGGATTTATAATTCTAACAAGTGTGAGATATGTTATAAGTCAACACTAATAAGTCAAATGGCAATCTTGTAACGAAGTTTGTTGGAATTTTCCTATGCATTTTATTTAGAACGACAACTATTGGTTTTGCGAATATTTCTCTAAAGAGTGACGTGTCACTCGTGTGTATAGGAGGTTCTAAGTCATTGGTGCAAAGTGATTTTCAAGTGCTTTTTACTGGTTAGTATGTGCTATAAGTATGTGCTTATAGCATTGATTGTCTTATTATCATCGGGACTTCATTCAAAGGGTTGTTTGTTCTTCATTGTAGTAATCTTGGAGACGACCCTGTGATTTCAAGTGCTTTTTATGTTAGTATGTGCTATAAGTATGTGCTATAGCATTGATGTTTATTATCATCGGACTCATTCAAAGGTTGTTTGTTCTTCATTGTATAATCTTGGGAGACGACCCTGTGTGTACAGGCCTTGTGGTTTGCTCGCCAAATATACACCTTAGCGAGGGATTAGTTTTTGTATGGAGAATAACCATCATGATCAACAATTAACCATAAAAGTCAATCGTTATGTCAAGGGAATTCAATACCAAGTCACCGGGAATTGAATACCAAGTCACTAAGATATAATAGATAGTTACCAGCATATGATATTATCGTCTATATTGACTATATTACTTGTTATCTTTAGTTATTTCCATATTCAACTATTCAAGCAAATTTAATCAATGAATGCAATCGACCAAATAATGATAAAGATTAAGTATTGAAAGTTGCAACATCGTGTTAGTGAACGAAACTTGGTTCTTATCCTCCTATATTACCAATACGATTGGTAAATACATGTGTGACGTAATTGGGTGACAATCACACCTGACTGTGTGAAGTTTGAGTTTTCTAAGCCAACCTACACACCAATTTTCTTTATGATAAATACATACTATTGTTGGTTTTACAATTGTGTGAAGCTTGGGTTTTCGAAACTAACTTATGCACACACCAACTTTCTTTATGATAAATGCATACAATTGTTGGTTCCGCAACGTCTTTTTGTTGAAAAACTATCTTAGTTGCCCAAAACTTTAATCTTAGTTTTGGACCCTTAGCATTTTAAACTTTGTTAACATCATCAAAGTCACAATGGCCAAAACTATATGATCCACATAGCTAATGGAGTCATAATCACATAGATTTAGTAAACGACGCACAATCATTTTTACTTTGATCAAAGCGACTTTCTAATAATTCAGAAGTTATATTTTCGTTCTACTTTCTAGAGCTTTAGTTTGTCCATAAATGCACTTTGAAAACTTACAAATTCTTCTAGCCTAAGGTGGGCAAAGCATACACACATATTCTAGTAACTCTTCATATAAGAAGATGTTATAATTAAATTGAAATTTGTCCAACCTACTATGTACTCTAAAACTAATTGAACACAATAGATACAATCTTAATTAGTGGAGAAAACTTTGTTGAGTTGTGGATGCTAATTTGTTGTCAAGATGTTTTAACAAGACAATGATGGCAGACTGGTAGTCCTAGGTTGCAACACCCCAGTTGGGGTCACACACCTAAAATCGTGAGTGTGTCACGGGAGACTTGTCCCTTATTGTTTCCTCAAAGGCAACACCCGAGTCTTAGATAGCGTTTGATATGAGGTAATGAATGAAGGAATGGAATAACCCATTCATGAGTAATAAAAATAGGCACGTTTGGTTAGTGGCTGGAATGGAATGAAATCAACCATTACCCATGGAATCCTTTTCCCTCAATTCACGCCCTTTTCAGTTTTTTTTCATTCCGCTCCATAAATCATCAGCAATTCACGATTTTGCCCTTCATGTATCATTCCAACCAGCGTATTTTTTTGGTGACTCTTCAGACTAATTAGGTTCTCTGTGTTGAAGAATAACCCAAATCTGAAGAATACCTTGCTGGACTCTTTGAGGACGCTAATATGTGCGGGATTAGTGGCGGACGACTTAGACTATGAATGAAAATGTTAAATTTATTGCTGTTAAATGACATCATTTAAGTTCATTGCTAAGCTGTCAAATTACTGTTTCATTGTTTGTGATATTCTATCAAACTCTTCATCACCAATTTCTTTTTGGATTCATAAATATGTTATGCTAGTTGATCTTGTACTTAGAATTTGTTTTGTTCTGTGTTTGATTTACGTTCATATTTGTTGGAACTTTGTATAACTGTGAGAATGATTAAGGTTTCAGTAACCCTTCACTAAGATTGTTTACCAAAGAGTTACAGGAGTGTTAGAAAGGAAAGTCAAACCTCAGAGCTAATCCCAGCTAATCAACACCAACCGAGAGTGGCAGCTAATCAACAGCTGGACATCCCAGCTAATCAGCAGCCGAATCAACAGCCGGACCTTATGCAATGCAATTCTTTCCTTCTTTATGTTCCTCTTGTAAAGCATTTAAATAACCTGCATTTGTAATCAAAAAACTACAACACACAATTATGAATGAATAAGTCTTGTTCGGTAATCCACTCTGAAACTCTGATTTTACACATGGTATCAGAGCGGGTTATTTAGACTGCTCATCATCTACCCAAAACACAACCGAGCCACAACCGAGTCACCATGTCCGGAGACGGTAACTCGAGTAGTGATCTCACCTTACAACTAGCCAACCTTCTCAGAAATTCCCAATCAAAAAGCCCCAAAATGTCCGATAGTTTACAGATAAATCTGAAACTAAACGGCCAGAATTATCCCCTATGGACCCGAATGATTCGAGTCGCCATAGGCGGAAAATCAAAAATCTTGCTGCAACATTTAACCACAAATCCCCCAGACCCAAATCATGAAACCTACGAACAGTGGGAGCAAGATGACCTAATCGTCTTTTCATGGTTAATTCAGAATATTGAACCTGTTCTTGCGGGTAACCTCACCGAATTTCCCACAGCGAAATCGTTGTGGGATGCCTTGGTAGTTACATATAGCAGTGGACGGGACAAGCTCCAAACCTTTAATCTTCATGTCAAAGCGAATGACATCAAACAGAACAATACTTCTCTCGAAGAATTGTGGATCACCCTCCAAGGCGTATGGGGAGAAATCGACCGAATTGATCCGAATCCGATGACTTGTTCAACGGATATTCAAACATACTCCAAAATCCGAACTGAGCAAAAAACTCTTCCAGTTCTTAAATGCCCTTGACCGGAAGTATGACCCTAAAAAGGGAAATACTCCGGTCGGAACCACTTCCGACTGCAAAAGCCGCATATGCCACTGTCCGCAAGGAGGCCGCTCACCAAAACATTCTCGGAACACCTCTTAATGACGCACAGGGCATCGCAGCAGGTCTTATTGCCACAGAAATAGAAGGGGCAGGACTTGCATCGAAAGGGCTCCGACGGGTCGACGGAAGAAGAACTGGATCTGTAAGCAGAGATGACAAAACTCATCTCAAATGTGACCATTGTGGCATGACTAAGCATACCAAGGAACAATGTTTCAGACTCGTCGGATATCCCGATTGGTGGTCTGACAAGAAGGGCACAAAGGCCACTGCTCACGAGAAAGGAAAATCACCCAGCACCGGCAACCGCGAGGTTCCAGGAGATGGAAGCCGGAGTAGGGTGTGTTTCGGCGGAATGGCCGACGCAACAGGTGAAGGAGACGAATGGTTAGGTAAAGGCGGAGAAGAAGAAGAAAAAGGGAACGGGTTTGGGGCGGATAGGTTTGGGGCGGATAAACCGTGGATATATAACCAAAATGTGAATATGTCACATTTGGTCCCTGAAAATAATGGGAATGTTAATATGGCCCAAAAACATCATGGAAAACAAAAACGATGGATATTCGATTGTGGCGCAACCGACACAATGACTTATGAGTCATCGGATATTATTTCAACAACTAAACCAGAAAAAACACATATTCAAACGGCGAATGGAGGGATAATGGATGTAAAATCGGGAGGGACTATTGAGATTTCACCCACAATAAAAATCTCTAATTGTCTTTATGTTCCCTCATTGTCACATAAACTGCTTTCCATTAGCCACGTCACTAAAGAACTCAACTGTATTGTCCTAATGTACCCTACGTTTTGTATTTTATAGGATATCAGGACGGGAGCGATCATTGGGCGTGGCACTGAAAGTCAAGGGTTATATTATGTGGACGAAGTAACTCAAAATGGTGCTGTGATGTTAACCCATGGTACATCGGAACGAGAAGCATGGCTATGGCACCGGAGATTAGGTCATCCCTCTACAAGTTATTTACATATTTTATTTCCAAAACTATTTCCAGTTAATTCTATGTCACATTGTGAAACATGCACTTTAGCAAAAAGCCACAGGAAAACTTTTAAACCCAATAATACTAAGGTTGCTTTGCCATTTTCATTAATCCATTCTGATGTATGGGGTCCTGCCCCTGTTCTTGGGGGGCAAAACCTTCGTTACTTTGTGATGTTCATTGATGATTGTACCCGAATGACCTGGGTTTATTTTTTAAAAAACAAACTCCGAAGTCTTTGAAAAATTCACTATGTTTTACGCCATGATCCAAACCCAATTCCAAACAAACATCCAAATTTTCCGATCAGATAATGGAGGTGAATTTGTTAATACCTCCTTTAAATCGTTTTTCCAAAACAAGGGAATAATCCACCAAACTACATGTCCAAACACTCCAGAACAAAACGGTGTCGCCGAAAGGAAAAATCGCATTTTGCTGGAGATGACACGAGCCCTCCTAATTGAATCCCAAGTCCCGAAACATTTTTGGCCTGAAGCCCTTGCTACCGCTACCTATCTTCTCAACCGACTCCCAACAAAAATCCTCAAACTTAACACCCCATTACACACCCTTTCAAAATTTTTCAAACTACCCTCAGTCCTTACTCTTCAACCACGAATCTTTGGATGTACCGCTTTTGTTCACATACCTAATCAGATCGAACCAAACTTGACCCTTGTACTGAAAAATGTGTCTTTGTTGGGTATGGAATGAATCAAAAAGGATACAGATGTTATAACCCAAAGACACGTCATATGTTCACCACAATAAACTGTGACTTTCTTGAAACCGAGTATTACTACAATTCCCAACTCAGTGGTCAGGGGAGAAGGAATGTTTAGACACACTAAGTTGGTTGAAATATGTTCCCTATGTACCAACTACAGAGTCACCAGAGTTCAATTTCAGTGCCACTGAAGGCCCTAATGTTCCTCCTAACCTGGTATCCGAGGTAAGTAATACTCACCCTATTCAGTCTGGTGATACTTTTGGAGTCTCTAATGACTCCGAAGATACCAATACTTCTAACCATGCAACTGCCACAGAACAAGCTGAGAATTTACAGGCAGATGAACCCATACAAGAAGAATCACCATCAAGATATGTGTTACCCCCTAGAACAAACAGAGGAGTTCCTCCGAAACGGTATTCTCCTGGAAAAGAGCCAAGAAGGTCTAGTTATCCTATAGCTAATGTAGCTAATGGAAATCTCACTAAGGAAGCCAAAGCGTTTATCTCATCCGTTTATTCTGAAGAAACTCCTACAAACGTAGATCAAGCTTTAAAGTCTAAACATTGGAAGGAAGCAATGAAAACAGAAATGGAAGCCTTAATCAAGAACAATACTTGGGAAAAGTGTACTCTTCCGTTGGGAAAGAAATCTGTGGGGTGTCGTTGGGTCTATACGGTTAAGTATAAACCAGACGGTACAATTGAGAGATATAAAGCCCGACTGGTAGCAAAAGGGTATACCCAGACACATGGGATTGATTACGCTGAAACGTTCTCCCCAGTTGCAAAAATGAACACAATTAGGGTTCTTTTTTCGATAGCCGCAAATGAAGGGTGGCCACTTCAACAGTTTGATGTAAAAATGCATTCCTACACGGGGATCTAGAGGAAGAGGTATTTATGGATGCTCCTCCAGGATTCACAAAAGATTTCAAATCCGGGGAAGTTTGCCGTCTGAAGAAATCTCTGTATGGTTTGAAGCAATCTCCCCGAGCTTGGTTTGGCAGATTTACTGTAGCTATGAAAAAATTTGGATATAAACAAAGTAATGCCGATCATACTTTGTTTCTCAAAAAAAGAGGAAAATTCGTAACCTGCCTAATTATCTATGTGATATGATCATTACAGGGAACGATAAAGAAGAAATGAGAAAACTAAAAGAAAACTTGTTTGCCGAATTTGAAATGAAAGATTTAGGCAGGCTGAAGTATTTCCTCGGAATTGAAGTGCTAAGGTCAAAACAAGGAATTTTCATTAGTCAGAAGAAGTATGTCTTAGACTTGTTGGCAGAGATTGGAATGATAGATTGCAAACCAGCAGACACTCCTATGAGTGTAAACCAAAAGCTCTATATGGAGGAAGGAGCAAAATTAGCAAATAAAGAGAGATATCAACGGCTGGTGGGAAAACTAATATATCTCTCACATACTCGCCCAGACATTGCATATGCTGTAGGGGTGGTAAGTCAGTTCATGCACCAACCTCAAGAGTCCTATATGGAAGCAGTTTGGAGAATTATTAGATATCTCAAAGGAACAGTGGGTCATGGAGTCCTGTTTCAATCACATGGACACCTAAATGTTCAAATCTATAATGATGCAGACTGGGCAGGAGATAAGGGAAGCCGGAGGTCAACAGCAGGCTACTTCGCTCTAGTTGGTGGGAATCTTGTTACTTGGAGAAGTAAAAAACAAAAGGTGGTTGCTCTCTCAAGTGCAGAGGCTGAATTCAGAGGTATAGCTCGAGGTCTAACAGAAGCCATGTGGATGCGAAGACTCTTAGCTGAGATTGGCTTTCCTTCAAGAGAAACGAGCAAGATTATGTGTGATAATAAAGCTGCAATTCAGATTTCAGAAAATCCAGTACAACATGATCGAACTAAACACGTAGAAGTTGATAGGAACTTCATCAAAGAAAAATTAGAAGATGGTACAATTGAACTACCGTTTGTTCGATCAAAAAATCAGTTAGCAGACATACTAACAAAGGCTGTCAGTGGGAGAGTCTTAGGCGAATGCTTAGACAAGTTGTGTATTGGAAACCCCACTACTCAACTTGAGGGGGAGTGTTAGAAAGGAAAGTCAAACCTCAGAGCTAATCCCAGCTAATCAACAGCAACCGAGAGTGGCAGCTAATCAACAGCTGGACATCCCAGCTAATCAGCAGCCGAATCAACAGCCGGACCTTATGCAATGCAATTCTTTCCTTCTTTATGTTCCTCTTGTAAAGCATTTAAATAACCTGCATTTGTAATCAAAAAACTACAACACACAATTATGAATGAATAAGTCTTGATCTACGTTTGTAGGAGTTTCTTCAGAATAAACGGATGAGATAAACGCTTTGGCTTCCTTAGTGAGATTTAGGAGATTTACATTTATTACAAATTCACAATGGCAGGTGTTCAAGAAGCTAAAGAAACCCGTTTTATAGATGTGAAGTTCTCTCATCTTCAAAATTTGATTTCATCCAGAAAGTTAAATATGATTTGCTACTTGTAATTTAAAATAATAAATTATGTCCTGCTTGAAGGAATACTTGATTTTGGATAATTTTAATTTTTTTAGCTGATAAGTTTTAGATGATGTTTAAATTATATTAGTTAAAAATATTTTATTTTTTGAAATACAAAATTACTATAATTTTTAATTATATAATGTTGTGAAAATTGGTATTTTTCTTTGTTTTGAGGCATGGGTAGTTTTGTCATTTTTAATGACCTATATTCCATTCTTTTATCTTTTTCCGCTTAGCAAACAACACCACGTAATGATTCATTCAGCTCCTATAAAGTAACCAAACGTGACAAGGGAATGGTAATGATTCATTCATTTCCCTTTCCCTTTTCCTTGTCCATTCCATTCCTTTGTTTATTCCATTCTCTCGCCCATTCCATTACCTCATACCAAACAGACTCTTAAGGCTTGGTTAACAAGTTGATTAGCAGCCGCGAGGAACACACCTTATGTTATGAGTTAAGTTCTGTATTTTGTAAAAGGTTAATGTTGAGCGTTTGCTCCAAACAAGGGGTGGTACAAGTATACTCTCAACTTTATATTTATAATTTTTTTATTATGAATTAATGATAATAACAGTGAATTACTAAAAAAACTCACATTCATTAAATTATTTGTCTTATAGTACTTGAATTTCTTTGTTTTTTAGTTTACTCACAGATTTAATTAATGTACGGATATAGGTACCACTTGGTTGTCCTTGGAGAGTAATTACCAAGTAACGTTGCTTCTACATTTATATTTTCCAAGATGAATCCAGAAACACGTTAAAGGTTTTTCTATATATTTGGTGGCAGTTTAAATTATTACAACTAAACTATAGGATTTGACGTGTGTTTTACATTGATCCAAAATCATAAAAACGAATTTGATTCCTCACGATAACTATTATACGTGCACTTGTTATAGCCAATGATACAAAAAATATTCATTTGTGGATACAACTCTATTATCAACAAATTTTATGTAGTCTCATCGAGAAAACCATAAAAACGAATATAGTACCGAGACCGAAGTTGTTCAAACGAAATCGGTTCAGTTCGTTAAGGTAAAGAACGAAAAATCAACTATATTTGACCCGTTCGAAAAAACTTTTTTCGAACGTAGATAAAAATAATCACATCCCAATGGTGTATTCCAAATTTTATAAAATGTTATATTATATTTCTAAAACAATAAAAACAGTAAACAACGTCACTTTATATAAAGAAAAAACTGAACCACGAACCATCTTTGATTACATGTACGTTTGTGCTTCGATAACTTCTACATAACTAATCACAACTTAGTTCTGGGTAATTACATTGATACGCAGATAAAAATAAACACGTCATAACGTCATACTCGAAATTTTATAGATAAAAATGAGCATGTTGCAACAACATATCCAGAATTACAATAATGTAAGGTAATTATATAGACATGTCACGTCAAACTAGAAAAAATTATTTTTTTTTATTTTGAACGACAAACTAACCCCTACTCATAAAATATTTCAATATCTACGCATTATATATTTGAACGTACTGTTAATGATCTCTAGATTAAGTAGTGGAAGATTTGCATTTCTTTTGGGAGATTTAGGTTCAACTCTCACTTCGTGCAGAGTGAGACACTAGTGGGCGATGATAGGAGACCCAGGGTAACTTGGGTTCGATCCTTGAGGCAAACGGGTTTTACTGGCAATTTCACCATCATGTCTACGGGCGGATGGGTCCCTAGAATTGGTGGAGGACTCGGGTTACTCTTGGAATACCCCGTTTGGTCCAATGGATACCCTGAGAGTGCTCGGTATTGATTTTGTTGGTTGTTCATATATATATATATATATGATTTGGTTCAAGAGAGAACCAATCCCACTTGCGAGAACCAAGAGAACTCATATCATCCAATAGCATATTTACACATCACCCATAATCAAATTAAATCAAAAGGGTATTTTAGTCTTTTACTTTCCATGTCACATCTTTTCTCTCTCTTCTATTTAAAAATCAACATGTCACATCTTTTCTCTTTCTTCTATTTAAAACTCAACATGTCACATCTTTTCTCTCTTTTCTATTTAAAATTAAGATGAAACATCTATTGAGTCGTGTTTTTTGGGTGAGTTAGTTTGTTAAGATCCGCAAATTTTGTAAACCCGAAATCGGAGTGTTGTGAGCGTAAAAAGATGTTTGGCGTAAAAAAAATTTGTAAAAAAGTTTTTGAAAAAAAAAATTGTAAAAAAAAGTTTCTGTAAAAAAGTTTTTTGTAAAAATAAAATATTGTCGTTTGGGGTAAAATATTTTTTATTTTTTGTAAAAAAAGTTTAAACCCGTAAAAAAAATTATTTTTTTGTAAAAAAAAATTTGTTTTAAAGTTTAAAACCACGCGTAAAAATAGTTTAAACCCGCGCTTAAAAAAAGTCGGAACCTTCGCGTAAAAATGTTTAAAACCGGCGCGCAAAAAAAGTTTGAATCCCTACATAAAATAATTTTCTTACTGCATGATTCAAAAATAATATTAATTAAATCACAAACATTAATTAAAGCATATTGATTACAACTTTAATTACCAATTATTAAAGAGATTTGTAAAAATACCAATTTACCCTTATCCCACTAAAAACAAAGACTTATTAATTAAAGCAGAATGATTACAACTACTTTATTGTCTTTTAATCTGATCCATTAAAACACTTTTGATCAGTGACTTATATTGGTTCCTACGATTCTCACAACTTAAGGTGGTTCTCATTTTACACATCCCCTATATATATATATATGAGCCTACTTTTTACATTTTGGATAGAAGAAGGTCTCTTATCATCACCCTATGCTTAAAGTTATTTAACAATAGAATAATTTATTTTAACTATTTATTTCAATGAGTAACTGTTATATAAGTAATGAACTTGTAAAAATAAAAACAAAATTAAAAGGAAATAAGTACGAATTATAAAAATAAAAACAAAATTAAAAGGATAAATTACTTCGTCATGTAAAATACTATAGGGTGTTCGGAATTCGTTTCGAATTCGAAAAATTCGAAATTCGATTCGATTATCAAGAATTCGTTTCGATTATAAGAATTCAAATTCGAATTCGATTCAATTCGAGTAAGGTAAATCAAATAAGAATTTATAATTTCAAATTCGATTCGATTTGAAATTCGAATAAAAATTATACATTTTATTTATTATTTTATATATATAATACATATATAACTTTTATTGGGCTATATTATAAATTAATTTTAAAATTTATTTCAAGTAATAAATTACCCATTACCAAACCCACTACATGGCTCATAACTAATACCTAAATAGCAAATCTATCAATAGATTTCTAACCTTAAAAATATTAACTTGTAATGTGGAGTGGTTATTCTCGACTTCTCGTTTTGAATGTTAGACTTATGATACTTCATTTGGAACTTTTTCATGTGATAGCGTGCTTATGGCTGCTTTAAAATTTATGTTTTGTAACATCCGTCAAAAACCGGATTTACCAAACCCGCTTCGTTTATTAACCGAACAACCAGTTAAAATTTCGTTGCGTATTTAATGCCCAAATTAATTTTAAACGATACATAACTAATAAGTATATTAGAATATAAAATTTATTTTTGAAAATGTATTAAAAATAGTGAGTTAAAAATAACATGCTGAAGCCGGGATTCGAACCCGGGTCAGCCAAGTCAACCGGGTCAAAACAGCCTTAACTCTCACGCGCTCAACCACTCCGCCACTTGTGTTTCTTGTTGATTTATTGATTCAATTAATACATATAATAAAAGCTGAAGTCGATTTTGGTCACTCAGCGCCCAAATCATTCTCGCCGGAAATCCCGACGAATTCATCAAACATTGAAGTGTTCTTTTGTCATAACGGATGCATTTACGTCATCGCCGGTTATAACTGAAAAACGTTAATGACCCTCATTCAAATCGCTAAACCATAACCGAAAGATTTGGGAATTTGAAACTGAAAATGTAAATCAATCTGAATTGTACATCATTCATCAGTGGAGTGCGACTTTATCAAAATTACTCTTCATTTCGCTCAGAAAACTCGCCGGAATTCTCTGAAAATTTACCGGAAATTTTCGCCGGAAAACCGAGTTCAACCCATCTTTTCTTCTTACCCAAAAATAAGATCATAGAACTCATACTGACATCACTCCCACTCATCTTAAACCTCTGAAGAATCTCAGTCGCAAGAAATTTCACTCGCCGGAATTCTCTGCAAGTCGCCGGAAAACCGGGACTTTCATATACACGGTAATTACCTCAATGTTTCTGTTTCATTCCATTATAAGACGAATTCTGACACCATTTCATCGCTCAGAATCAACCACAGACGACGTTGCCGGATTTTTCTGTTTTCGCCGGAAAGTTTCTGAAAGTTTCAGAATCACGCTGATAACCGGTATGATCATGTAATCTACTTATAATCATTACTCATTAGTTCAATTTCACATCTAATCCCTCCAAACTGCTAATTGACTCTAACAGCCGAAGGTCACCAGAACAGAGCCGACGAGCTTCGTCGGGTTTTCTGAAGAAGACGATCTGTTCGGTATTTTCTTTCCCCAAACTCTTCGATTCAATACTTTCCAATTGTTCATTTTGTTTATTAATCAAGTATCAGTTGCTTTGACCGATGTCTGTGTTTGGAACGAAGAAGACGAGTTCAGATATGATATAAGATTAATTAAAAACAGTTTTATAAACGGGTTAGACACACAGTCCAGCGGTGGACTGTGTGCAAATAAACACATACACGTCGCAAGTTCGATTCCTGTCCCAACCTCATACGCTGTAATAAAATGCCTTTTTTTAAAAAAAAACTGAACCGGGTTAACTCCGTTAGATGTTAAGTATAATAAAAATGTGTATTTAAACCAAGTTAGACACACAGTCCAGCGGTGGACTGTGTGTAACATTAAGTCACAGGTCCCGGGTTCGAGACCTGTTGACGACACCGGTCCAATACATTTAAACCCCTTTTTAAAGATAAATAATTTTCGGATTAATTGAATTAGTGTATAAATATAATTATAAACAGAAATATTTCGGGTTAGACACGTAGCTCAGTTGGTAGAGCTGCGTGCACGTGTACGAGAGGTCTCGGGTTCGAGTCCTGCCCGGCGCATACAAACACACAATAAACCGGTCAACAAGTCAACGGTCAACGGTCAAAAAGTCAACATTTTTTCATTATTTTTATTTATTTATTTTATTTAAAAATCAATTAAAAATACTTAAAAATAACATTTTTAAAGTTAGAAACTAGCCTAAAACTCACAAAAATATATCCAAAAATCATATTAAAGTTGTTAATAAAATCCATTTATTTACCTTACTTTTCTTTATTAATTAGGTTAGTTATTCCTCGACGATCAATCCTCTAAACTCGTACGCATTCATCATCATTCACCGAACGCACCCACTGTGAGTGAATCTCTACAAATTCGCCGTTTAAATCACGTTTTTGGGGTGTATCATGTGTCTTACTATTTATTATATTTAAATCATTGTGCATACATCATATCATGAATAAATGTGTATCCTGCCTGTGTAAACTGTTTGTGTGATTATTGTGTAGATTTAATTTATTATTTTCAGTACATGTAATTTCATAGGCCGCCGCACCCCATTACATTATGAGCGTTGAGCATGTTCCCCATTACATTATGAGCGTGAACCTGGCGTGCCAACATACGATCGGCTCCGTTTGATTGAGCCTTGATCGCACAGACATTTTCATTTTCAGTACATGCAATACGATCGGCTCCGTTTGATTGAGCCTTGATCGCACAGACATTTTTCATTTTCAGTACATGCAATACGATCGGCTCCGTTTGATTGAGCCTTGATCGCACAGTTTCATTTATGTTATATATTTATGCAAGTTGATATGTTATTGTATGCTGTTGGTTTGTTAATGTATGTTATTGTTTGTTGTTGTTTGATATCGTATACTAATGGGTTGTGATTGTATGCTGTTGGTTTGTTAATGTATGTTATTGTTTGTTGTTGTTTGATATCGTATACTAATGGGTTGTGATTGTATGCTGTTGGTTTGTTAATGTATGTTATTGTTTGTTGTTGTTTGTTATTGTAAGCTAATTGTTGTTATTGTATGTTTATTTACGTTTGTTCATATATGAATATTGCACAATTTTTCCATATTAAATACAACCAGAAATAAATAATAAATGTTTTCTAACAAGGTTCACTCGCCAACTTTTTGTTGATCCAAAAACCATTTTTACATATGATACAGGTGAACAGGATGAAGCAAGGAAAACATAGGAAATTGCCTTAGAAGAAAAATAATGAAGTTTAGAAGGATGAATAGAACATGTTGTATTTGTTTGATATGATTGTATGATCTCTTTTAAATTGAAATAATAAATATGAAACGTTATAATAAATGTCATGAGCTTTGATGATAACCCAATCATGCCCCGATCACCTTTTCCGCTGCGGGTCGGGGTGTGACAGATTGGTATCAGAGCCATGACTATAGGGATATAGGATAGGTTATTAGACCCTTAGAACCTATACTATAGTTGACTAGATTTTAATTGTTTATGTGGTTAAATGCAAACTTATGATATTTATTTGTTTCATATTTGTTTATACTTACAGTCAAACATACATACTTACATACACATTCATCATACATATTTCAATGTTCACATATTCAAATCATCTTCATACTTTCGTTATTAAAAGATTTTGTCGCATTTTTCATTTTTCAAATCTCATCAAAGTGAGTTCTGCGACGGGCATGTAGTAACTGTAAGGTACAAGTACCGGTAGTCGGAACGTCCTGTCTAGGTTGGCATTCGTATAAATCCAATATAACGGACCAGTTTGCCTACCTGGGGACTAACGATGAGAGTACGAAGGACCTATTAGGCCAAAGCATGCCACACCAAACGTCGTTCGAACTAACCCCACTTTGAGGTGTCACCGTGTCCCACACTGGACACATTCCGAATATCATACGTTACATATTTCTCGATTTTCTCCGGGTTTTAGTGTACGTAATCAGGCTAACACATGCGAACCATATGAAAAACCCAGTATTCATGGGGGCCCACATGATTACGAAGGTGAAGTATGGCGGCATGCAAGGCCCAATTACGAGCAAAGCCCAAGACATCCTATGGATGTAGTAGATTTATTTTTCTATGTTTATTTTATGAATGTTCATTCCTAAATACGACACATGATCCCAAAAGCATCCAACTCATACTCTTGATATGTATTCCTTGTAGATGTCTTCTAGCCTCGCTCGTAGGAAGATGAGATCAAGAAAAGCCCGTGAGCGCATGACTGCCTTAATCGGTCAACAAATGGCTGCCGTAATACCCAACATTGTAATTCAAGTCCAGCAAGCCCTTACCGCTAATCCTGTCAACCAAGAGGATCAAAATGTTATCAACCATTCCCCAAATACCACTAAATGCACCTACAAGCATTTCAAATCCTGCGACCCTAAAAAATACGAAGGGACTGAAGGTGTCACCGCTCTCTCTATTGGTTTGAAAAAATGGAAAACATTTTTCTAACTTGCGATTGCCCCGATGATCGCAAAGTGCGATATGCTACTGGTCGTTTATTTGGAATAGCACTTACTTCGTGGAATACAGAGAAGGCCAAACGAGGTGTTGAAGATGCTATGACTTTGACTTGGGAAGAGTTGAAAGAAATCATGATAAGACGGTTTTGCCCAAGGAGCGAAATCAAGAAATTAGAGGATGAGTTATATTCGTTGAAACAAAAGGAAGGCGACCACACCACGTACAACAAGAGATTCCTCGAGTTGAATCAAATGGTTCCCAACTTGTTCACTCCCCTCTATCGTTTGATCGAGCACTACATTCAAGGTCTTCCTTCAAAGATTCAAGACTCTGTAATAAGTGCCACACATGCAACCTTGGAAGCAGCAATGGAGTTAGCTACAGAGCTCACCGAGAACCGAATCCGGAATAAAGACTTCAAGGAGGAGAAGAAGAAGGATAAAGCATCGACTGAAACCTCCAACTACACCCAAACCGAATCCCTTTCTCAACCCATTTCTAAGAGAAAACGAGACGAGCAACTTTTCGCTGTCACCCAACGCAACCAACCAGCCTTACAAGCCGTACCCCTCCAAGCTATCCCAATCACTCAAGTAGCGCCCAACTCAACCTACCCAAATAAGAAACCTTACCTTGGACCTCACCCTCGATGTAACACCTGTTTTTATCACTATCCATCTACCGTACTTTGTCGACTATGTGCGAATTGTGGACGCTATGGTCATTTGAGCAAAGTTTGCCGCACCTCTCAAAACCAAACCTCACCCCCTACTCAAAACATGATCCAAACATATCAACAACCCCAATACCCCATGTTCCCATATGTTCGAGCTTGTTTCAATTGTGGCGACCCTACCCACTTTAGAAACACGTGCCCTCAATTGGTTAACATCATAAACGCCCAAGCTCAAGCAAACCCAGTTAACCAAGCAAAACAAGAAAACCCAATCACTAGGCCACCAGCAAGAGGAAGAGTTTTCAACATCAACGCCAATCCTGTTGAAGATAATGACAGCTCAAACGAAAACACGCAACTAGTCCCCTTCACCAACAATCAAGATTCAACTCCAACTGCTTAGTTTTATGTTTCCTCTATGTTATCTCAATTCTCACGTGTCTCAATTTTAAATTGGAAATTTATCCAAGGATTTTAATGCAAATTATTATTCCAGTTTTGTTTTATACTCATTGATTCAACATTCATACCATCATACATCTCAACGTATTTCAATCTCATTATTTAAAGAAGTTGGGCTGTGTCTCACTTCTACATAGACTAACCTCTCCATCATAACAAACGAGAGAGGGACTGTCATCATTCAAACATGTATACTATCAGGATTATGACTCAGGCATTGTTTGTTGTGTTTATTTTTGTTTTAGAGTCACATAGGACTAATCATAGCTTACTGATAAAACCAATGAGAATTTGACGAGGATATGGTGGATACGCCGCTGGTACTTCCTATATATAAGTATTCTTGTCAAAGGATCAGAGGCATTGTCAGGCGGTTATGAGAAGTTCCATGTAGGATTTAGTAATGTTTTGGTTGAAATTTGTTTTACACTCACTGATTTAATATTCATATCAACTCATCATTTAAAGAAATTGGATTGTGTTCCATTTTCTACATAGACTAACCCTCCATCATAACAAACGAGAGAGGTAATGTCATCATTCAAGGACTCAAGCTTTGGTTGTTGTGTTTGTGTATGTTTTAGAGTCACATAGGACTAATCATAACTTACCGATAAAACCAATGAAAATTTGACAAGAATATGGTGGATATGCCGCTGGTACTTCCTATATATAAGTATTCTTGTCAAAGGATCAGAGGCATTATCAGGCGGTTATGAGAAGTTCCATGTAGGATTTGGTATTGTCTTGATTGAAGTTTGTGTTATACTCACTGATTTAGCATTTATATCATCTCATCCTTTAAAGGAATTGGATTGTGTCATCAATCCAACATGTATGCTATCAGAATTAAGACTCAGATATTGGTTGTTATGTTTATTTATGTTCTAGAGTCACATCATAGAACCAATCATAACTAACTGATAAAACCAATGAAAATTTGACAAGAATATGGTGGATACGCCGCTGGTACTTCCTATATATAAGTATTCTTGCCAGAGGATCAGAGGCATTGTCAGGCGGTTATGAGAAATTCCATGTAGGTTTTAGTATTAGAAGTTTATTTTAGGATATAATCTAATCTTTCAAACGTACCCAAACTCATATGCATAACATCATACTTAGTCGATCAACTCTGTGTATCCATGTTCCGTATTCATACACTTTAGGCAACAAAAAGCGATTCCTGTAGCAGGGTATTCAACCCTTACAAGGAACGTTACCGCCTCAAACAAAATTTAAACTCTTACTCTCTTCTAAGTATGTAATTGTCAAGTTAAAACACCATCATTTTTAGACAAATATGCCACTGCTTAAATTTCGGGACGAAATTTCTAAAAGTAGGGGATACCGTAACATCCGCCAAAAACCGGATTTACCAAACCCGCTTCGTTTATTAACCGAACAACCAGTTAAAAATTTCGTTGCGTATTTAATGCCCAAATTAATTTTAAACGATACATAACTAATAAGTATATTAGAATATAAAATTTATTTTTGAAAATGTATTAAAAATAGTGAGTTAAAAATAACATGCTGAAGCCGAGATTCGAACCCGGGTCAGCCAAGTCAACCGGGTCAAAACAGCCTTAACTCTCACGCGCTCAACCACTCCGCCACTTGTGTTTCTTGTTGATTTATTGATTCAATTAATACATATAATAAAAGCTGAAGTCGATTTTGGTCACTCAGCGCCCAAATCATTCTCGCCGGAAATCCCGACGAATTCATCAAACATTGAAGTGTTCTTTTGTCATAACGGATGCATTTACGTCATCGCCGGTTATAACTGAAAAACGTTAATGACCCTCATTCAAATCGCTAAACCATAACCGAAAGATTTGGGAATTTGAAACTGAAAATGTAAATCAATCTGAATTGTACATCATTCATCAGTGGAGTGCGACTTTATCAAAATTACTCTTCATCTCGCTCAGAAAACTCGCCGGAATTCTCTGAAAATTTACCGGAAATTTTCGCCGGAAAACCGAGTTCAACCCATCTTTTCTTCTTACCCAAAAATAAGATCATAAAACTCATACTGACATCACTCCCACTCATCTTAAACCTCTGAAGAATCTCTGTCGCAAGAAATTTCACTCGCCGGAATTCTCTGCAAGTCGCCGGAAAACCGGGACTTTCATATACACGGTAATTACCTCAATGTTTCTGTTTCATTCCATTATAAAACGAATTCTGACACCCATTTCATCGCTCAGAATCAACCACAGACGACGTTGCCGGATTTTTCTGTTTTCGCCGGAAAGTTTCTGAAAGTTTCAGAATCACGCTGATAACCGGTATGATCATGTAATCTACTTATAATCATTACTCATTAGTTCAATTTCACATCTAATCCCTCCAAACTGCTAATTGACTCTAACAGCCGAAGGTCACCAGAACAGAGCCGACGAGCTTCGTCGGATTTTCTGAAGAAGACGATCTGTTCGGTATTTTCTTTCCCCAAACTCTTCGATTCAATACTTTCCAATTGTTCATTTTGTTCATTAATCAAGTATCAGTTGCTTTGACCGATGTCTGTGTTTTGAACGAAGAAGACGAGTTCAGATATGATATAAGATTAATTAAAAACAGTTTTATAAACGGGTTAGACACACAGTCCAGCGGTGGACAGTGTGCAAATAAACACATACACGTCGCAAGTTCGATTCCTGTCCCAACCTCATACGCTGTAATAAAATGCCTTTTTTTTTTTAAAACTGAACCGGGTTAACTCCGTTAGATGTTAAGTATAATAAAAATCTGTATTTAAACCAAGTTAGACACACAGTCCAGCGGTGGACTGTGTGTAACATTAAGTCACAGGTCCCGGGTTCGAGACCTGTTGACGACACCGGTCCGATACATTTAAACCCCTTTTTAAAGATAAATAATTTTCGGATTAATTGAATTAGTGTATAAATATAATTAAAAACAGAAATATTTCGGGTTAGACACGTAGCTCAGTTGGTAGAGCTGCGTGCACGTGTACGAGAGGTCTCGGGTTCGAGTCCTGCCCGGCGCATACATACACACAATAAACCGGTCAACAAGTCAACGGTCAACGGTCAAAAAGTCAACATTTTTTTATTATTTTTATTTATTTATTTTATTTAAAAATCAATTAAAAATACTTAAAAATAACATTTTTAAAGTTAGAAACTAGCCTAAAACTCACAAAAATATATCCAAAAATCCTATTAAAGTTGTTAATAAAATCCATTTATTTACCTTACTTTTCTTTATTAATTAGGTTAGTTATTCCTCGACGATCAATCCTCTAAACTCGTGCACATTCATCATCATTCACCGAACGCACCCACTGTGAGTGAATCTCTACAAATTCCCCGTTTAAATCATGTTTTTGGGGTGTATCATGTGTCTTACTATTTATTATATTTAAATCATTGTGCATACATCATATCATGAATAAATGTGTATCCTGCCTGTGTAAACTGTTTGTGTGATTATTGTGTAGATTTAATTTATTATTTTCAGTACATGCAATTTCATAGGCCGCCGCACCCATTACATTATGAGCGTTGAGCATGTTCCCCATTACATTATGAGCGTGAACCTGGCGTGCCAACATACGATCGGCTCCGTTTGATTGAGCCTTGATCGCACAGATATTTTCATTTTCAGTACATGCAATACGATCGGCTCCGTTTGATTGAGCCTTGATCGCACAGACATTTTTCTTTTTCAGTACATGCAATACGATCGGCTCCGTTTGATTGAGCATTGATCGCACAGTTTCATTTATGTTATATATTTATGCAAGTTGATATGTTATTGTATGCTGTTGGTTTGTTAATGTATGTTATTGTTTGTTGTTGTTTGATATCGTATACTAATGGGTTGTGATTGTATGCTGTTGGTTTGTTAGTATGTTATTGTTTGTTGTTGTTTGATATCGTATACTAATGGGTTGTGATTGTATGCTGTTGGTTTGTTAATGTATGTTATTGTTTGTTGTTGTTTGTTATTGTAAGCTAATTGTTGTTATTGTATGTTTATTTACGTTTGTTCATATATGAATATTGCACAATTTTTCCATATTAAATACAACCAGAAATAAATAATAAATGTTTTCTAACAAGGTTCACTCGCCCACTTTTTGTTGATCCAAAAACCATTTTTACATATGATACAGGTGAACAGGAAGAAGCAAGGAAAACATAGGAAATTGCCTTAGAAGAAAAATAATGAAGTTTAGAAGGATGAATAGAACATGTTGTATTTGTTTGATATGATTGTATGATCTCTTTTATATTGAAATAATAAATATGAAACGTTATAATAAATGTCATGAGCTTTGATGATAACCCAATCATGCCCCGATCACCTTTTCCGCTGCGAGTCGGGGTGTGACACGTTTCATTTTGATAGGTTTTTTATATGTTTGAAAAGAATCTGAATCAAATCGAATTTATTCGAATTCGAAATTTTAATCGAATACGAATTGGGTATTTATTCGAATCGAATACGAATCGAATTCGAAATCAAAGAAAAATAAAAATTATTCGAATAATTCGATATTCGATTCGGTGAACACCCCTAAAATACTATGTGTGTTTGATTCATGTTTTTTAAAGAAATAAAATTTGTTAAAAAATTGAATTTAGGAGGATTTGATTTAGCAATTGAATTTAACTAAAGAATTTGTTATAGAAAAAAAAGTTGGAATCTATCATCGCGACCACCATCTACTTGTCATCGGATTCGATGTCGCCCTACTATTGTCATCTTCGCCACTACTCTTCTTCTTAACCACACCTACCGAGTATTTTCGTCACTGCCACCTACTAGTCATCGTTGCAACCATCGTGACATCTTCGTCACCTACACCAGCATTGAAGGTGGGTGGCAATGAGGTTGTGGAGACAAGTGTAGCAAGGGCGGCAGTGGTGCCGTGTCATGGCAGGCAGAGCGGCACCCCTACACCTTTGCCACCACCCGCTTCTCACCCCCACATACCGAGTACCCGCCGCCTACTAATCATCGCTCCATCATTGTCATCCTCGCCGCCTACACCACCACCATTGACGGTGGTATCGTCGAGATTGTGGAGACAAGGGTGGCAAGGGCAACTGTGGCGTCGTGTCAAGGCAGTGGCGGTGGTGTTAGTGTTGGGAGCGGCGGTGAAGTACGACTATAGTTGGAGGTAATGACTAGCGGTAGTGGCAGTGGTGGTCGAGGTGTGGAAGGTGTCAAATGAGGTGACGGGGTGACATATTCATTGACGTGAGAGGTTAGATATTTTATTTCCTTTGATTGAATTTCTCACGTTAGATTTAATTATAATAGAGTAAAGTACAATTTGCATACCTTAGTTTATGGGTGGGATCAACCCGAGTTCCTATTTACAAAAGATCGCTTGTGGAGCCCCTGTGGTATACATCTTTTTCTTTGAGTCGATTTCGCTAACAAACCTCTTATTTAACCCCTCATCCTATAAGTAATATTTGTTCGTTTACTTTTTCTTTAAATGGGTACGTATATTTGTTGAAAATGATGTTGAATTCAAAGTAAATTATTTGTATTGTTATCATAAGCTATAACGAGTCCGGTGATAACCTAAACTGATACAAACCAAACAATGTCGGTACCGATACCAGTGTTACCGAAACCAGTACTGCTGTTCGTTTTTTATGGTTTTTAATTAATGTAAAACATCTATAGATACCTTTTGGGTATATCACGACTTTATATTTTGTTTACTCTATAGGTTGTTATACTGACTGTCATGATCGTATGGTAGCTAAACAAACCGAACCAATATTGTCTGACTTCCTGCCCCATCATAGGAAACCCGGCTACTTTATATAAAACCACAATTCATTTGAACACAACAAATATTTTACTTTTGATGATTTTACCCTAAAAATGGAATAGAAGTGAATCAATTTTGAACGATTTACAATTTACCTCCAAACCTTTCCACCCTTTCTAAATCATTAAAAAAAGCATTAAACTGTATAGGTCTTCGCCAATAATTCCCACAACATTATTTCACGTACACGCATGTAGTGATTCTTATTGCATACCTTTTGACATTGTTTTCTCATGTATTAGTAGTTGGACTCATAATTATTCATAGTTTCAGACGGTTGTATTACATAAAGAAGCACATTGTTTTCTATGAGATATTTTATACCTAAGGGTATGGTATGTGGGACCGTATAACCAGGGCGGACCTACCGATAACAAACACGATCAAGAGTGATATGAGATACACGATTGCGTAGACATTTAATGTCATAGTCAACTAGTTCGCCCGGTTAGGCCTTTGACCTTTGATCACCCAGGTCACGAGTAGGAATCCCGTAGTTGGCATATTACTGCCAGGTTAAATCGGTGCCACAATTCACCCCACAAGATTCGACCTTGAGACCTCTCGGATAGAAACCCCACATAAGTAGGTAAACCATCCCACAAAAATTTAGTCCCTTAATAAACTTGCTTATTCTTAAATAAAAAAAGAGTTAAATGTCATTTTAGTCCATGTGGTTTGAGTCATTTTATCAGTTTAATCCAAAAGTTTTATTTTTCACATGTGGGTCCAAAAAGGTTTCACCGTTGCCATTTTAGTCCACTGGGTTAGCTTCATCCATTTTTTCTGTTGACAAGAAGGGCAATTCGGTCATTTTATATGTAATTTTGTTAACTAGCCCGTCTCGTTAACAAAAAAAACGGATAAGTTAACTTAGTGGACTAAAATGGCCACAGTGAAACCTTTTTGGACCCACAAACGAAAAATAAAACCTTTAACTAAACTGACAAAATAATCTAAATCAGAAGGACTAAAATGACATTTAACTCTAAAAAAATTACTTACAATAGTATAAACTTTGAATGTCGTTTGACCAACGTATAAAACGATATCTATATTTTATAAACATAAAAATATACGTATAATCTTCGGAACAATCATTTATCTCTTGGTCTTTGTGTTGAATCTTTAGTATTAATTGACCATAGTATAGAAATAGATCAACAGCTGGCTGAGAAATTGTAAATTTATAATTGATTTGACTACATTCAAGTAAACTGAATTTTAAGTTTAAAATAGAACCGGGTTCTCGGCACCCCGAATCCCGGGTCTGCCTCATTATGCTTTAACCAACTCAATAAACTCTTTATTTTTTATTTTTTTATGTATTTTATAATCACAACTCTTTGTCATTTTATTCCACGTTTGGATAACTTAGTTCCCTATAAAAGATTTTTATCTGGTTTTTATTCTTTATCTTTCGATTCAACCGCTCATGTATTTTGTTTTAAAATATAACTGAATCAGCAAAAATATTAATAAATTTAGCATAAAGAAAATACTATTTGTATTTTTAAATATTAGATTTAAATAACCTTAAAAAAAGTCCATAGTTTGAATTTAAATAATCTCAAAAATAAAGCCCATAACATTATAGTCTACTGGCATCTTGCGAATGAAATAAGTCTTATGATCATTAGGTTATATATTCAATTCTCATGCTATGGGGTATGGTGGGGCGGGGGTTTAAGGCATGGCCCGTCACGTGGAGTTGGAAGGGCACCGCCGGTCATGCACTTGAATGGTGGGTATGGTGGGGCATGGCTGGTCTGCGTGGCTAGGCTACTTGTTTAATTAATTTTTTTATAAATAAACACAATATTAAAAAAGCCTAAAAAATTATTAAAAATTCCTAAAAAATACAAAATTCTTTCTAAAAAATTTCTAGTGCTTTGAGTACTTTTTCTTAATCTCTTTTTTCGTCTCCAACATTGGTTCCAACTCTTCACCTGATAGGTGATCAGTGGGCAGGGCTAGAAATTTCATATCATTGCGTCTTTGTTTTAGGGCGTCCCTAGCTTCTTTGCTCTTACGGATTTCGGCCCTTTGTTGATGGAATACGTTAAATGTATCCAATTTGGTTGCAATGTCTTCCAACTGATCGCTGTAGACACCCCTACACGTGCCCGAGCTCCCAACTGAAGGCGAACCGGATTTAGAACTTTTAGCGCGTCTTTTGGAGGCATCTCTTCCGAATTCTGGCCAGCTTGGCGAATCATCGAAGTCGTCTAAGTTGAGACCAAACTCTTGATCCCGTGCATTTGATTGGGCTTGGGACGATGGTGTCCTAGCCCTTTTGGATGACGTGATATTTTGCTACCACTGGGGATGTTCGCCCATTTTGGATGGAACTTACAAATATCCCAACGATGCAAGTACTTGAAGTCGGTCCCGATATTCATTTTGAATGTTACCAATGCTTTCGTAACATTGAATAGAGTTATTTGGTATTTATATTGAAAAAAAAGGTTTTTTTAATAGTCGTTGCCAACGGCTATCCCAACAGCTACCCCAACGGCTATAAATCTTGGCCAATCAACCACCGCCAAGTCATCCGCTAGCCCTGCCCAACGCCGAATCTGAAACCCCTGCCCAGCGGGCCACGCTGAAACCTAAGCCCACCTGGGGTGGTGCCTTGGGCGTTTCCCCCAACCCACGCTGAAACCCTCGCCCCATACCCCATAGTCTCACAAGAGGGGGTTTTCCGATTATTGGGGTTCCTTCTAAATTTGTCTATAGACATTATTGTCTAGTGGAGATGGATATGATCGGGTGGCACGATGATACTCCAGTTGTCACACCCCGACCCGCAGCGGAAAAGGTGATCGGGGCATGATTGGGTTATCATCAAAGCTCATGACATTTATTATAACGTTTCATATTTATTATTACAATTTAAAGGGAAACATACAATCATAATTACATCATGTCCTACACATCATTCTTGACTTCATTATTTTCTTCTAAGGCATTTCCTATGTTTTCCTTGCTTCATCCTGTTCACCTGTATCATGTGTAAAAATGGTTTTTGGATCAACAAAAAGTTGGCGAGTGAATCCTAGGAAAAACATTTGAACAAGTTTATTGAATTGATTATAAAATAAAGTGCACAACCACATATGAGTAAATATAGATGTAAACTTATTCACAAATCACTTAATATTAAATAATGCACACACATACAATAATAAATTGTTTTGAGGCACGCGTTGCTCAACCCGTCTCTCACGAGGAACTGATGGGTCTAATGAATGAGTTTTAAGGCACGCGTTGTTCTACGAACTGATGGGCCTAATGAATGATTTGCATACAACTTGACAATATGAAATACATAACTACAAACAATATATACATTCTAAGTTTAGATCACAATATGGTATGGCACAAGTTTAAATAAACGAGTTAATTTTAATGACACATGACACACCCCAAAACGTGTAATTAAAAAGGGGAGTTGTAAGATTCACTCACATTGGGTGCGTTCGGTTGATGATGTTGAATGCGCACGAAGTTTGATTTAACCACGAGTGAAACTAACCTAGATAATAACATAATGGTTCGGTAAATAAGTGGATTTTATTAAATCAATTTTTGTAGGATTATTGGATATATTTTTGTGAGTTTAAGGCTATTTTCTAACTTTAAAAATGTTATTTTTAAGTATTTTTAATTGATTTTTAAATAAAATAAATAAATAAATAAATAAAAAAATAAAAAAATGTTGACTTTTTTACCGTTGACTTGTTGACCGTTGACTTGTTGACCGGTTTTATTGTGTAATTGTGTGCGCCGGGTGAGGCTCGAACCCGAGACCTCCCGTACGCGTGAACGCAGCTCTACCAACTGAGCTACGTGTCTAACTCGAAATATTTCTGTTTTTAATTATATTTATATACTAATTGAATTAATCCGAAAATCATTTATTTTAAAAACGATTTTAATGTCTCGTTCGGTGCTCGCCACAGGTCTCGAACCCGGGACCTGTGGTTTAGTTTGGCACACAGTCCACCGCTGGACTGTGTGTCTAACTTGGTAATTATTCTGGTTTTTATTATACTTAACATCTTACTGAAGTTAACCCGGTTCGGTCTGTAAAAAAAGGCAATTTATTTCTGTGAAAGTGCGTGTGACAAGAATCGAACTCGGGACGTTATGCATATTGTTTGCACACAGTCCACCACTGGACTGTGTGTCTAACCCGTTCATAAAACTATTTTTAATTAATCATATATCATATCAGTACTTCGTCTTCTCCGATTAAAATTTCCGATTATGACAATTCAACTGATTTATGTCTCATTCGATTTTCAAGCTTTATAAGTAATTGAAAGGTAAGGAATGGAGAGAGTTTGGGGGAAAGAATATACTGATCAGCGTCTTTCACAGAACTCCGGCGAAGACTCGTCGGCTCTGTTTGTGAACTTCGGCTGTTAGAGTCTTACCAGTTTTGTTCGATTAGTTATGATATGGAGGTACTTAAACAAGGATTTACAGGAGTTTGGAGGGTTATACCGATTCACAGCGTAAGATCAGAAGTTTCAGAGGTTTTTCCGGCGAGAGCTGAATATTCCGGCTACGTCGTCTGGGATAGATTCTGATGGTTGGATTGAAGTTAATAACAGTCTAACATCGGATTAAAACGGAAAGAATCGAGGTATTTACCGTGTAGATGAAATCTCGGTTTTCCGGCGACTTGCAAAGATTTTCCGGCGAGTGATATTACGTCGAGAATTTGTGTGATTGTGAGCGAAAAGGTTAACAGAGGCTTGTGGGTGTATTTATAGGAAAGAATCGAGATGCATGTGGTCTGATTTCAGTCTTGATTCGTCGGTCAATAAGTTTTCCGGTAGTTATGACGGATGTCGCGGACTGGACATCGGTTATAACCGATGTAAAGGTTAATGCTTCGGTTAAATCAGAAGAAACCGTCCAATCTCGGCGAAATCGTCGGGATTTCCGACGACTGCGATTGGGCGCGTCAGTTTTGAATTCAAGATTTATGTTATGTATTAATTGTTTCCAATAATGAACAAGAACACAAGTGGCGGAGTGGTTTGATGGATGAGAGTTAAATCGTTGTTGACCAGGTTGACCCGGGTTCGAAACCCGGCATCAGCAATATATTTTTATTTCATTATTTTTGATGAATTTTCAAATATAAATTATATATTCCAATATACTTATTAGTTATGTATCGTTTAAAATTAATTTGAGCATTGAATACGCAACGAAATTTTTAACTGATTGTTCGGTTAATAAACGGAGCGGGTTTGGTAAATCCGGTTTTTTACGGATGTTACACAAGTGGTCCGTCAGTAATCCAAATTTGCCGTTCAAAAAATAAAATAAATAAATAACCTTAAAAAATATACTAGTTTGTGTCTTTTTTTAACAGATATTGAATTTAAATAACATCAAGTTTCACCAATTGTTCGATATCACTCCCAGCTTTCGATTTATACCACAGCACTACCAACTTTCGACTTATTTTCCTCTGTCACTTTCATTTAACTGAATCAATTAGTTTTTTTGCTGATGTGGCACGTTGTATGATGATGTGGCAGCTGAAATGTGGCTGACGTGGCATCTAAAATGGTAGCTGACGTGGCAATTTTGATGATGTATTTGCTGGCGTGGCATTTTTTATGGCGTAGCATCTAACATGATTTTTTTGTTGACGTGACATCTAACATCAGCTAACTGGATTAGGATTCAGTTAGTTTGCGAGTGTTAGATGATAATAAGATGAAAGTGGGAGTGGTGTAGTACAAATTGAAAGTTAGAAGTTATATCGGTCAATTGGTGAAAGTTGAAATTACGTATATCCAATATCCTTTTTTTTTAATTTGAGACTTACATTGCAATAATTTTTACGAAAACTTTTATACCTCTTAAGATATTCCACTATATATTACGAGTAGGGTTGTTCACGAGCTGAACTGAGCCGAGCTAGGGAAAAACTCGGGCTCGGATTTGAAACCGAGCTGGAAATCAAAGCTCAGGCTCGGTTTGGTTTTAAACCGAGTTGGCTTGGCTTGGCTTGGTTTAGTTAGATTTTGAAAAGAAAAATAAATATATGGCTCTCAAAATTCAGTCATCTAAAATATTATTCACAATTTAAAAGAACATATCCAAAATAAGCTCGGCCTAATACATTACAAGACAAAATCAAGTTTAACAACACAAAATACGTTCTAAATCTCAACAAAATACAATATAAGTTCATTAGGATGGTAATCAACCTTTAAAATGGGTATAGATATCAAATTACACTCATAATCACATGCAAATAATAATCATGTAAATAATAATCAATTTTGTGATATTATAATGTATATAAAAATAAATATATTAACAGTAAAATAATCTGAGCCAATCTGAGCCAAGCCGAGCTGGTATGCGAGCCAAACCGAGCCAATCCGGCTCGTTACGAGCTGAGCCGAGCTAGACCCACTTTCTAACCGAGGCGAGTCGGCTCGGCTCACATTCAAACCGAGCCACATCGAGCAAGTTTTTTCTAAGCTAAATCCGAGCGAAGCTCCAAGCCCCGAGCTTTTTGGACACCCCTAATTACGAGTGTTTGCATATGATAACATGATCATTTAGTATTAAGGATGCGACATGATGCTTAAATGACTTGTGATTAATTAATTTAGGCTAATGTTGGGTTTGTGTGTGTATACACACACATGACATTGTTCAAGACTGTTACTATAAAACGATAATATGCAATTCCATGTTGATATCTTATGTAAGATAAGTCTAAAATGATCAAGAATTTCTCATGATTCCAACACATGATCTTAACGTAGCATCTCTGTCTCAAGTCCATGTGATGAACACGTGAGAAGACCTTGAGTGCTTGATCTCATACATATCATTTCATTTTCAATGTTTGGAACTTCAATTTGAGGCCCACAAACACTACCAAACTATCCACTTACAATGAAACAAAGAATTCTTCTCCACCCAAAAGCTTCATCACTACATGTCGTGTGCAGCATCTCTTCTCTTTAGACATTATAATGAAATCTTTTTTTGACAACTTAAGTTATATAAAAAGAACACCAAGTAGCAAAATGCTAGCAGAATCAATAAATTATTACATGGCCCCTGGCGGGTTTTTTTAACCAAGAAACCCAACTAATGTTTGACTTTCTCGTTTATATACAAATTTCAATTTTGCGGATAAATAACTATAGAATCAAAAACACTTTCTTTCCTCATCCGTTCGATACCTCCATATCATCCACCATGAAGTATTGAAGTTCCAAGGATAGTGTCAACCAAAACTTTCTCAGGCGCTGACAGTAAGACTGAACTCAGCCATATACGTAATTCGCTTGAAACTATTGATTTTGATCACTCCATATCCAACCATCGAGCTATGGCATTTTAAATGTGAACTGCTACGTGACACTCCCTAGATAGAAGATCATTGTTTCTATATGGTTACCACAAATCAGACATGACAAAGAATGAATGTAAGTACCATTGGTACTCAAATTCCATAAGATAGGAATCCGATCACTATATATCCGCTAAACAAAAATATTCACTTTCCTGGGCGCGAACTAATTTCATCTTGTTTGAATCCCACTATCCGGGAGAGTAAGACTATCTATATGACACATGTCACTTTTTACGAAAAAAACATCTTCAACAACTACATTCCAAATTCATTAATCGGTGGATCCCGAAAATGACATTAACCCAGCCTTTACTATTCTAGACCAATTCCCATCAACTCTTGGAATAGTTGTATCATCCTTTACGCCATCTTTCCTTCCATCAAATCTTGATAATTATATGTCCTTAGGCTGGTGGGTGTGGTTTAAACCCCCTAGGGGCTTTATCACGCCACGTATTTTGAGATAAAAATGGTGTCCCCTTTAACAATGATGGTGTGAGATAAAGCCTCACTAGCGCCTCCACCTAATTAAATGTTAAAAAAGAAAGAAAAAAATGAATAAAATCTGATTGGTTAAGAGGCATGGGGCCCACCGGATGCACCCATTCACACCCGTTAGTAGGCTAACGGACATGGGGTAGTGCACCCTTGATAACGTGTATGGGTGGGGGTGGGCGTCATAAGGCGCTATCTTCGGTGATGTGACGGGGTGGGGCGAGGCAACACCCCTTGGCCTTAGCGTTTGCAATTCTTTTGTCAACTTACATAAGCAATAAGCAATAAATCTATCCTTGTTGTTCCAAAACTCTATGCATCCCTTGGTCTTTCACCTCTATCATCATTGATAATTCGTAAAATTATCATAAACGATCAAAGGAAAACTTAAGTTGTGTTGTATTTTATGTTGAGATATATTAATAATCTGTCTCCCAATATACGAAAAAAATGCATAAAAAGATCAGATATACTTGATTGAATTTCCTTGTTAGCCTCTCTATTTATATTGATGATTATGCCATGTAAGTTTGGTGTTTATATGTTCACGTCACGTCATGCCATATCATATCATATTATATCATATTCTATTCTAGTCTATTCTATTATAATACATATTAATAATGTTCATTTACGTAAATAAACAATAAAAGTAATATTCATTTACATAATACGATATTATATTATATTATATTATATTTATTATGTTAATATGTTAATAACTAATAACTTTCATTTAAAACGAAATCTAGTATAAATTACTATATCGAAAAAAATAATTTTATATGTATAGGCATTTCGATGTAATTGCGAGAATATTCATTTTTTCACTCTTTAAAAACTAAAAAATAAAAGAAAACACTAGAAGCGTAAGGGTTATTGTTTTTCACTCCTATTTCCTAAAATTCAATACACTATGAACTAATTAGTTTGATTATCCGTTTATGTATATAGGTTATACATGTATAGATAATGTTACATACACATCTAATCTAATCTAATACTAATAAAGGACTTCAAATAATGTCACATGGCAATCTCTCCTTTAATTTAGTAATATTATTATTATAAATATTATTATTAATATATTATATTATATATCCAATTTATTAACACAATAACAACAGATAAATACAAATACGTAATTTAAAAAATATTACATTATCTTTTGTTGTTTAATAAAAAATAATATAAATCCTTTAGGTTTTTATTTTTAATTATATTTGTTCAATGTTCAATGAATTATTCAATACGTAATTTTATCTATTGAATGAATTATTTGTTATATATTTAAATAATCCTTTAAGTTTTTATTTTTAATTTTATTTATTCAATGAATTATAAAATACATAATATTATTTATTTTTTATTCAATGAATTATGTTTATAAGTGACTGTGATAACTACTAAAATCCTTCGAACGATACGGCGAAATTCAGTTTCAATTGATATCGGTTTTGTTTGTTATGATAACAATACTTGGTGTCGCAATCGGAAGAAAAACCCAAAGAAAAAAATTTGTAAAGCATCTAATTGTAATTCTATAAAGAGTTTAAATTTACTATTCCTTACAAAAAACATGACTCAAACTGAAAACCATTAATGAAATCTATGCCCAAACTGATGTTTAAATTTTAGCAATATAACATATTTCTTATGTAGAGCTTTTCATTTCAAATTATCTATCATTCAAGTTGTGTAAATGACAAATCTTAACTTATGTATTTATTGGTAATTAGCAATAATTATCTATGATATATTAACCTTTTAATTGTATAGATTCAAAAATTAGAGTAAATTGCCAAAATCGTCCCCAGGGTTTGGGTATGTTTGTCAGTTTCATTCAAAACAACTTTTTTGTACTATATTAATCTTCACTTTTGGGAGTTTTAGCCATTTTCATCCAAACGTCTAATTTGCTTTATTTTTTCTGTTAGACATTTGATGAAAATGATAAACAATTTCAAATCTCAAGGACGATTCAAAATTATAATGTTTTCCTTTAAATTTCAGAGAAATAAATTGACATTTTGCTTATTTCAGTGGTTAAGTTAATAATTTTTATTTATTTATTTTATTAATTAATATAACTTTTTATTTAATATATGAATATCACTTGGCATTATCTTAATTCTTATTCCTAATATAATTAATGTTTTTAAAAACTATTACAAAAACTCTTCTTTTAGTATTGTATGTTAAAAAGTTAATTTACGATTATAAAGTTATTTCTTCTTATTATTAACAATATTTGATAATTTATTTATCTTTAAGATGTAAAAGAAAGCGTTAATTCTGTATTTTAATAAGAGAAACTAAATGGTATACTATGTTATTAATTATTCAATATGGTTTAACGTTTATTCATATAAATAATAAAAATTAAATAAATTATCTATTAGCATTTAATGACTTTATTATTATTTTCTTATATTTAACATAAATAACATTAACAATATAATTATTTGAGATAGAAGAAGGTGTTGCCACATGGCATTAATTGAAAATATGAAATATTGGTTTATCCCTTGATCGATCCTTACTATTATTATTATATTAAATCGTAAACAAAAAAATTCGGTGTATAATTTAAATAATGATAAACATATATCACGTTAAATTTGAATCATTGGTCGAGAGTACCACTCAAAGCGTAGAGAAAAATGTAAAAAGTGTTATTATATTTTAACTTTATATCTATACAAAAAAAACGTATTTTCTATAAGATACTTTTGGATTTGATTCCCAAACTTTTTTTATTATCGTATATATCGGTTTAAGCATTCATATGCGATTATATATATTAATAATATATTTAAGCATAATATATTAGATATTATTAAACTAATATATTATTATTATTAGTCAATAATATTAACAATGTTATTCTTAAATTAATGGAGAAAATAGCACGTGACATTAATATAATATTAATCCGGTTTTTATTGAGATTTTCTTTTTCACTCAACCCATTAACACACGAGGTGAATAATCTAGTCTATTAATAAACGTATACGTATTAATTTTATAGTTTAAGTATGAACATACACATACACATCTATTTACATATATAAACAAAATTGCTTAATAGTTAATGTGTGAAGTACAAATAAATAAAAAAGATATGAACTACTGACTAAAAAGTTTTACAATTATTATTTTTTTTTTTGCAATAAATCACTGTCTTGTAGTTAAAGCTGTTATCCAGAAATTTCTGAAACTGGTTAATATTATAAGCCATAAACGTTGAATCCACATTGTAATTTTAAATGATAACTTGCTAAAAACTTCTGACTGATAGTGACTGCGTGATTATGCGATGCACATGGGACGTACTTCATTAAACCATGCATACATACAGTTTGTACATGTGTTTCAATCGTGTGTTCGGTTACGAGGAAGCTTCCTTTAGTGTAGATTTTTCCGCCACCGACCACATCCTCAACATATAAAATCTATGCGTTTCTGTACTTTAGAACTATTTAGTAAATACAGAAATTATTTACTGGTTTACACTATGCATTTTGTATGGCATATTTTTATTTACAACATATCGTGGGTAATATTACACTCAGTGGCGGCTATGATGGTGTAGGGGAGGACGTCCACACAAGGCCCGCAATTTTAAGGGGTACGCTGGTTTTTAAAGAAAAATCCATACCAATTCTAATATAGACTCCTTTACAAATCATTATTTATGGTTTAGAATTAGCCAACATGTCATTAGGTTTATTGGGCCCAGTACTAATTTAATATTTAAAAATAATAATAATAAAACTTTACAGACGGGTACATTTTTCGAGATCGAACAGGTACGTAAATTCTTAGAGACGCCTCTGATTACACTACATAGTAGGGACGTCTCAACTATTTTAAAAGATTAAAACAATTTCTAAATTGTGGTTCTTCTCGGTAAAAAATAAGATGTTTTGCTTACAATCTTAATAAATCAAGATATTGTGGCTTGATGGATGTGAATATGAAAGCCATTGGAGCAGGATAGACGGGGCCGGGGGGCGTCCGACCTCTCGAATTTTTCGCTAAGTAGTGTTCGGTGTGTAGTTTTCGTATATGATTTTTTAGGTATATACGTTTTCAACCCCCTGGTCGGAAACCTCAAGCTTTGCCACTGATAAAAGCAATGGATGTTCAAATAGTTTAAACGAATGCTGGTGAAAATTAGACTACTTAAAGAAACAACAACTCGCTTTGGCAAAGCATCAAACGTTGGCGCGCTTTGTCAAGTTATAAAATCTATCATGCATTTCAAATTTTCAATTAACACGTTACCAAGGGGAGTTAGAAAGAGTTGAGCACACAAGCGGTTGAAAAGTACGATTTTTCCGTTGCTATCGGTTAAATAATTAGTTTTCCCAAAAGTTAAAGATGTGCTTGGTAAGTCTAGGATTTGTTTGTTTAGCTTTTAATAGTTATGACAACTTATTAGTTCAGCACTTAATGATCAGATTGTTTGTTTCGCGAGCAGATGTCTGAATGATTCAGACATTAATTTGTCTCTGAATGGTTAAACATTATGTTGAGTCTGAATGTTTAAGACATCTTTCTGAATTGGTCAAACATTTACGTCTAAATGGTTAAGTTTTACAGTAACTCTTAACGATTCAGACATCTTATTAGTTACTGGTTTAACACTTATCCATTCAAAATTGACCAACAACCCCTAAATCAAACTCTAAACATCAAATGTTGACATTGTCAACACTCCGAAAATTTTTGGACCCATTTAAATTAGGGGTCTTATAGTGACAACTTGTGTTTGTTTATTATTATATTAGAGTTGTCTCTGTTACATTAATTAAAAAAAATATTATACAAAACTGTTTCATGCATAAGTAACTTACAACTATGACACAAGTCACTAAATTAAAACTGTATACAATAATCAAAACAATAAAGGTTGCTTATTTTTCTCCTCTTTGAATGTGAAGTTGTGATGGATTAACTATTAAAAACATATTAAGATCCATGCACATAGGATGTTTTAAAATTATCCTCTTAACTTGCATACAATAGTTTAAAGCTGCTATCATAATTATTATTACCTATATATTTTAATTAAATTTTGATTTGTTTTTTATTTTATAGCTGACTGAAAACGGTCAAAAAATAGCCCCACCACTGGTTGAAGTCTAACAATGTATATATGACATGAATGTCATTGTTAATTCTATAAATCAACAAAAATCGATCGATAAACAACTAATAAAAAATAGTTTACTAGATCTTTAATTCTTTATAGATACTGTAATATTATTCATCTGTAATGCTACCAACTTAGCTAATGAGAGATTAACGTAGTGTGAAATTCTATCTTCACCCCATTCCAAGGTACGAATTTCTGTTATTTAATGTATTTCCACCTATTGGTATTAGTTATATTTTTGGAAGGTTTATATTATATTAATTTAGTAATAAAATATTTATATAATATTATATTATTTTATTTTAATAAGTATGTGGTAATAGATCGAGCACCCGTGAGCCCTGATGAACCGTACCTGTCATCTCGTACTTGCACATTGGTGGTGTCGAACACAATCAGTTTTAAGTGGCAACTTTCTGTTTATTAATGATAGATTTGTATTATATTATTTATTTACCGGTTCACATATTAAAATTTAAACAACTTAACTAAGCACGTAAGCGATTGATAAATGAGATTCGTTCAAATTTTATTTATTTTGCTTTTAATATTTTAAAGTGTATAGTTTATTAAGAAGGGTTCGTGTTATAATGTTATATGAAAGTAAAAAAGACCCCTAAAACATTAAATCATTATTAACAGATGGTTTCGTGTCTTAAACAAGTCGATATGATAAGAACTGTTAGTTTTCGTGCTTACCTATTTCGTGTTCATGTCTTAATAGGTCGTGTCTAACACGATAGGCCAAACCTGGACTCCACACTCTACCCCTCCACGGCGAGTTTGTGTCTTAACAGGTCGTTTCGTGTCTTAACATGTCATTTTTATGTCATAATAGATCGTATGATACGCTTGTAAGTTTTTCGTATCTTTACAGGTTACGTTTGTGTTGCGTGTTTATTATCATGTTCGTGTTTGTGTTTGGAAAACTGACATGATAAGATTTCGTGTCGTGTTCGTCTTTACCTGTTTCGTGTACGTGTCTTAACAGATCGTGTCCTGACACAATATACCAGCCCTAGTTTTGGTCGGAAAACTTTAACGTATGAGAATTTTATGTCATTCTTAAAAATTTAGGGATTATACATTTTTTATTTAGAAATAACGGATGAGATATAAAAACGTATTAGGCCACCCGGGGTGGTGGAATTTTTGTACGTGATGAGCAAAGTTCACGCGTGAAACATCACAGCACACCGCCGCCACCCATTTTATCACCGGCAAACATTGATAACGCGTGGAATTTATCACGCGTTATATATTAATTGTTGTGAGGTGAATTGTTGGTTGGAGGGGAATTGTTGGGTGTGGTTGTGAGTGATGGGCATTTCCACTAAAAAAAGGTTGTGAGTGATGGAATAATGGTTGATGACATGACGGAACTTGATTGAAAGTTGTGAGTGAGTGATCGGTGATAACCACCCCTACCCCCCTTAGCATAGCATGTTGTATTGTGCTTCATCAATTGTGTCTATGGATATTACCTCTAAATAGGTTGGACCTAACAACATTAAAATTAACAAATATCCCACACATTTGCAAGTAGAACAAACATCGGAACCAACGTGGTATGTACAATACTCGTTAAACGAATGTCGATTGAGCTAGAGATATAAGATACCATGTCGTTCATTATCTATAATGTGGCACGTTAATTCCCGGAGAAGGACACATCGTTTGACTCTACGCTTGCTACATATTTCTTTTAATTAATACTTGACGCAACCAACTCATGACGACAACTATACTTGCTATATTGCTCTACGTACTCGCATTTAGTGCTTTTCATTAGATCACCATACTTATTCTTACGTTGAAGTTGGTTCATGAGATACATCATGTAACTAGGCTAATAATGTTTATCTAGGTGTTGCAAGAATACTTTAGGAATTCAATCAACAAGATAAATGCTCGCTCAACAATTGAAATCATTTGTTAGTGTTGTATTATTACTGTCTTTTTATCGAAATAATATATCTACCGACAATTTACAGTCTTGTTTGATTACATAAGTCAAAATCTCACTAGCGGAATTTAATATTGGCTCACACTATTCCCACACCCCTACGTCTATACAACCCGTATAGAGTTATACGGGTCGTATAGGAGAATGTTGCACAAAAATATATCAGACTATTTTTTGTCTCCGTGTATACGAGCCGTGTAACATTATATGACCCGTATAGAATGTTATACGACACAAACCTCATATATGTCATACGACCTGTATAGAATGTTATACGACCTAATATTTTCTCCATTTATACGAGCTGTATAGCATTATACGAGCCGTATAGCATTATACGACCCAATATTTGTCATATGAGGTTATTCTATGCGGGCCGTATAACCATATACGACCCGTATAGAGGGTGTAAAGATAAGATTTTAGGGTGTGGCTTTGTTTTTCTATTCCATATTTTTTTAATGAATTGTTTTCCTATAATATAATATTTGAATTTGAACACAAACAATTAGCAAGTATCTAAGCTTTCTGTGGATTTTAAACAGGTGTAAAAATGTAGCTCTAAATTGGCAAAAGTGGAAGGTCTTTAATGTGTATTTGTAGCTGTTTGTTTTCTCTCGTTGCTTCTTTGGCCTGTTTTGTTTTGCTAGTGGTTTGCTAGCTGTTCTTTAATAAAAGCTGCTTTTTAAAAAAATAAAAGTTGAAAAAAATTGGCAAGTAACATTGATACACCAATAATTTGAGACATTATGCATTACAATGATATGGGTGCAATTAGTTATGCAAATGGAGACTGTGTCACATAGAATTACAACAATCTGTATTTTAGGAAAGATGTTTGTATTGTTTAAACTTCAATCTGAATTTGATTGTAAGCAAAATCATAATCCTTTTAAAATAATCCAATATACTTGTATCAAGTTGTATGAGTATAAGAATTCGTTTAGAATAAGAATGTTGAAAACCGTATATGCATATTAATATGTTTGAGAATGTTTATACCATGTGTTTAAAATACGCGTGTCATATCCTTACCTTATGCGTCATGGTTGCACACGTAGCCTGTTGAGCACTATGCATCATGCAACCAATTTCTCCCTCCCCCTCAATAATTGTATTTAAATTTATATATATATATATTATATATATATATATATATATATATATTATATATTATATATATATATATATTTAAAAAGATAAAGGACGGAGGATGGGTATAATATAAGTTGAGTGATGAAGTGGATGAAGGAGACGAGATGTGACACTGAAGGGACGGTAAGAGATGGAGAGGTATTGGAAGATGAGTATAAAACATAGTTATGTTCAATAGCAAAAAAAAAAATTGTCAAGAGGCTAATAGCCTTTTCTGAACTTTATTTTATTTGAACACCAAAGTAACTTCCTTGTAATCCTTCAGTTTTGCCTATAATCAGAATTAAACCATCACCACTTATAAGAGATTATATACTTTAACAAACATTTTGGTACTAGGCTACTAGCTATAAGCCCTATGGATATTTTCAAACTATACCATTACCGAAAAAGCTTGAACCAAACAAAACATTTTGCAGCCTTAATTTGAGTTATTAAAGTACATAATTAAGATTTTAGGTATCTAAAAGCAATAAAATAAAGCCATAAAGGTAGTTTCAATCCTTTTGACCACAGATTATAGTGAAACAAAAGCAAGAAAATAAAAGCACGTTATACCAATATTTTAGTTTAGGTACCTAAAATTGTAAAACTCTTTTATCATTAATTTTTTAAAATCGTATAATAGGTATTCCTCAAGCGATACAACAGAAATTCAGCATATAAAAGAAAATAATATTTACAATTTCAGACCTAATCAAGTAAAAGTTACAAATATAAAGTTGCGAGTTAAGAAGCTATGTTGCGAAAGCCATAAAAATGAATGCTGGTACCAGCATCGATGTTCAGACGATATCATTTCAGTTCAGCTCGTTACGGTACTAATACACAATATAGTTTACGATACAAAAAAAAAGTCATGTAACCCAGAAAATAGAGTCGTGTTTACATCAATTGAAAACCTAAAATAGATGTGTTAAAACTTAATAGCTTTTTTACTTATTTTAAAATATCATTTTACTCTTTTGTTAAATTACACTCATTGTCCTTAAATAGTTTTTATAAATTCTAATCTGAATAAGAACCTTTGTATCTTTAATATTACTTATATATTGCCTTAGTCTAAACGAAGCCACCCACGCCAAGAATCACCATCGGCCACCACCGCCTCTCTCCATCACCACCATCACAATTTACTACTTGTTCTATAACCATGTCATCATGTGGATTCAATCGAACCAAGACCCCCCCCCCCCCCAAGCTTTTGGGACCTAAATGTCTCGGCGCAGCTCATGGCTCATGCATTCTTAAACCAAGCCAACCACAATTGTTTAATTATCATGACCAACAATCACACAACTCAACTACCCTACAAAAACCTATTCATCATCGTGACATCGTCTTCCAAATATGGGTTTTTTGACTTTTTTTAAACAAGTTGTACCCTTAAACACTAAAGACTTGGATCCATCATTCAATATTACCACATGAACCATTTGTGTAATTTGTTCAAATCCGATAACTTATTGGATCGACCCGAAACCCAAAACATGTGTGTCTAATATATTCTAATTGGTACAGTATAGGTCCAACAGAAAACCAGTCACTTAATGTCAAAATTAAATGTGAGAATGGGAGGCGAACACATCTTGCAGAGTTCACAACAGCAGAGACCCATGTGGAGGATATCTTTGTTTAACACACAAGACCCAAACAAGGTACAAGTCATTATGGCATCATGGTCTATTTTTATACGAACGTACAAGTCATTAAAGCATCATTTATGCCTGATGAAAGGGATGATTCCTCTTTCTTTAAGGTTTTGCAGGTCACAGAATCATGACTCATCAGCAGTCATCTTACCTTTAGGTTTTTCACTGTTAAACTTCTACTCCAAAACATAAATACTATCACTTTGCAACTAAGCAAAACAACCCCTATAAAACCATGTTCTTGAGCTTCATTTACAAATAAAAAAGTTTCCGTTTTCACAATATCGATGTTTCATCTTTGTTTTCTGTTCCTGTTATTATCGCCGGTTGAAAGTAATGGTGAAAACATCACCATGTTTCCCACTATTCTCATATTCGGTGATTCAACGGTCGATACGGGGAATAACAACTACATAACTACAGCGGTTAAAGCTAACCATTACCCTTACGGAAAAGACTTCCCGAAACCCCCTTTCCAACGGGCAGGTTTTCAAACGGAAAGTTATCCGTCGATTTCTTGGCGTCTATGCTAGGGGTAAAAGAGTCAATTCCACCATTCCTAAACCCCGGTCTTTCCACCTATGAGCTAGTTACAGGAGTCAGGGTTTTTCATGGCTGGAACTGGTTATGATACGCTCACTTACTGCTATCATAGAGTTTTACCAATGCCGAAGCAAGTTGAATATTTCAAGAGTTATAGAGAGAGGTAGAAGAAGATTGTCGGGGAAAAGGAAGCGCGGAGAATTATAAATCGTGCTTTGGTTGCTGTTAGCGCGGGTACTAACGACTTCATCTTCAACTTTTATGATGTTCCGACAAGGCGAGCCGAGTTTGACATTTACAACTACCAAGAATACATCCTAGAAAGACTTCACGACTTTGTTAAGGTGCGTGCTGTGTGCGAGTCTATGCAGTTAATGCGGTAAAAAACGATCGTATTTAAGATATAAGTTATCGCGGTGGGAAATCGGTAATTTCATGCACGCATAATTTATATTTAACACTAACAATTAAGTATACTCTCCTATCATTAACAAATTAACCTTTTGCAACTTGCAAAACACCAACAATTGTAGCAAGTAGGAACTTATTAAGACTTATAACACTAACATTTAGCACTAACAATTAATAATTAAGACTTAACACACTAGTAGCATCAAATAAGAAGAAAGACGAACGGTAGAACCAAGAAGAAAGATATTGATATCGGGAAAATCATGTGATATATCGGTCAAATATTGGTCAATATCGCCGATAATATTGGTACCGATATTTGACACCGATATTTTACATGGGGACCGATAACCGATATCTCGGTGATACATCACCGATATTAACTGTATAGTGTGAATACATATGTGCATTTACGTGTATAAAAGTGTGAGAAAACTGAAACTTGTATGAACTGCAGGAGCTTTATACACTTGGTTGCAGAACTATGCTAATAGCCGGGCTTCCACCTATTGGCTGTCTACCAATACAAATTACAGCTAAGTTTAAAGAACTAGATAGAAAATGCATATCGCAACAAAATGTCGAAGCTCAAGCCTATAACAAAAGGCTTAAAGAACTTACGTTTCGAATACAGATGTCTCTTAAAGGAAGCAGAATCTTCTATGTAGACATATACAAGCCGATAATGGACATGATTCGAAGTCCAGAAATACACGGTGCGTGTGTATATAGTAGAAGGACAATTTTAACACATTTAGTTATAAAGATTTATTTTTATTAAAAGATACAGATTTGTATTGTAAAGATAATGTTTTTTTTTATAATCAGAATTCATAATTAACTATTTAACATATAGATTATTTATCGTACTTCAAAAAAAAATGCTTATGAGTCAACTCGAGTACTAAAGAGTTTGTGACCCGTGTATATGTTTCAGGTTTTACTGAAACCGTGAAGGGCTGCTGTGGAACAGGATTGTTGGAAGCGGGACCCATATGCACTCCACTCACTCCATTGTGTCGAAACTCTTCTGAATATTTGTTTTTTGATAGCATTCATCCTAGTGAAAAAGCTTACCGTTATGTTACAGAATGCCTTGTGAAAGAGATCCTTGATAAGTTGTAGAAAGTACACAAAAATGTTCACTAATTTGTGCAAATAATACAATTCATCTATCTTACTAAACCTATTTAGCAGGACAATTGAGATATGGTCTAATTGTAACAAAGCTAATGTGTCATAAACAAAAGTACGAAACATAAGGTTTTCTGAAGAGCAAGAGAATTGTTTCCATTACATTTGTATAATTGGGCATCGATGGATCAACATTAACCACATACAAATGGCCAACATTTAACAAATGTTACATGGCATAAAACATAATCCACATAAACTAGCTAGAAAAGTATGCATACATAAGACAGTATGATACAAAACCGAACTTGTATCAATGAAAAGCGAAAGCAAGGGTGGCTTACTTGATGGCGTTTTATTTCCTACCACTTCCGGATACTGCAGTTCCTTGAAACAAACCATCAATCCGGGCCTCAACGTCTTCAACTTCGAATTTAACATATTTCTCTGCGTATTTTGCAATATCTTGGATATTTAAACCTGCCGAGAAAACTTCTGTAAGCAGGAAGCAAAGCTGAACCCACCGAATGCTTCAATTCCTCTTTCAACTGCTCATCAAATATAGCCCATGTGGATTGAGTTCTGCAAATCTCCTCGAATTGAGAATTAAATAGCTTAAGCTTTTCTTTCATGGCCTTTGACGCAACATTAGGAGATAAGTTATTGCTGTCCAATTTCAAAGCGCTCAGTATCTTATTCCATGAACTTCTTTGGTAATTTACGTGATATTGTCGGACTTTTGCCGTGTGTTTCCTGACCCAATCATCGCCTAGAAGCAAACCCAATTCATCATCTTTAACCTTTTTCACAATGTACCTTCCATTGTTCATCATGAAAACAGAGGATAAAGCAGGGTCCCTGTAAATCTTGGATTTTGCCTCTAAATTACTCTCTAAAACTTCCATAATCCAAGCCATTTGTACCGCTAATGGAGATGATGGCGATAAAGATCTATCCACCACCACAGGAGGTACAACATTTTCATCGAAAACTTGTTCTAGCGTTGGTCGAGAACACGCAGCCCGAAGATAATTCATAACATAACGCGTTATTGGATGCAGACCGCCACCAGGAACCGCAGCCTTAGCCGGATCACGACGGATTAAATTCTCTAATTCCATAAAAATACCCCTAATCGACTCCCCTAGTCTTTTCCAAACACCTATAGCTTCATTTCTTATAAACAAACAATACTGATCAGCAAACAGTACCTCAATTTCCGGCATCAAATCCTTCACCGCTTCATAAACATCAAGAATCTTAAACAACCTATCCGGCGCCCTACTCCCCATCGCAACCCCATTAGCAAAATTAAGCAGCTCCATAACCGAAACCCTACACGCCTCCATAAATGAAAGATCCGCCGCAGCAGCCGTAGCCGACGAATACCCAAACACACGATCACACAACCGTCTTTCACTCGGATAAAACACTCTAACCGCCATATTAATCGCTTTAATCCACTTATCAATCTCAATCTCATCATCATCATCTCTCACCGCCGCATTCGACTTCTGCAAACCCGAAAACCCTAACCGACACAAACTCTCTTCCAAAAACTCCCTCCTACACAAACTATACGCCATCGAACACTCCTTCCCATACCCCGCCCCCACCATCCGCTTCGATATCTCGTGCAGATCATTAACCGTCCCCGCAGGCACCGCGTCGATAATAATATTATAATCCGACACCGGATGCGCCACCGGAATCTCCACATCCTCATATTCTTCATTCTCCTCATCCTCATCAGACTCCACATAACCACCACTCCCTCTCCACCGTAATCAGCCGAATCTCCACCGCCGCTACGTTCCATCAACAGCTTAAACTCCTCCTCCAGCCGAAACATACACTGCTGAAGTAAATCCTCAGCTCGGTCAAGGCAAGCCGTGACGGCTTTATCAGCGGCTAACGGCGTCCACTCGCGGATCGAAGCCACGAGCTCATCAACGGCGTCGAGAAACGTGCTCGCGTCGGCTGAGTCAGACCAGATCGGGTGGTCAACGGTGACGTAACGCGAGATCTGGCGATCGAGTGATTTTAGGGTTTGATCGAGCACGGATACACCGGTTCTCGAATCTTCACCATCGGCTAGGGTTTCAGTGAGTTTTTCGCGTAACCTGCCGTCGAAGTTTGAGAAGATTTGGAGGATATCGTCGGCCATGGCGTTGTCGGTGTGACCTAGGGTTTTGGCGATGTGACGTGCGACGGCGATGAGCTTTTCTTCACCGTTTTCCGCCATTGTTGAAGGTGAATTTGGTGGATTGAGTGATGGAGTTAGGGTTTGGGTGAAATTAGGGCTTGTAAATTAGGATTGAGGTGGTTATTGATGAGATCACGGGAAAGTTCATAGAAGACGGGGATTCTGTGAAGAAGTGATAGAATAGTAATAAAGAATGGGGGATGATGGTTTTGATGGGGAAGAAGAGGTGACAGTTGATGATATTATTAGATTGGTTACTTTGGTTAAAGTGTGAGTATTTAAATTATTAAATTGATTGGTTAACTAACATTTCCTGGATTCTTTGCCACTATTTTGTAAGAATCGGTATCTCTATATTTGTATAGCTTTTGTTTATATTCTAAAAACGTTATCGGGTAATCATTCTGGAATCTTTTTAATTGAGCAAATGCATCACTTTTTCATAATGGTCAGAGTTGTATTAACCTAAGCCATCAGATTCAGGAAAAACCTGCTCGCCCAAAGGCCCTTTTGCGGTAAAACCCGGTTCGGCTGGGTTTTGAACTTGATCTTTAAAGAAACCTAGTTCTGAACTTCATTGTCATCACATTTCCTTCAAAATTATGCTAGTATGAGTTGAACTTGGGACCTCAAGAAGAGAAACATGTGTTAGGACTCTAAAAAGGCTTAAGTGTGTGCGATTTTAAATAAACTGAAGGAACACGAACATAGCATGTTTTTATTCATGTTTGTTCGTTTAATTTTAAGTAAACATGAATGTTGACGAGTAAATAACAATTTTTTTGTTTATGTATTCGTTAAAATAATAATATTTTGTGTTTGTTTATGTTTGTTTTTAACATTTGAAACTTGAATTATATGAACACAAATAAACATATATGATGAAATATAATGAACTTTTGTAATAAAATGTGAAAACATTAACACACTCGGTGTGGCTTACATATGTGTGTGTTGAACTTTTGTATTAGTATTTAAACAAATGAACATAAAAAGCGTAAATAAATGAACGAGCAGAAACGGACGTTCACATATGTAAATGAACAAATTGGACATGTGTTTATGTTCGTTCGTTTAGATAAATGACTAAAAAAATTATGTTCATGTTCGTTCGTTTATTAAATAAACGAAGTTTCCATCGAGCAATTCATGAACAATTCACTGAACGTTCAGTTCGTTAACAAGCCTATAACCGCGTCTCATTCTCCAAATTTATATGAAGAAGCACATAGATAAAATACCCTAAATTTTAAATACTGAGATGGAGATCCATGTGAGTGGTCTAAAGTTATAAATAATTAAGTAATCATACAAATTTTAACATACAATTTATTCAATTGTGTATCTTCATAAAAAATGAATATAGCCGTGTTGTTAACTAGGCGAACGTGTTATTGTTGGGTGGATTTGAATTTTTCTTAGGATATTATAGAGTTTGGCTTAGTCAATACCGTTGCAGTTACTGTTTTTAGTAAATGATTACAACAACATCATTGAATGTTATCAAAAACATGTGAAAACATCGGATGTTACGACCTTTTCAAATCAATAAAGTTGTGGCCCTGACCATCGCAATATTTCTAGAAGAAAAAATGATGTTTCTAGTGTCAATATAACTAAATAATTTAAATTGCATCAAGTTAAGTTGTATATAATAAATGAGTTATGTTCGAGCTTAGGCTAACTTAACTTGACTTATTTGGGCTTATATTATCATTTTTATATTCAAAGAGATGCTAGTTTTATGAAAAAACATAACTTTTTCTTAAATATATTTATCCGATGTAAACATTTATAGAAATAGAATAAACCATAGATTTAGTTCAAAATAAAGTTTGCCTCTATGGTAGAATCAGTCAGAGGATCTAGGAGGCGATGCTTTACCCTACGGCGGATTCATTGGGTCAAGTCCGCTTTTCTCCAACTTGTGAACTTAGCCGATACAAAGCTATACATAGCACCATTTTTTTCGATTCGGTGGTTCAGATCTATGATTTATTATACGTGGACATTGATAAGATCCATCCAATTAGCAGCACCTTAGGATGACAAAAAAAAATAGAAGAAAAAAAACGGTTGATAAAAATGACTTGTAATAAGTAATAATTCATAAACATGGTGCAATTCAAGTGATGATCTTATATAAAAACAAAGCGATTAACAAACAGGAACCGAATAATTCCCAAGCGCTTATTAACCAAGAAATATAACTTGAATCAATTATAATGTCAAAGCATTACTCGGTTTATATAGACTAACCTTAACCTAACTCAATAGCTGAGACATTACCATACAAATTATATTTAGGGGTGTTCAAAACTATCCGTATCCGAGAATCCGATTCGAATTATCCGATATCCGAATCCGAAATATCCGAAAATACGAATATCCAAAATATAGGATATCCGAGTTTTTGGATTCGGATAGTGATTTTGAAAAATTTCGGATATTTCGGATATCCGAAAATTTAATTTTATTTTTTTCGGATATTCGAATATCCGAAAATATCCGAGGTATCCAAAAATATCCGAATATCCGTTCCAATTATTAAAAAATATAAAAAATAAAAATTAAATAAAAAGTTGGATATTGGGATATCCGATTCACTACCGATCGGATATTCGAAAATTCGGATATTCGAAATTTCGGATACGGATTCGGATATTGAAATCTGGTATCCGAAATTCGGATATTCGGTTTTGAACACCCCTAATTATAATTATAATTAGGAAACTAAACTAATTCTGACCAGCTTGTCAACTTTGGTCCCCTTGACTTCACCACCTTGTGAAACTAGTATGAAATTACCAACAATTTAACCACGTAAATAAGTAATTACGAGGCAGGACTTTACTTTGATAACGTAGAGGTCCTAAACACAAATGTTACATTCGTGTTTTGTTCTTGAAGCGATAGACAAATGTAAACTAAGTCGTTTGAAATCCTTGAAAACTATGAAGAATAGGAGATCATATGTAGTGTTGAAGTGTTGTTTATGTATGTTGTCTCTCTTAGAATTCTTGTGGACAAAATATAGGAAAGGTATAATATTAGAGGCTATTTGTTGAATAAGAGTTGATATAAACTCATTCCATTGTAAAGCAAAAGTGAATTGACCTTTATTTGTGTTATCTCTTTTCGTTCCATAAAAATGAGTGTTGGGACCATTTTCTTCTTTTAAAGTAGGCGTCGTTGCATGCAGAAAGAAGTTTGAGTCAAATGGAAACCGGTAGTTTTGTGTTAGGAGGGTTGAACAATTATAGTCACTAAACAAGTAACTAGGGTATAAGGAAAAAATGGTGATGGATGTTTTGGATTAAGATAGGCACTTTTATCGTCTAAATTGATTACAAGCGGTTAAAAAACAGATGGTGTGATGGAATTAAGGGTGAACAAAAAAGCCGCTTGTGAACTATTTAAGATCAGCTCGAAATAAAAACTCGAATTAAGTCGAGATTAAACGAACATGAGCTCAAGCTTTTATCAAGGTTCATTTGTTTTCTTATTTATATAACTTTTATTTAATATTATATATTATATATGTGTATGTATAATAACTATTATTATATATAAAACATGATAAAACAATTAAATAATACAAGTTAAATAATATATAAAAATTATATGTGAATAATTATAAAAATATATAAAAACTTTATCAGGGTCATTCCTACATTTTTGGAGACCCTAAGCGAACTATGAAGTAGGGGCTCTAATTCTGCCGATAAACTCTCCTCCAATCCCGACGCAATGGGTGATTACCCTTACTTTTTTCGTCTAGTGATAGCCGATAACCTAGAAATTGAAAGCAAGTTGTGATGGGAAGTGAGAACCATGATTGTGGTTGTATTTAGGGGCTTTAGGACGTTGAATATTGATAGTTAGGTCGATGGTTGTGTTGTAATAGTTGGAAATCAAGGCGAAATGGGTTTTGAAACTTGTCCTTTGTTTCTAAACAATATTTATTTTGGGCTCCTTCAATGAAAAACCAGTTTAATTTTGAAATAAATATATTTATTTGGGCCTAAAACATATATATACAATATATACAAACTTTCTAAAAAAGTTGAAGGCCTTGTTTTTTAGTAGCCCTAGCCTCTTGCCTAGATTACCAAACCTACGAAGCCGGCCATGAACTTTATATATAAAAGATTGAATAAGCCGAACTTGAGCAACAATTTCAATTCTACGGCAAATTATCAACTAATCACATAGCCCTCATGCCAAAAAAAATAATAAGTACATAACTAAAGTACATAACCCCTAGCCCCGATATTGGTCCACCTATAGTGGACATATAGTCAAATGTGCCATAAAGAATATTTTATATGAGTCCGACAAAGGCCCACCATTGTGGATCCCTCCATTGAAGGGTCCTTATAGAAGCAAGCTACAAAATCTTGATAGGAGTGAAGCTCATAATGGAGTGGTCCAAATGTGACAAGTCTACTCAGGAAAATAGACATGATGTACTTTACAAGGAAATTTTTAACCAACAAGAGAATTTAGCTAAGCTTGCAAAAGTGGGTTGATCAATGCATGAAAGGAATTTATCATCCCCATAATGTTTAGCACTTGACTTAATTTTTCCAACATAACCCAATAACAATGGATTTTGTTTGGAGTTGTAAATGAGTATAAATAACTCTATATGATTTATTGGGTCCATGAATAGTTCTATCATATCATATGAATGGTGAAGATGGGTGGTTCTCTATGCGTCAACATCAAGCTCTTACTCACTAGTCAACATTTCTTGTTGTGAATTAAGATATAAAAAGTAAAAGCAAAGGAAGTTGGAAGATATGAAAATAAGATAAAAAGCAAAGGAAGTTGGAAGATATGAAAATATACAACGGTTTGAAACATTTTCATAATCCTCCACCAAAAATTTAATTGCAAAAAAAAAAGAACTTTTTAGCTATCCATTGCGTAGATTAGGAACATGGTGCTTTCCTTTAGATCAAGGTGATATTTTGATAAGGAGGGTGACACCACCCCTCTTGTTTGGTATCACAGATTTGACAAGAGAGATAGAGAGTATGCCGACCATACTTCATTCTCTTTCTTAGGGGCTGTTTAGCAACTTCTGAATGGGTAAGAGTTGAACTAGTAAGATGTTTAAAGCATTAAGTGCTGAACAAGTAAGAACTTTGAACTATTAAGAACCAGTATAATGCTTAATCGTTTAGAGACAAACGTCTAACTAATTCAGATAAGAGGTCTTAACCATCCAGACTCAATGTAATGCTTAACCATCCAGAGGGAAATGTCTGAATCATTCAAAAATCTGCTTGCGAAACAAACAACCTGAACCATTAAGTACTAAACCAATAAAAGGTCTTTGAACCATTAAGAGTCTCATTAAAAGTTAAACAATCAACCCCTTAATGGTGGCCCATCTCCCTCTCACACTCTCTCTCTCTCCGTCTCTCTCATCTTCTTTGTCTTAATCTTCACTTGGGACATTAAACATTATTTAAATGTGTAGTGACGGATCTAAAAGAAAATTTCAAGGGTGTCTCAAATTTTTTTTACCGTGCATTCATACAATGTGAGTGAAAAATAGAGTTAAACAAATACCTAATAGATTTATCCTTTTTGGTCTTTTTAAAGCTTGAAATCGAGTCATTATATCGTCATTGTTACTTTATCAATTGTTTCACTTTCGACCGCACAAACTAGAGCATTGTTCAAATAATCATTACTCATTCGATTGTGAAAATTCGTCTTGTTAAGCTTCAATTTAGAAAAAAAAACATATTTCAAGGGTTGCGGTTGCAATCGGCAAAACCAACGCTAGCTTCAAAATACGATAAACCCAAGGAAAAGAACGATCTTTTCCGGTTTCCACCATTATACAAGCATGGTCACATTTTCCATTCAATTTTACAAATCTATCCTCTTCTCTTAAAATGTGATAAAAGACCTTAAGATCACCCAAAAGACACCCTCTTTCTTTCGTACTAAATCATCCAGATACATATCAGAAAATGTCACTATCTTAAATGTCTCAAACTTAGAAAACCAATCACAAAGATTAAACTCGATATATTTCTAGCAAAGTAGTTATTACCTCAAGGTCCTTCGATTTACAACTTCTTGAATTTGCGTTATTTAAAATCATATTAAAAATGTCAACTTCAAAATGATGTCGATTAGTAATTACATTCTTTAAGTTTCTTATATTAGCCTAATTTTCCGTCATATCTAACATGTAATATTTTTTTTCACAAAAAGAACTCAACATCGAATCAAACCCGTTTTGTCATAAATCATGCAATGTCCACTTTGTTCCTTTTATCAACTTAACGGCTTCTAATAACTAATAAGTCTTGACTTTTTTAAGATGTTGTAAGAGAGTATTCGTGTGACCTAAAACATATTCCATCAAGTGTATATAAAAATACAAATTCAAGCTTTTTAAATATGATAAAATACCTTTTTCATTAGATCGTTGTTGAGTGAGAATTCATTCTTCTTTAACATAACGAAGTACATCATCAACTTCCGGAAATAATCTTTGCAAACTTATGACAATTCTATGATGAGAACCTCATCGTGTATCTCCGGCTCATACAATGGAAACCCTTGCTTTAACCCTTTTTGGTCTTAATTTCACATTTAAGGATTTCTTTTTCAACAAATCTCACAACTACAATCATTTGTTCTATGATGAGAACCCCATCGTGTATCTCACATGAGGAATTCCAATGAAACTCCTTTTAACAACTTCGATTTTATTAACATATCTCAAAAGTCAACTACCGCCATTTGATCCTTTAAAGATACTGTAACACCCCGACCCGCAGCGGAAAAGGTGATCGGGGCATGATTGGGTTATCATCAAAGCTCATGACATTTATTATGCGTTTCATATTCTTTAATACAAATTAAATTGGAAATTTACAATAAGTGTTACAACATGCTCTAACTAACAATCTAGGCATCTTTGTTCTCTTCTAAGGCATTTCCTATGTTTTCTTTGCTTCAACCTGTTCACCTGTATCATGTGTAAAAAGGTTTTGGATCAACATAATGTTGGCGAGTGAATCCTATGGAAAACATTTGAACAAATTTATTTAAATTGATTATGAAATATGTGCACAACAAACATGAGTAAAAATAGATGTAAACTTAATCAACAATCATAAGATATTAAGTGAAACACACATGAACAATAATGGAACATTTAGAGGCACGCGATGCTCAACTCGTCTCTCACGAGGAACTGAGGGGCCTAATGAATGAATTGCATAACCATGATAATATGAATGACACAACTACAAACAATACAAACTCAATGATATACACATAAACAATAATGAATTTGATTTGTGGCACGCGTTGTTCAACTCGTCTTCCACGAGGAACTGATGGGCTTAATGAATGAGTTTCATATAATTTAAACAAAGGAAAATAAGTAATCACAACAATATAAACAATCTAAGTTTAGGTCATGATGTGGTATGCACAAGTTTAAATAAATAAGTTAATTATTTTCATAACACATGACACACCCCAAAACGTGTAATTTAAAAGGGGGAGTTGTAAGATTCACTCACAGTGGGTGCGTTCGGTTGATGATGTTGAATGTACGCGAAGTGGTTTTAACCACGAGTGAGATTAACCTAGATAAATCGCATTATGGTTTGGTAAGTAAACGGATTTTATTAATCTATTTTAATAGGATTGTTGGGTGTATTTTTGTGAGTTTGAGGCTATTTTCTAACCTTAAAAATGTTATTTTTAAGTATTTTTAATTGATTTTTAATTAAAATAATTAAATAAAAATAAATAAAAAAATTTATTTTTCTGACCGTTGACGTGACCTGACCGTTGACCGGTTCGAGTTGTGTATACAAGTGCGCTGAGTGAGGCTCGAACCCGAGACCTCCCGTACGCGTGCACGCAGCTCTACCAACTGAGCTACGTGTCTAACCCGTTATATATCTGATTTTAATTATATATATATATTAATTAGTTTAAACCGAAAATCATTTTATTTTAAAAACAGTTTAAATCAATTCGGACGGCGCGCTCCACAGGTCTCGAACCCGGGACCTGTGGCTTAAACTAACACACAGTCCACCGCTGGACTGTGTGTTTAACATGTTATATAATCCGATTTTTATTATACTTAAATACAATTTATTTGTTTCCTTTTCTGCCTTATTTAAAAAGAATAGATAATTGTCCGAGTCGGTGCAGAAGACCGGACTCAAACTCGTGACCTGTGATATAAACAAACACACAGTCCACCGCTGGACTGTGTGTCTAACTTGGTTATTATTCCGGTTATTAATATACTTAACATATACCAGTGGCGACTCCGGTTCAGTTAAACAAAAAAAATGATTTTTATTAAGGCAGCGTGTGTGAAACGGGATTCGAACTCGAGACCTTTGCATGTTTAACGTGCACACAGTCCACCGCTGGACTGTGTGTCTAACCCGAGTAATTTCTTGATTTATATTATACTTATATGTTATAGCGGTCATCGTCTTCTTCATCAAGATATAACCAGAATTCAGAAATCGACTGGTTCAAAGTCTTAATCGTTTTCTTTAGTGTTTTAGGTTAATTATAGATGAGATATGAGTATAAAGAAGGAAAAATAAGCGTGAGGTATACCGACTCGCTTTCCTCTGTTTTTCGGCAGAACTCCGGCGACAGCAATAAGCTCCGGCGACGTGTTCCTTGTAGCAGCGAGTCTCCAGGAAGCTTACAAAGGGTGTGGGTATCTCCGGTATAAGCTCAGAGGCTCAGTGAGGTTCAGAAACGAGGAAACCGGTTTTCCGGCGACGAACAGATTAATTCCGGCGAGTGGAATTACGCCGAGAAAAGGTGTGGTTTTGAGCGAAAAAGTTTGCAGTGGGTTGTGGGTGAATTTATAGGGTAAATCGTTGAAGAACCTGGTCTGATTTCCGACTGTATTCGTTGATTTAAATTTCTCCGGCGGTTATAATTTTGGTCGCGGACTCAGACGTCGGTTATAACCGATGTCTTGTTAATGGTTTACGTTACAACGTAAATTGTCGTTAAAAGCTCGCGAGTTTACCGGGATTCCGACGACTGAATTGTTGGGCGCCGGTTTTGAATTCGTAACGTTACTTTATGATTTAAATGATTTCATTATTTAACAAACAAAGCAAGTGGCGCAGTGGTTTGTGTGTTGAGAGATAAGTATGTTTGTTGAGGCGGTACAGACCCGGGTTCGAAACCCGGCAGAGTACTTTTATTTTTATTTTGCGATTTTCAACAGTTTTTCAAAAACTAAATATATATTCCCGTATAATAATCGATTACGTATCGTTTAAAAATATTTTGGGCATTTAATTCGCAACGAAATTTTTGACTGACTGTTCGGTTGATAAACGGAGCGGGTTTGGTAAATCCGTTTTTGACGGATGTTACAGTATCCCCTGCTTTTTAGAAATTTCGTCCCGAAATTTAAATATGATATATTTTGACTAAAAAGGATGATGATGTTTAGTTTGACAGTTGTATGCTTAGAAAAATAAGGGTTTGAGTTTTTGTTCGAGGCGGTAACGTTCCTTGTAAGGGTTAAGTACCCTATTCAGGAATCGCTTTTTGTTGCCTACTGTATAAGTATTGATAAGCAGAAATGTTTGCTAAAAATGATATCATGCATAAGAGTTTAGATACGTTTGGGAAAGTATGGTTATATCCTAAGGCAAAACTTCTAACACTACAACCTATATAGAACATAAATAAAAACACAACAGCTGATATTTGAACATAAGTAAACACAACAGCTAATATTCGAACATGAATAAACACATCAGCAAATATTTGAACATGAATAAACACAACAGCAAATATTTGAATCCACATTCTGATAAGCATATATGTTTGAATGATGGAAGTTCCTCTCTCGTTTGTTATGATGGAGAGGTTAGTTTATGTAGAAATGGATCACAATCCAATCTCTTTAAATAACATGATGATATAAATGTAACACAAATTCCAACCAAGGCAATACTAAATCCTACATGGAACTTCTCATAACCGCCTGATAATGCCTCTGATCCTTTGGCAAGAATACTTATATATAGGAAGTACCAGCGGCGTATCCACCATATTCTTGCCAAATTTTCATTACTTTTACCCACAAGTTATGATTAGTTACCAAGAAACTAATAAATCCTACATAGAACTTCTCATAACCGTCCGATAATGCCTCTGATCCTTTGACAAGAATACTTATATATAGGAAGTACCAGCGGCGTATCCACCATATTCTTGTCAAATTTTCATTGGTTTTATCAGTGAATTATGATTAGTCCTATAACTCTACAACCAATACAACAAACATAAAATACTGAAATGAAATATTTCTGTGCGATCAAGGCTCAATCGAACGGAGCCGATCGTATTGTATGTACTGAAAATGAAATGGATGTGCGCTCAAGGCTCAATCAAACGGAGCCGAACGTATTGAATGTACTGAAATTGAAATTGTGTGCTCAAGGCTCAATCAAACGGAGCCGAGCGTATTGCATGTACTGAAAATGAATAACTTAACCACACAAACAGCCTATGCATGGAACCTCTCATAACCGCCTGATAATGCCTCCGATCATTTGACAAGAATACTTATATATAGGAAGTACCAGCGGCGTATCCACCATATCCTTGTCAAATTTTCATTGACTTTATCCGCAAGTTATGGTTAGTTCGATGCGACTCTACTACAAACACCACAACCACAAGATACTGATAATGAAATTGTCTGTGCGCTCAAGGCTCAATCAAACGGAGCCGAACGTATTGAATGTACTGAAATGAAATTGTATGTGCGCTCAAGGCTCAATCAAACGGAGCCGAACGTATTGAATGTACTGAAATTGAACAACTTAATCTAAACAACCATCACACAATCAGCCTATGCATGGAACCTCTCATAACCGCCTGATAATGCCTCCGATCATTTGACAAGAATACTTATATATAGGAAGTACCATCGGCGTATCCACCATATCCTTGTCAAATTTTCATTGACTTTATCCGCAAATTATGATTAGTTCTATGCGACTCTACAACAACACCACAACCACAAGATACTGATAATGAAATTGTATGTGCGCTCAAGGCTCAATCAAACGGAGCCGAACGTATTGCATGAACTGGAAATGTAAATTGAAATGTGCGCTCAAGGCTCAATCAAACGGAGCCGAACGTATTGCATGTATTGAAATGTAAAATGAAATAACCGATCAAGGCTCAAACAAACGGAGCCGATCGTGCGGGCACGCCAAGATCAACCGCATAATAAAATGGGGATCCAACTCAACCTCATGGATGGGGAGCCACGGCCTCGGCAAATGCATATACTGAAAACAATATATAATATACAATAATTACTCTAACAATCTACACATGGAGCCTCTCATAACCGCCAGATAATGCTTCTGATCCTTTGACAAGAATACTTATATATAGGAAGTACCAGCGGCGTATCCACCGTACTCTTGTCAAAGTTTCATTGGCTTTATCCTTAAGTTATGATTGGTTTGATGTGATAAAGAAAAACATAAAACTAAACGATAGGAGTTGAATCTGGATCTTCGGCGAAGAGGACTAGTTGAGTATCTTCATTTGGGCCGTCATTATCTTCGACAGGATTGGCGTTGATATTGAAGACTCTTTCTCTTGCTGGTGGCATAGTGGTTGGGTTTTCCTGGTTTACTTGGTTAACTGGGTTTAATTGGGCTTGAGTGTTGATAACGTTAACCAATTGAGGGCATGTGTTTCTAAAGTGGGTAGGGTCGCCACAATTGAAACAAGCTCGAGCATATGGGAACATGGGGTATTGGGGTTGGTGATAAGTTTGGGCCATGTTTTGAGTAGGGGAAAAGGTTTGGTTTTGAAAGGTGCGACAAACATTGCTCAAATGACCATAGCGTCCACAAGTTGCACATAGACGACAAGGTAGGGTATGGGGATGGTGATAAAAACAGTTGTTGCATCGAGGGTGAGGTCCAAGATATGGTTTCTTATTTGGGTAAGCTGAGTCGGGTGCCACTTGGGTGATTGGGATAGCTCGGATGGGTATGGCGTGTAAAACTGGTGGATTTCGTTGGGTAGCAGCGAAAAGTCGCCCGACTCTTCTTCTCTTAGGATTGGGTTGAGAAGGGGATTCAGTTTGAGTGGAGTCGGAGGTTTCAGTCGATTCTTTATCCTTCTTCTTCTCCTCCTTGAAGTCTTTGTTTCGGATTCGGTTCTCGGTGAGCTCTGTTACTAGCTCCATTGTGCTTCCAAAGTTGCAGGCTTGGCACTTATTACAGGGTCTTGAATCTTCGACGGAAGACCACGAATGTAGTGCTCGATCAAACGGTAGAGGGGAGTGAACATGTTGGGAACCATTTGATGTAACTCGAGAAATCTTTTGTTGTAGGTGATGTGGTCTCCTTCCATTTGCTTCAATGAGTAAAATTCATCTTCTAACTTATTGATTTCGCTCCTTGGGCAAAATCGTCTGGTCATGATTTCCTTCAATTCGTTCCAAGTTAAGGACATAGCATCTTCCACACCTCGTTTGGCCTTCTCTGTGTTCCACCAAGTAAGTGCTACCCCATATAATCGACCGGTAGCATAACGCACTTTGCGATCGTCAGGGCAATCGCAATTTAGAAATGTGTTCTCCATCTCTTCAAACCAATGGAGGAGTGCGGTGACGCCTTCAGTTCCTTTGTATTTCGGAGGGTCGCATGATTTGAAATGCTTGTAGGTGCATTTAGTGGTATTTGGGGGAGAGTTGATAATGTTTTGGTTTGCTTGATGGTCAGGATTTGAGGTGAGTGCTTGCTGAACTTGGATTACAATATTGGGTATTACGGCTGCCATTTGTTGAGCGATTAAGGCAGCCATGCGTTCGCGGGCTTTTCTTGCTCTCGTCTTCCTACGGGCGAGGTTAGAAGACATCTACAAGGAATACATGACAAGAGTATGAGTTGGATGCTTTTGGTTCATGGGTCGCATTAGGAATGAACATTCATAAAATAATTATAAATAAATGAATCTACTACATCCATAGGATGTCTTGGGTTTTGCTCGCTGTTAGGCCCTACATGCCGCCATACTTTACCTGTGTAATCATGTGGGCCCCCATGAATACCGGTTTTTCATATGGTTCGCACGGGTTTGCAGGTTGCGTACACAAAAACCCGGAGAAAATCGAGAAATATGTATACAACGTGTGATATTCGGAATGTGTCCAGGTGTAGACACGGTGACAACTCAAAGTAGGGTTAGTTCGAACGACGTTTGGTGTGGCATGCTTTGGCCTAATAGGTCCTTCGTACTCTCATCGTTGGTCCCCAGGTAGGCAAACTGGTCCGTTATATTGGATTTATACGAATGCCAGCCTAGACAGGACGTTCCGACTACCGGTACTTGTACCCTTCCAGTTACTACATGCCCGTCGCAGATTTACTTTGATGAGATTTGAAAATTGCACAAAATCTTTGGATAATGAGAGTATGAAAATAAATTGAATACATGAACATCGATATATGTATAATGAATATGTATATATGTATAATGAATATGTATATAAGCATGTATGTTTGACTGAAATGTAAACAAATATGAAACAAATAAATATCACAAGTTTGTATGTAACCACCTAATCAATTAAAATTTAGGCAGACTATAGTATAGGCTCTAAGGGTCTAATAACCTATCCTATATCCCTATAGTCATGGCTCTGATACCAATATGTAACACCCCGACCCGCAGCGGAAAAGGTGATCGGGGCATGATTGGGTTATCATCAAAGCTCATGACATTTATTATGCGTTTCATATTCTTTAATACAAATTAAATTGGAAATTTACAATAAGTGTTACAACATGCTCTAACTAACAATCTAGGCATCTTTGTTCTCTTCTAAGGCATTTCCTATGTTTTCTTTGCTTCAACCTGTTCACCTGTATCATGTGTAAAAAGGTTTTGGATCAACATAATGTTGGCGAGTGAATCCTATGGAAAACATTTGAACAAATTTATTTAAATTGATTATGAAATATGTGCACAACCAAACATGAGTAAAAATAGATGTAAACTTAATCAACAATCATAAGATATTAAGTGAAACACACATGAACAATAATGGAACATTTAGAGGCACGCGATGCTCAACTCGTCTCTCACGAGGAACTGAGGGGCCTAATGAATGAATTGCATAACCATGATAATATGAATGACACAACTACAAACAATACAAACTCAATGATATACACATAAACAATAATGAATTTGATTTGTGGCACGCGTTGTTCAACTCGTCTTCCACGAGGAACTGATGGGCTTAATGAATGAGTTTCATATAATTTAAACAAAGGAAAATAAGTAATCACAACAATATAAACAATCTAAGTTTAGGTCATGATGTGGTATGGCACAAGTTTAAATAAATAAGTTAATTATTTTCATAACACATGACACACCCCAAAACGTGTAATTTAAAAGGGGGAGTTGTAAGATTCACTCACAGTGGGTGCGTTCGGTTGATGATGTTGAATGTACGCGAAGTGGTTTTAACCACGAGTGAGATTAACCTAGATAAATCGCATTATGGTTTGGTAAGTAAACGGATTTTATTAATCTATTTTAATAGGATTGTTGGGTGTATTTTTGTGAGTTTGAGGCTATTTTCTAACCTTAAAAATGTTATTTTTAAGTATTTTTAATTGATTTTTAATTAAAATAATTAAATAAAAATAAATAAAAAAATTTATTTTTCTGACCGTTGACCTGACCGTTGACCGGTTCGAGTTGTGTATACAAGTGCGCTGAGTGAGGCTCGAACCCGAGACCTCCCGTACGCGTGCACGCAGCTCTACCAACTGAGCTACGTGTCTAACCCGTTATATATCTGATTTTAATTATATATATATATTAATTAGTTTAAACCGAAAATCATTTTATTTTAAAAACAGTTTAAATCAATTCGGACGGCGCGCTCCACACGTCTCGAACCCGGGACCTGTGGCTTAAACTAACACACAGTCCACCGCTGGACTGTGTGTTTAACATGTTATATAATCCGATTTTTATTATACTTAAATACAATTTATTTGTTTCCTTTTCTGCCTTATTTAAAAAGAATAGATAATTGTCCGAGTCGGTGCAGAAGACCGGACTCGAACTCGTGACCTGTGATATAAACAAACACACAGTCCACCGCTGGACTGTGTGTCTAACTTGGTTATTATTCCGGTTATTAATATACTTAACATATACCAGTGGCGACTCCGGTTCAGTTAAACAAAAAAAATGATTTTTATTAAGGCAGCGTGTGTGAAACGGGATTCGAACTCGAGACCTTTGCATGTTTAACGTGCACACAGTCCACCGCTGGACTGTGTGTCTAACCCGAGTAATTTCTTGATTTATATTATACTTATATGTTATAGCGGTCATCGTCTTCTTCATCAAGATATAACCAGAATTCAGAAATCGACTGGTTCAAAGTCTTAATCGTTTTCTTTAGTGTTTTAGGTTAATTATAGATGAGATATGAGTATAAAGAAGGAAAAATAAGCGTGAGGTATACCGACTCGCTTTCCTCTGTTTTCCGGCAGAACTCCGGCGACAGCAATAAGCTCCGGCGACGTGTTCCTTGTAGCAGCGAGTCTCCAGGAAGCTTACAAAGGGTGTGGGTATCTCCGGTATAAGCTCAGAGGCTCAGTGAGGTTCAGAAACGAGGAAACCGGTTTTCCGGCGACGAACAGATTAATTCCGGCGAGTGGAATTACGCCGAGAAAAGGTGTGGTTTTGAGCGAAAAAGTTTGCAGTGGGTTGTGGGTGAATTTATAGGGTAAATCGTTGAAGAACCTGGTCTGATTTCCGACTGTATTCGTTGATTTAAATTTCTCCGGCGGTTATAATTTTGGTCGCGGACTCAGACGTCGGTTATAACCGATGTCTTGTTAATGGTTTACGTTACAACGTAAATTGTCGTTAAAAGCTCGCGAGTTTACCGGGATTCCGACGACTGAACTGTTGGGCGCCGGTTTTGAATTCGTAACGTTACTTTATGATTTAAATGATTTCATTATTTAACAAACAAAGCAAGTGGCGCAGTGGTTTGTGTGTTGAGAGATAAGTATGTTTGTTGAGGCGGTACAGACCCGGGTTCGAAACCCGGCAGAGTACTTTTATTTTTATTTTGCGATTTTCAACAGTTTTTCAAAAACTAAATATATATTCCCGTATAATAATCGATTACGTATCGTTTAAAAATATTTTGGGCATTTAATTCGCAACGAAATTTTTGACTGACTGTTCGGTTGATAAACGGAGCGGGTTTGGTAAATCCGTTTTTGACGGATGTTACAGTATCCCCTGCTTTTTAGAAATTTCGTCCCGAAATTTAAATAATGATATATTTTGACTAAAAAGGATGATGATGTTTAGTTTGACAGTTGTATGCTTAGAAAAATAAGGGTTTGAGTTTTTGTTCGAGGCGGTAACGTTCCTTGTAAGGGTTAAGTACCCTATTCAGGAATCGCTTTTTGTTGCCTACTGTATAAGTATTGATAAGCAGAAATGTTTTGCTAAAAATGATATCATGCATAAGAGTTTAGATACGTTTGGGAAAGTATGGTTATATCCTAAGGCAAAACTTCTAACACTACAACCTATATAGAACATAAATAAAAACACAACAGCTGATATTTGAACATAAGTAAACACAACAGCTAATATTCGAACATGAATAAACACATCAGCAAATATTTGAACATGAATAAACACAACAGCAAATATTTGAATCCACATTCTGATAGCATATATGTTTGAATGATGGAAGTTCCTCTCTCGTTTGTTATGATGGAGAGGTTAGTTTATGTAGAAATGGATCACAATCCAATCTCTTTAAATAACATGATGATATAAATGTAACACAAATTCCAACCAAGGCAATACTAAATCCTACATGGAACTTCTCATAACCGCCTGATAATGCCTCTGATCCTTTGGCAAGAATACTTATATATAGGAAGTACCAGCGGCGTATCCACCATATTCTTGCCAAATTTTCATTACTTTTACCCACAAGTTATGATTAGTTACCAAGAAACTAATAAATCCTACATAGAACTTCTCATAACCGTCCGATAATGCCTCTGATCCTTTGACAAGAATACTTATATATAGGAAGTACCAGCGGCGTATCCACCATATTCTTGTCAAATTTTCATTGGTTTTATCAGTGAATTATGATTAGTCCTATAACTCTACAACCAATACAACAAACATAAAATACTGAAATGAAATATTTCTGTGCGATCAAGGCTCAATCGAACGGAGCCGATCGTATTGTATGTACTGAAAATGAAATGGATGTGCGCTCAAGGCTCAATCAAACGGAGCCGAACGTATTGAATGTACTGAAATTGAAATTGTGAGCTCAAGGCTCAATCAAACGGAGCCGAGCGTATTGCATGTACTGAAAATGAATAACTTAACCACACAAACAGCCTATGCATGGAACCTCTCATAACCGCCTGATAATGCCTCCGATCATTTGACAAGAATACTTATATATAGGAAGTACCAGCGGCGTATCCACCATATCCTTGTCAAATTTTCATTGACTTTATCCGCAAGTTATGGTTAGTTCGATGCGACTCTACTACAAACACCACAACCACATGATACTGATAATGAAATTGTTTGTGCGCTCAAGGCTCAATCAAACGGAGCCGAACGTATTGAATGTACTGAAATGAAATTGTATGTGCGCTCAAGGCTCAATCAAACGGAACCGAACGTATTGAATGTACTGAAATTGAACAACTTAATCTAAACAACCATCACACAATCAGCCTATGCATGGAACCTCTCATAACCGCCTGATAATGCCTCCGATCATTTGACAAGAATACTTATATATAGGAAGTACCATCGGCGTATCCACCATATCCTTGTCAAATTTTCATTGACTTTATCCGCAAATTATGATTAGTTCTATGCGACTCTACAACAACACCACAACCACAAGATACTGATAATGAAATTGTATGTGCGCTCAAGGCTCAATCAAACGGAGCCGAACGTATTGCATGAACTGGAAATGTAAATTGAAATGTGCGCTCAAGGCTCAATCAAACGGAGCCGAACGTATTGCATGTATTGAAATGTAAAATGAAATAACCGATCAAGGCTCAAACAAACGGAGCCGATCGTGCGGGCACGCCAAGATCAACCGCATAATAAAATGGGGATCCAACTCAACCTCATGGATGGGGAGCCACGGCCTCGGCAAATGCATATACTGAAAACAATATATAATATACAATAATTACTCTAACAGTCTACACATGGAGCCTCTCATAACCGCCAGATAATGCTTCTGATCCTTTGACAAGAATACTTATATATAGGAAGTACCAGCGGCGTATCCACCGTACTCTTGTCAAAGTTTCATTGGCTTTATCCTTAAGTTATGATTGGTTTGATGTGATAAAGAAAAACATAAAACTAAACGATAGGAGTTGAATCTGGATCTTCGGCGAAGAGGACTAGTTGAGTATCTTCATTTGGGCCGTCATTATCTTCGACAGGATTGGCGTTGATATTGAAGACTCTTTCTCTTGCTGGTGGCATAGTGGTTGGGTTTTCCTGGTTTACTTGGTTAACTGGGTTTAATTGGGCTTGAGTGTTGATAACGTTAACCAATTGAGGGCATGTGTTTCTAAAGTGGGTAGGGTCGCCACAATTGAAACAAGCTCGAGCATATGGGAACATGGGGTATTGGGGTTGGTGATAAGTTTGGGCCATGTTTTGAGTAGGGGAAAAGGTTTGGTTTTGAAAGGTGCGACAAACATTGCTCAAATGACCATAGCGTCCACAAGTTGCACATAGACGACAAGGTAGGGTATGGGGATGGTGATAAAAACAGTTGTTGCATCGAGGGTGAGGTCCAAGATATGGTTTCTTATTTGGGTAAGCTGAGTCGGGTGCCACTTGGGTGATTGGGATAGCTCGGATGGGTATGGCGTGTAAAACTGGTGGATTTCGTTGGGTAGCAGCGAAAAGTCGCCCGACTCTTCTTCTCTTAGGATTGGGTTGAGAAGGGGATTCAGTTTGAGTGGAGTCGGAGGTTTCAGTCGATTCTTTATCCTTCTTCTTCTCCTCCTTGAAGTCTTTGTTTCGGATTCGGTTCTCGGTGAGCTCTGTTGCTAGCTCCATTGTTGCTTCCAAAGTTGCAGGCTTGGCACTTATTACAGGGTCTTGAATCTTCGACGGAAGACCACGAATGTAGTGCTCGATCAAACGGTAGAGGGGAGTGAACATGTTGGGAACCATTTGATGTAACTCGAGAAATCTTTTGTTGTAGGTGATGTGGTCTCCTTCCATTTGCTTCAATGAGTAAAATTCATCTTCTAACTTATTGATTTCGCTCCTTGGGCAAAATCGTCTGGTCATGATTTCCTTCAATTCGTTCCAAGTTAAGGACATAGCATCTTCCACACCTCGTTTGGCCTTCTCTGTGTTCCACCAAGTAAGTGCTACCCCATATAATCGACCGGTAGCATAACGCACTTTGCGATCGTCAGGGCAATCGCAATTTAGAAATGTGTTCTCCATCTCTTCAAACCAATGGAGGAGTGCGGTGACGCCTTCAGTTCCTTTGTATTTCGGAGGGTCGCATGATTTGAAATGCTTGTAGGTGCATTTAGTGGTATTTGGGGGAGAGTTGATAATGTTTTGGTTTGCTTGATGGTCAGGATTTGAGGTGAGTGCTTGCTGAACTTGGATTACAATATTGGGTATTACGGCTGCCATTTGTTGAGCGATTAAGGCAGTCATGCGTTCGCGGGCTTTTCTTGCTCTCGTCTTCCTACGGGCGAGGTTAGAAGACATCTACAAGGAATACATGACAAGAGTATGAGTTGGATGCTTTTGGGTTCATGGGTCGCATTAGGAATGAACATTCATAAAATAATTATAAATAAATGAATCTACTACATCCATAGGATGTCTTGGGTTTTGCTCGCTGTTAGGCCCTACATGCCGCCATACTTTACCTGTGTAATCATGTGGGCCCCCATGAATACCGGTTTTTCATATGGTTCGCACGGGTTTGCTAGGTTGCGTACACAAAAACCCGGAGAAAATCGAGAAATATGTATACAACGTGTGATATTCGGAATGTGTCCAGGTGTAGACACGGTGACTGTCACACCCCGACCCGCAGCGGAAAAGGTGATCGGGGCATAATTGGGTTATCATCAAAGCTCATGACATTTATTATATGTTTCATATTCATTAATACAATTTAATGGAAATAAATGATACACCATATTCTATCTATCTGTCTAAGCTTCTTGGTTCTCTTCTAAGGCATATCCTATGTTTTCCTTGCTTCAACCTGGTTACCTGTATCATGTGTAAAAAAGTTTTGGATCAACATAATGTTGGCGAGTGAATCCTATGGAAAAACATTTGAACAAGTTTAACCAATTGATTATAAATAATGTGCATACCACATATGAGTAAATGTAGATGTAAATTTATTCACACAACACATAATATTGAATATTAAACTCACATACACCAAATGATTGTTTTGAGGCACGCGATGTTCGACTCGTCTCCCACGAGGAACTGATGGGCCTAATGAATGAGTTTTGAGGCACGCGTTGTTCCACGAACTGATGGGCCTAATAAATGAGTTTTGAGGCACGCGTTGTTCTTACGAACTGATGGGCCTTAATGAATGAGTTTTGAGGCACGCGTTGTTCTCGTCTCCCACGAGGAACTGATGGGCCTAATGTATGAGTTTTGAGGCACGCGTTGTTCTTACGAACTGATGGGCCTTAATGAATGAGTTTTGAGGCACGCGATGTTCTCGTCTCCCACGAGGAACTGATGGGCCTAAATAATTTGCATACAACTTTGACAATATGTAATACATCACAACCAAACAATAGTTACATTCTAGTTTAGTTCATATAATGGTATAGCACGAATTTGCATAAGAAAATTAGTTTAAGCGACACATGATACACCCCAAAACATGAATAAAAAGGGGAGTTTGTAAGAATCCACTCACATTGGGTGCGTTCGGTTGATGAGGTTGAATGCACGCGAAATGGTGTTAACCACGAGTGAAATTAATCCTAGATAAATCGCATAATGGTTCGGTAAGTAAACGGGTTTTATGAATCTATTTTAGTAGGATTGTTGGGTGTATTTTTGTGAGTTTGAGGCTATTTTCTAACCTTAAAAATGTTATTTTTAAGTATTTATAATTGATTAATTAAAATAATTAAATAAAAATAATAAAAAAAATATTTTATTTTATTGCTACAGTACACGTTGACCGTTGACTTGACTATCGTTGACCGGTTCATAGGCATTTTGTTGTGCGCCGGGTGAGGCTCGAACCCGAGACCTCCCGTACGCGTGCACGCAGCTCTACCAACTGAGCTACGTGTCTAACCCGTTATATATCCGATTTTAATTATATATATATATTAATTAGATTTAACAGAAATCCTTTATTATTAAAAACGAAATAAATCTCAGAACCGGTGTGCTCCACAGGTCTCGAACCCGGGACCTGTGGGTTAGCGGACACACACTCCACCGCTGGACCGTGTGTCTCACTTGGTTATAAACTCAGTTATCAATATACTTAACATATCACAAAACACTCCGGTTCTGTTTTGCGAAAAAGAGAATTTTTATCAAGGCGACGTGTGTGAAACCGGAATCGAACTCGTGACCTTAGCTTTAAAAGTGCACACAGTCCACCGCTGGACTGTGTGTCTAACCCGGTAATTATCTTGATTTTAATTATACTTAACGATTACTGAACTTCGTCTTCTTCACCGGTTTTAACCGGAAGTGACAACGGACTTGGTTCGAAAAGTTAATTCCTGTTCCTTTAGTGTTTTATGATCAATTACAGACGAGATAAAAGTAAAAAGGGAAGAAAATAGGCGTGAGATGTACCGACTGGTTTTACTCTGTTTTCCGGCAGAACTCCGGCGACAGAACTCTTTTTCCGGCGACAAGTATTTTGCAGCAGAAAGTCTTCCGAAGGCTTGAAAAGGGTGTGGGTGTTTTCGGAGAAAGTTTAGGGGGTTCAGTAAGCTCAGAGTTTACGGATACGGTTTTCCGGCGAATTATCAAGAATTTCCGGCGAGTGATTTTTCGCCGAGAAAAGGTGCGATTTGAGTGTGAAAGACTTCTGGCGAGTTGAGGTTGTATTTATAGGGTAGTATTGGGATTGAATGGGGTCTGAATTCGGTCTCAATTCGAAGTCAGCCGTTCTCCGGCGGTTACAGCTGATGTCGCGGTTCAGACGTCGGTTATAACCGTCGTAATAGTTAAGACTTCGGTTATATTGAGCGATAACGTAAATAAACGGCGAAATCGTCGGGATTTCCGACGACTTTTATTTTGGGCGCAAAAATACAGAAATTGATTTCGGAACTTCAATATTTGAATTAAGTAATTCCTTTATTCACCAGAAAAACAAAGTGGCGGAGCGGTTGTTCGGTTAAGAGATAAGTCTTTGGTTTGACCCGGTATAGACCCGAGTTCGAAACCCGGCAAATGTAAAACATTTTTATTTTGATATTTTTGACAGATTTTCAAAAACTAAATACATATCCCCGCATAATATTTGATTACGGATCGTTTAAAATTATTTTGGGCATTTAATTCGCAACTAAAATTTTAACTGACTGTTCGGTTGATAAGCGGAGCGGGTCTGGTAAATCTGTTTTTTGACGGATGTTACAGTATCCCCTGCTTTTAGAAATTTCGTCCCGAAATTTAAACAGGGATATAATTGACTAAAAGAATGATGGTATTTAGTTTTGACAGTTACATACTTAGAAGAAATAAGGGTTTAAGTTTTTGTTTGAGGCGGTAACGTTCCTTGTAAAGGTTAAGTATCCTAATACAGGAATCGCTTTTTGTTGCCTACTGTATAAGTATTGTTAAGCAGGAATGATTCGCTAAAATGATATCACGCATAAAAGTTTGAATATGCTTAGGGTTATATCCTAAGGCAGAAATTCTACAATCTACACAAATAAACACAACAACTAACAATTGTATCCACATTCTGATAGCATATATGTTTGAATGGTGATGGTTCCTCTCTCGTTTGTTATGATGGAGAGGTTAGTCTATATAGAAATGGATCACAATCCAATTTCTTTAAATAGTGAGATGATATAAATGTAACACAATTTCAACCAAGGCAATAGTAAATCCTACATGGAACTTCTCATAACCGCCTGATAACGCCTCTGATCCTTTGACAAGAATACTTATATATAGGAAGTACCAGCGGCGTATCCACCATATTCTTGTCAAATTTTCATTGGTTTTATCAGTGAATTATGATTAGTCCTATAACTCTACAACCAATACAACAAACATAAAAATACTGAAATGATATATATCTGTGCGATCAAGGCTCAATCAAACGGAGCCGATCGTATTGTATGTATTGAGAATGAAATTGTCTGTGTGCTCAAGGCTCAATCAAACGGAGCCGAGCTTATTGCATGTATTGAGAATGGAATTGTCTGTGTGCTCAAGGCTCAATCAAACGGAGCCGAGCTTATTGCATGTATTGAAAATGAATAACTTAATCACAACAAACAGCCTATGCATGGAACCTCTCATAACTGCCTGATAATGCCTCCGATCATTTGACAAGAATACTTATATATAGGAAGTACCAGCGGCGTATCCACCATATTCTTGTCAAATTTTCATTGACTTCATCCGCCAGTTATGATTAGTTCTATGCGACTCTACAACAAACACCACAACCACAAGATACTGATAATGAAAATGTATGTGCGTTCAAGGCTCAATCAAACGGAGCCGAACGTTTTGCATGAACTGGAAATGTAAATTGATCTGTGTGCTCAAGGCTCAATCAAACGGAGCCGAGCGTATTGCTTGTATTGAAATGTAAATTGAACTGTGTGCTCAAGGCTCAATCAAACGGAGCCGAGCGTATTGCATGTATTGAAATGTAGAGTGAAATGAAATGTATTGCATGTGAGACACAACTCAACTTCTGAGATATGTCGTGAATTATGATGATATGAATATTAAATCAATGAGTATAAAACCAACTGAACTAGTAATTTGCATTAAAATTCTTGGATAAAATTCCAATTGAGATACGTGAAAATTGAGATAACATAAAGAAAACATAAAAACTAAGTGATTAGAGTTGAATCTTGATTCTTGGTGAGAGAAGGCTAGTTAAGTGGTTGGTTTGGACCGTTAACATCTTCAACAGGATTGGCGTTGATGTTATAAACTCTTCCTCTTGCTGGTGGTGGAGCTGGGTTTGCTTGGTTTGCTTGGTTAACTGGGTTTGCTTGAGCTTGGGCGTTTATGATATTAACCAAACGAGGACACGTGTTTCTAAAATGGGTAGGGTCGCCGCAATTGAAACAAGCTCGAACATATGGGTTCATGGGGTATTGAGGTTGTTGATATGTTTGGGTCATGGGTTGAGTAGGGGTTGAGGTTTGGTTTTGAGCGGTGCGGCAAACTTTGCTCAAATGACCGTAGCGTCCACAATTCGCACATAGTCGACAGGGTGAAGTAGTTGGATGGTGATAGAAACAGGTGTTGCATTGAGGGTGAGGTCCAATGTAAGGTTTCTTATTTGGGTAAGTTGAGTTGGGTGCTACTTGAGCGTTTGGGATAGTTTGAGGAGGTACAACTTGTGAAGCTGGTTGTTTGCGTTGGGTGACGGCGAAGACTTGTCCATCACGCTTTCTCTTAGATGTAGGTGGTGAAGAGGATTCGGTTCGGGTGGGGTTTGAGGTTTCCGTTGATGCTTTATCCTTCTTCTTCTCCTCTTTGAAATCTTTGTTCCGGATTCGGTTCTCGGTGAGCGCGGTTGCTAGCTCCATTGCTGCTTCCAAAGTTGCAGGCGAGGTGCTTATTACAGGGTCTTGAATCTTTGATGGAAGACCACGAATGTAGTGCTCGATCAAACGGTAGAGGGGAGTGAACAAGTTGGGAACCATTTGATTTAGCTCAAGGAATCTCTTGTTGTATGTGGTGTGGTCGCCTTCCTTTTGTTTCAAAGCATGGAACTCATCCTCCAATTTCTTGATTTCACTTCTTGGGCAAAACCGTCTTGTCATGATTCCCTTCAACTCTTCCCAAGTCAAGGTCATAGTTTCTTCAACACCTCGTTTGGTCTTTTCTGTATTCCACCATGTGAGTGCTGTTCCAAGTAAACGACCGGTAGCATAACGCACTTTGCGATCATCGGGGCAATCGCAATTTAGAAAAGTGTTCTCCATTTCTTCGAACCAATGGAGAAGAGCGGTGACACCTTCAGTTCCTTCGTATTTTGGAGGATCGCAGGATTTGAAATGTTTGTAGGTGCATTTAGTGACTGAAAGGTTGATAGTGTTTTGATCCTCTTGTTGGGTTGGGTTAACGGAATTAGCGGTAAGGGCTTGTTGAACTTGAACTACGATGTTGGGTATTACGGTCGCCATTTGCTGAGCGATTTGGGTAGCCATGCGTTCACGGGCTTTTTCTGCTCTCAACTTCCTACGGGCGAGGTTAGAAGACATCTACAAGGAATACATGTCAAGAGTATGAGTTGGATGCCTTTGGGATCGTGGGTCGTGTTTGGGATTGAACGTTCATAAAGTAAATATAGAAAATAAATCTACTACATCCATAGGATGTCTTGGGCTTTGCTCGCTGTTAGGCCCGTCATGCCGCCATACTTTACCTGTGTAATCATGTGGGCCCCCATGAATACCGGTTTTTCATATGGTTCGCACGGTTTCTGCCTGGTTGCGTACACAAAACCCGGAGAAAATCGAGAAATATGTATACAACGTGTGATATTCGGAATGTGTCCAGGCATGGACACGGTGACATCTCAAAGTGAGGTTAGTTCGAACGACGTTTGGTGTGGCATGCTTTGGCCTAATAGGTCCGTCGTACTCTCATCGTTAGTCCCCAGGTAGGCAAACTGGTCCGTTATTTTGGATTTATACGAATGCCAACCTAGACAGGACGTTCCGACTACCGGTACTTGTACCCTTCCAGTTACTACATGCCCGTCGCAGAACTTACTTTGATGAGAATTGAAAATTGCACAAAATCTTTGGATATTGAGAGTATGAAAATAAATTGAATACATGAACATCGATATATGTATAATGAATATGTATATATGTATAATGAATATGTATATATGTATAATGAATATGTATATGAGCATGTATGTTTGACTGAAATGTAAACAAATATGAAACAAATAAATATCACAAGTTTGTATGTAACCACCTAATCAAGTTAAATTTTAGGCAGACTATAGTATAGGCTCTAAGGGTCTAATAACCTATCCTATATCCCTATAGTCATGGCTCTGATACCAATCTGTCACACCCCGACCCGCAGCGGAAAAGGTGATCGGGGCATAATTGGGTTATCATCAAAGCTCATGACATTTATTATATGTTTCATATTCATTAATACAATTTAATGGAAATAAATGATACACCATATTCTATCTATCTGTCTAAGCTTCTTGGTTCTCTTCTAAGGCATATCCTATGTTTTCCTTGCTTCAACCTGGTTATCTGTATCATGTGTAAAAAAGTTTTGGATCAACATAATGTTGGCGAGTGAATCCTATGGAAAAAACATTTGAACAAGTTTAACCAATTGATTATAAATAATGTGCATACCACATATGAGTAAATGTAGATGTAAATTTATTCACACAACACATAATATTGAATATTAAACTCACATACACCAAATGATTGTTTTGAGGCACGCGATGTTCGACTCGTCTCCCACGAGGAACTGATGGGCCTAATGAATGAGTTTTGAGGCACGCGTTGTTCCACGAACTGATGGGCCTAATAAATGAGTTTTGAGGCACGCGTTGTTCTTACGAACTGATGGGCCTTAATGAATGAGTTTTGAGGCACGCGTTGTTCTCGTCTCCCACGAGGAACTGATGGGCCTAATGTATGAGTTTTGAGGCACGCGTTGTTCTTACGAACTGATGGGCCTTAATGAATGAGTTTTGAGGCACGCGATGTTCTCGTCTCCCACGAGGAACTGATGGGCCTAAATAATTTGCATACAACTTTGACAATATGTAATACATCACAACCAAACAATAGTTACATTCTAGTTTAGTTCATATAATGGTATAGCACGAATTTGCATAAGAAAATTAGTTTAAGCGACACATGATACACCCCAAAACATGAATAAAAAGGGGAGTTTGTAAGAATCCACTCACATTGGGTGCGTTCGGTTGATGAGGTTGAATGCACGCGAAATGGTGTTAACCACGAGTGAAATTAATCCTAGATAAATCGCATAATGGTTCGGTAAGTAAACGGGTTTTATGAATCTATTTTAGTAGGATTGTTGGGTGTATTTTTGTGAGTTTGAGGCTATTTTCTAACCTTAAAAATGTTATTTTTAAGTATTTATAATTGATTAATTAAAATAATTAAATAAAAATAATAAAAAAAATATTTTATTTTATTGCTACAGTACACGTTGACCGTTGACTTGACTATCGTTGACCGGTTCATAGGCATTTTGTTGTGCGCCGGGTGAGGCTCGAACCCGAGACCTCCCGTACGCGTGCACGCAGCTCTACCAACTGAGCTACGTGTCTAACCCGTTATATATCCGATTTTAATTATATATATATATTAATTAGATTTAACAGAAATCCTTTATTATTAAAAACGAAATAAATCTCAGAACCGGTGTGCTCCACAGGTCTCGAACCCGGGACCTGTGGGTTAGCGGACACACACTCCACCGCTGGACCGTGTGTCTCACTTGGTTATAAACTCAGTTATCAATATACTTAACATATCACAAAACACTCCGGTTCTGTTTTGCGAAAAAGAGAATTTTTATCAAGGCGACGTGTGTGAAACCGGAATCGAACTCGTGACCTTAGCTTTAAAAGTGCACACAGTCCACCGCTGGACTGTGTGTCTAACCCGGTAATTATCTTGATGTATAATGAATATGTATATAAGCATGTATGTTTGACTGAAATGTAAACAAATATGAAACAAATAAATATCACAAGTTTGTATGTAACCACCTAATCAATTAAAATTTAGGCAGACTATAGTATAGGCTCTAAGGGTCTAATAACCTATCCTATATCCCTATAGTCATGGCTCTGATACCAATCTGTAACACCCCGACCCGCAGCGGAAAAGGTGATCGGGGCATGATTGGGTTATCATCAAAGCTCATGACATTTATTATGCGTTTCATATTCTTTAATACAAATTAAATTGGAAATTTACAATAAGTGTTACAACATGCTCTAACTAACAATCTAGGCATCTTTGTTCTCTTCTAAGGCATTTCCTATGTTTTCTTTGCTTCAACCTGTTCACCTGTATCATGTGTAAAAAGGTTTTGGATCAACATAATGTTGGCGAGTGAATCCTATGGAAAACATTTGAACAAATTTATTTAAATTGATTATGAAATATGTGCACAACCAAACATGAGTAAAAATAGATGTAAACTTAATCAACAATCATAAGATATTAAGTGAAACACACATGAACAATAATGGAACATTTAGAGGCACGCGATGCTCAACTCGTCTCTCACGAGGAACTGAGGGGCCTAATGAATGAATTGCATAACCATGATAATATGAATGACACAACTACAAACAATACAAACTCAATGATATACACATAAACAATAATGAATTTGATTTGTGGCACGCGTTGTTCAACTCGTCTTCCACGAGGAACTGATGGGCTTAATGAATGAGTTTCATATAATTTAAACAAAGGAAAATAAGTAATCACAACAATATAAACAATCTAAGTTTAGGTCATGATGTGGTATGGCACAAGTTTAAATAAATAAGTTAATTATTTTCATAACACATGACACACCCCAAAACGTGTAATTTAAAAGGGGGAGTTGTAAGATTCACTCACAGTGGGTGCGTTCGGTTGATGATGTTGAATGTACGCGAAGTGGTTTTAACCACGAGTGAGATTAACCTAGATAAATCGCATTATGGTTTGGTAAGTAAACGGATTTTATTAATCTATTTTAATAGGATTGTTGGGTGTATTTTTGTGAGTTTGAGGCTATTTTCTAACCTTAAAAATGTTATTTTTAAGTATTTTTAATTGATTTTTAATTAAAATAATTAAATAAAAATAAATAAAAAAATTTATTTTTCTGACCGTTGACCTGACCGTTGACCGGTTCGAGTTGTGTATACAAGTGCGCTGAGTGAGGCTCGAACCCGAGACCTCCCGTACGCGTGCACGCAGCTCTACCAACTGAGCTACGTGTCTAACCCGTTATATATCTGATTTTAATTATATATATATATTAATTAGTTTAAACCGAAAATCATTTTATTTTAAAAACAGTTTAAATCAATTCGGACGGCGCGCTCCACACGTCTCGAACCCGGGACCTGTGGCTTAAACTAACACACAGTCCACCGCTGGACTGTGTGTTTAACATGTTATATAATCCGATTTTTATTATACTTAAATACAATTTATTTGTTTCCTTTTCTGCCTTATTTAAAAAGAATAGATAATTGTCCGAGTCGGTGCAGAAGACCGGACTCGAACTCGTGACCTGTGATATAAACAAACACACAGTCCACCGCTGGACTGTGTGTCTAACTTGGTTATTATTCCGGTTATTAATATACTTAACATATACCAGTGGCGACTCCGGTTCAGTTAAACAAAAAAAATGATTTTTATTAAGGCAGCGTGTGTGAAACGGGATTCGAACTCGAGACCTTTGCATGTTTAACGTGCACACAGTCCACCGCTGGACTGTGTGTCTAACCCGAGTAATTTCTTGATTTATATTATACTTATATGTTATAGCGGTCATCGTCTTCTTCATCAAGATATAACCAGAATTCAGAAATCGACTGGTTCAAAGTCTTAATCGTTTTCTTTAGTGTTTTAGGTTAATTATAGATGAGATATGAGTATAAAGAAGGAAAAATAAGCGTGAGGTATACCGACTCGCTTTCCTCTGTTTTCCGGCAGAACTCCGGCGACAGCAATAAGCTCCGGCGACGTGTTCCTTGTAGCAGCGAGTCTCCAGGAAGCTTACAAAGGGTGTGGGTATCTCCGGTATAAGCTCAGAGGCTCAGTGAGGTTCAGAAATGAGGAAACCGGTTTTCTGGCGACGAACAGATTAATTCCGGCGAGTGGAATTACGCCGAGAAAAGGTGTGGTTTTGAGCGAAAAAGTTTGCAGTGGGTTGTGGGTGAATTTATAGGGTAAATCGTTGAAGAACCTGGTCTGATTTCCGACTGTATTCGTTGATTTAAATTTCTCCGGCGGTTATAATTTTGGTCGGGGACTCAGACGTCGGTTATAACCGATGTCTTGTTAATGGTTTACGTTACAACGTAAATTGTCGTTAAAAGCTCGCGAGTTTACCGGGATTCCGACGACTGAACTGTTGGGCGCCGGTTTTGAATTCGTAACGTTACTTTATGATTTAAATGATTTCATTATTTAACAAACAAAGCAAGTGGCACAGTGGTTTGTGCGTTGAGAGATAAGTATGTTTGTTGAGGCGGTACAGACCCGGGTTCGAAACCCGGCAGAGTACTTTTATTTTTATTTTGCGATTTTCAACAGTTTTTCAAAAACTAAATATATATTCCCGTATAATAATCGATTACGTATCGTTTAAAAATATTTTGGGCATTTAATTCGCAACGAAATTTTTGACTGACTGTTCGGTTGATAAACGGAGCGGGTTTGGTAAATCCGTTTTTGACGGATGTTACAGATACGTCACTAGACGCGTCTGCTAACAACCCAAACAAATCGTCTTTAATTTCATCACAAATGATTTTGGTTACCTCTTTCACGAAGCATTTGATAATCTCTTTTTCTATTGACAGAGTTGTCAATTAATTATTCTTTTGTGCATTCCCTAATGTGTGCTTACTAATATCAATGTTATTATCACTAATCAACTTTAAAGTTGAAAGAAAAAGACCTTTAGAAAGAAATTCTTCCGATTCAACATTACCACAAAATGGTAAAAGATTTTTCTAACAAGAATATAGCATTATGAACAGAACCACTTAATTAAAACAAGTTTGCATTTTTTTCTTCTTTACTTTGCCTATGGAGTGACTCATGAATGGATTGCTCTTCTTTGAGAGATTTTCACATTTTTGCACTTGCCTTATTATGATAATTGTCAGTTTTCCTAACATGATCTTTTAAGGTACCATTTTTACTCCAATTACAAAAGCTTTTAGTTGAAAAAGTATCTCTTCAACCTTGATACCAGTGTTTTCTTTAAACAAGTAACAAAATAAGCAATATAATTTGAATACTTTAGTATTATGCTCTAACGGTCTAACCATGGATGTTTTGAATACTTTAGTATTATAAACGGCCTAACCATGGAGATTCATCAAACCATTCTACAATCGAACATCTCAGCTACCATGTATGTCTTTGAATTGAAATTTATGACCATGTGGTTGAAAAGGCCCTTTAACAAAATATGCTTTTCTTATGTCATTTATTTGACTAGGGTGATAACTAGCAATATGTGACCTAGCAAAGGGATCCGAGTGAAGATCATTCAAATCAGATGTATTTGGTATTGAAGGAACTGAAGTTGAAGGAATACTTGGATCAATATCATCTTTTTTTTTCTTGCATATTATTAGTAAGATTTTGACTTCTATCAATGTCATCATTTTCTAAATTTCATTTAAAAAAAATTGCCAGTAAGAACCTGTTTAGAATGTGGTTTTATCTTCCAAGTTTCAAGTCCTCTAATTTAAGAAGAAACATGTAAACAATGATCAAATAGACAATAACAACTAAAATTAGTAACTAAACCATAAGCTAAAATCCAATTTCGTCCCTTTTGTGCTATGAAAATACAATTTGTACATAAACCCTAAAATTCAAAGTGAAACAAGATAGAATTAATTAGAAAGAATACATTTGCACATAAATCCTAATATCATCCCTTTGCACAAAAACCTAATTGCGACCTCTCCTCGATATATTTTTTTGGCCGGTGACTGCAAAGCGGCGAGTGGCGATCTATCTTCCGTGTCTGGTGTCCCTCTGTGGCTCTGCTCGATTTTTTCCTTTGCCCAAGTCGATCTCTCATCTCTTTCGACAATAATATGAGTTTGGGCTTTAAAACTTTTAATTAAATGTGGACTTTTATTAAATTTGGGCTTATAATTTTTTTTTGTAGCCTCAAATTTTTTTATTTTTTATTTTACCAAAAACTGGCCGAGTTACATAAAAATTGCAGGTAAGCGAGCAACAAGCTACTTATGAATATTGGGTTGTAGCCCAGTGGTAAGAAGCAAAGCTTCTTTGGAGAAGACCCATGTTCTAATCTTGGGCAATGTGTAATTTAGGAGTAGTGTAGTGAGTGTGTTATCCTTAAAAAAAACTATTTATCCTTTTTGATGTACCTGAGATGGTTATATTATTTTATAAAATTAAAGAACATGTTTGATGTATCAAAACCTTCAACTGACCTTACCATACATATTGTCATATGTTGTCAATACAACATGTAAACCTTATCCAAACCATATAATCTTGAATGGGGTTTGATCGAGAACTGATACACAATTTCGTAATCATCGGCGTCGGTTAGGTTTTTGATGATCTTTTCATGTAATCTGCCGTCGAAGTTTGAGAAGATTTGGAGGATGTCATCACCCATGGCATTGTCAGTGTGCTCAGGGTTTTGGCGATGTGGCGAGTGACTGCGATTAGCTTTTCTTCGTTGTTTTAGCCATTATTGAAGGAATTAAGTTAGGGTTTTGAAATTGGGCCTTGTGAGTGATGAAGTGGTAGATTGAGATTGAGATGCCTTTTGTTCTTGTTGAGAATTGATGAGATCACGGGAAAGTTCATAGAAGACGCATATTATGTGAAACTGATAAAATAGTAAGTTACAATGAGATGAGGTTTTAAGATGGGGTGAAGACCTTTATTAGATTAATTACTTAGTTAAAATATCAATAACTAAATTGTGAATAATTAAGTAATCATACAAATCTTCGCAATTAATTTCTTCGGTTTATATTATACTCTTATACAATTAGCAACTTGAGTTATGTCTCATTTGTTTAAAAGTTGCATCTTTTAGTTCATTTTACTCACACCCTTTCATTATATTACATTATATTATACAAACTACCAACTTGGGTTATGTCCAAATTGTTTAAAAGTCACAACTTTTAATTCATTTTACTCACACATTTTCAAAAGTCACAACCCTTTAAACTATTACATTATATAACTAACTATAAATGGTAACTTAAGACACAACGGTTTGTATCACACCTTTTCAAAAAGTCACAACCTTTCAAACTACTTATCTATATATACATACAAAAAGTCACAACCAGATTTCTCCCTCCCTAAGTTCTCAAACAAACAGATAATATACTGAAGGAACCCTATGAAGAATGGAAAATATGGCGCCAAAATAAGGGACGATCAGAAGTGCCAAATAATGCGCGTATTCAATCTCAAATAATATGTTTATATAATCTCTAAAACAAATATCGATAATGTAACGATAAAATATCATATTTCTTCCATAAACGATCAAGTGATTTACGTTTGAAAAGAGGAAAACGTTGTTTAAACCCTTCCAATGATTTGTACCCGTAACCGTCGCCTCTTCGACGCCGGCAAGTCATAATTGCCGCCCCGTCGGCTCCGGCGATTCGTAACCGCCGCCTCTCCGTCTCCGGCGATTTGTATGGGTTTTGTTTGCCGTTATAATTCATTTCCTCAATATGTTCGATCAGCAAGTTAGGCAGAAAATCCAGCCATTTGTTTGTTCGAATGTTCGATCATCAATAAATCACCCCCCAACTTCCGGCTATCAGATTCCGGTTACGTTTGGTGTTAATCGGTTACTCTCTGTCAACCCGTATATTATGTATGTGTATTATGTGTGAAATCAAAGATGATTGAGGTTTTTACTTTTCATTTGATGGTTTTTAAAACCAGGCAAGGGTGTTTAATTAACCAGTTGATGGGTTTGAGAAAATATTGATAGATTTTTATAAGATAATGATATATAAGTTTATGGTTTTTTTAAATAATAATGATTAAATATTATTATTATTATTATTATTATTATTATTATTATTATTATTATTATTTTGAATGGTTAATGTTTCTACGATTAATAGAACATACCTAAGGATGCTATAAAACCCGATACAAGTACAAAGGAAAAGAAACAAATATATATATATATATAGGGGAGAGTTATATTGAGAACGAAATATTGCGAGAACCGCGAAAACGAATGAAAAACCAATCAAAACCATTTTTTTTAATACAAACCTTATTGTAATTAAAATACAATACCAAAAAAAGAATTTACAACATCAAATAATTCATTTCTCCTCTCAAAATCACTCTTATTAGATTTTTTACACATGTGTAAATATAACATATTTACACATGTGTAAATGGCAAACTTACACATGTGTAAATTTTATTTATATACAAAATCACGTAAATCTAAATGTGTAAATTTAATTTTTAACATTGTATTCGAATACTAATGATAAGTGTAAAAAGAAATTTTGAATTTGAATTGTTTTTGACAAAGTTTTTGTGGTTTTTTAATTTGTTCTCACGGTTCTCACAATATTTAGCGTTCTCATTTAAATCCTCCCCTATATAGACAAAAGTTGCTGAATTTTGTTTATTTTTTTTAAATATCCACTCGACGCTTTTTTGTTTTTTTTTTGCTCAAAACTCTTAAAAACATGTATATTACATGTGTTATTTTTTTCAAAAAAAATTGTCGGGAGGTTGGGTTTTCTAGGGTTTTCTCAAATTTTTAGGGTTTTCTATCTAACCCTCCCATATATATATATATATATATATATATATATATATGAAAATTTATGAACCATATGAAAAGAATATTTTGTATAAACCTAAACAGTTTTGGTATCTCATATAGTGATAGTAAACACATTTATAATCAACATCCCGCCGCAACGTGCGGGTAGCGTCAACTCGTACTTTATACAAAAACTGATATGGGCGTGTTGTTGACTAGCCGAAGGTCTCATCGTTGGCTGGCTCGGTTTGAAATTTCTTACAATATGAAGTATGGTCTAATATGATGTCAGGAAAATTATAGTTACTACTTTTAGAAAATGACTTCAACAACCGCTTTGACAATTGAATGTTATCAAATAACATTGAAGACATAAAGACTTTTTCAAATCAATCATGTAGGCCAAATCACCATGACCATCACGACATCAACAAGAAAAATGATGTTTGTAATGTCATACAGGACCAGGGTTGTATCATCTTACGTTTTCAACTCTTTTTCACTCGCAATATAAAATTGATTATTTGATTATTTTGTCATCTCAAAATTCAAAAAAATGTTATTTATTTTTGCCTAAAGTTATACAAGTCTATACTTGTGATATAATTTTTTTGTATCTGATGTAAACATATGTGACAATAAGATAAACCGTGGATTTAATTCAAAATGTACAAGTTTTATCAATTTTGGAAAATTTAAAGGGACGCCATAGATCATTATGGTTGATAAAATTGACTTGTAACAAGTAATAGCTCATAAACATGACATGTTACAACTAATTACAATGAACTCATATTACCACGTAAATAAGTTATTACAAGGCATAAATTTAGCAAGAACTTTACTATGATAACGAGGGCCGGCTCAACGTTTCTGATGGCCTAAAGTGAAATAAGATTATGGGACCCTTTTCGAATAGAATGCTCAACTATTAGGGTGGAAACAAGCCTTGAACATAATTAGTTGAATCATGTGTTCAACTATTATAGTGTAAAGTTAGCAAATTTAGTGCATCAATCAATAGTCTAAGGCCTAAACTATTATTTTCAAAAAAAATAAAAATAAAAAAAATAGCTAACTAAATAATAATCAAGTAAATTCCAAAAAATAAAATCAACCAACTAAATAATAATCAAGTAACTAATCTACAAAATAATCAACTTAACAGAAAGTTAGTATAATAATGAACAATAAAAGTAAGAGTGTTTATTATTCCCTCCCATTTGGTTTCTTATATACACAGGAGTCCAAGCTCAAATAAATGTTTTTCATAAAATGAAATCTCAAATTCAGAGGCCTTGGAATAATGGAGGCCTCAAGCGGCTGCTTTATTTCAATGTCCCAAGAGCCGGCTCTGATGATAACACGGTGGTCCTAAATACAAATATTACATTCGTGTTTTGATGTTCTTGTATCATTAAAATGAATGTTGGGACCATTTTTTTTAAAGGTGTCGATACATGTAGAAAAAAGGTTTTGAGTCAAATGGAAAGCATTAGCTTTGTGTTAGGAGGGTTAAACAATTATAGTCACAAAATAATTGGGGTTTGATAAAAAAAAAACTAGTGATGGGTGATGTTTTAGATAGAGAGACATTTTGTGGTCTAACTTGCTTATAAACTAAGGGTTAAAGAAGAAGGGTGTGGGATCTATTATATTTCGGTTGTTTTTTTAAAATTTATTCTTAAATCTACGTCAATGTTCATCATGAGGTTAGAACCCGTAATCACTCGAGGAAAAACACATTATATTACACACCTTGATACTACTAGGCTGCAACCTCTTTTGTCTATTTTGCTTAGATAAGTGGGTAAGAGAGCTTGGGTTATGTGAGAAATTTATGACTCTACAAAAATTGTGGGGGGTGAGGGGGCGTTGATTAAAGAGAGGCGCCGCAACCCCCTTGATTAATGGGTAGCTCAAAGTCCTATTCATATCCTTGAAAGATGGAGGCATGAAAACGCCTCATTTAAATGTATATGTATTTTTATGTATACATGCGTAGTAAAAGAGTAAATCAATATGGTATTGTTTGAGCTAACGCTTTCAGTCCAATACAATTATCAACTAATCACCTCATGCTACTAAACTACATAACTCAAAGCACATAACCCCTAGACCTGATAAAGACTTTCCGAGAATAGACATATATTCAGATGTTTAAACCAATTGAAGATATGAAAATATAAAATGGTTTAGAACAATTTTATAATCCCCCACCATGGATTTAATTTCAAGAAACATGAAACCTTTAACTAAACATAGGTCATAGAGTGTTTAGAAATACATAAGGGTATGTGTAGCTGAATAATATGAGGAACACACTCTAATGGTATCCACACTAAGTAATGGACTCAGGTAGGTGCTAGACTTTCCTAACCAACAATGATGTAGTAGGAGCAAAAACACTTAGTTGTTTTACTTCAACAACAAACTATAATTGCAAATAATGTGTACTCCTAGCCAACAATGATGTAGTAGGAGCAAAAACATTTTTTTTACTTCAACAACAAACTATAATTGCAAATAATATGTACAAACGCTTAGAACAATTTTATCAAAACCAACTCTATTAGGCTACCCGTAATGTTAATGCCACCTAAAGAGCATTTTTCCGTCACGTCTGCGTCATAACACCCTTAAAAAGTGTAACGTTAACGCCCTTAATGCCCCTATTCCATCATTACTTTCCTATTTTGTTTTCCTCATTTGACATTATATTAGAAATAACTCTCCCTCTTCATGCCCCTATAAAGCCCACATAAGTGGTGTTGGCGTTGTTATCAAACCACTTCACATCCCTATGATGCACATTACTCGTGGTCTTAGCTAAAGAGTTTTTTTTAGTCGTGCTCATGTTCCTTACCTCAAAACATATTCTCCTATGGCAATATATGGCTTTCCTGATTGCAATGGGGCCAAATGGTGCAAACTTTAGTTCTGACCATTAGTGTCCCTCTCAATCTAAAACATCCATCACCATTTTTGATCAAATCCTAATTAGTAGTTTTGTGACTGTAATTGTTCAACCCTCCTAACACAAGGCTAAGACTTTCCATTTCTTTTGTGGCCCAAGCTGAAATAAATTTTTAGGGCCCTTTTCCCTTCTTTCTTTAATTGTCATAGTCGATATCCCTTTATACGTGTTGGAACCAACGAAAATCTAACACAACTATATCAGAGAGTGGTTTGCTTGCATAAGGAACCAAACAAATATAAAAATATAAATATGCACTAATAATAATGGTTAGCTTATATATATATATATATATATATATATAATATAATGTACTCTTTTAATTGGAGGCCCTATTTTTGTGGAGCCCTTAGGCCTAAGCCTAGGTTAATTGTTGTAGTAAAGGTCTCGCCTTGCACTTGAATCGAACCATTTTTACATACATCCACGTCTCCTTTAAAAGAAGACAATGATGAGCGCTTCATGAATCTAACATGTGCGTTGCAAGTAGGGGTGCAAACAAGTCGAGCGGCTTGCGAGCCGCTCGAGATCGGCTCGAGAAAAAGCTCGAAATGAGCCGAGCTCAGTAAAACTTATTTACGAGCCGAGTCTAACTAAAAATAAGCTTGTTTAGTAAATGAACTCAAGGTAGCTTCACTTTCAAGCCTAAACAAATCTATTATTTATATTAGATATATTAAGTTATTAGTTATTAATTCATAGATTACAAACGAACTGAACCCGAGCCAAACTCGAGCCTCGTTTGCACCCCACATGAGTTCCCTCTAACATGCCCATACCAAACACCCCAAAATGATTTGCAAATCCAAACACCCCTAAATAAGTAAAAAACGGCTAACTGTATATACCCATTTACAACAGAACTCCGTTATCTCTCCTGACAGAAATAACATAATCACAGTCGCCGTCGTCACAAAACCCTAACTCTACAATGGCGTCGAAATTCGGGATGGCCGGCGGCATACCGGAACGGCGAGTCCGCCCGGTGTGGGATGCAATCGACTCTCGACAGTTCAAAAACGCACTCAAACTCTCCACGGCTTTACTCTCTAAATACCCTAATTCCTCATACGCTCTCGTAAGTCCACTCTCATTCTCGTTTTGTATTGATTCACAATCAATTATTCAATATGCGATAGTGTTATTCTAGATGTGTCATTGTTAATTTGAATATTTCATGATTGAATTGGACTTTTGAGAGTGTTAGTTCAGTAGAACGTTAGTATTAGTATTGAAGATGAAATATGAAGAGTTAATTGCCCTATAAGTATCTTTAATATGATTACTATACAACTTTAAGAAGTTTTTTTTATTAGGATTTAGGTGGAAATTGGAGTTTGATACTAGAGAAACTGAAATGTAGGACCTCTGATTGTGTATATATATATATACATATATATTCCAAATTGATCTTGTTATTTTGATCAGCACTTTTATGTTATTGCTACATGTAACTCTTATTCTCTTAGCTGTGTCTTTGTTTGTTATCATGTTGTTTTGATTACGTTTACGCACACATGTTGATAAGTCTAATGGGCGTAAACTAGGATGGTGTTGCTCATTTCTTATTCTAAGACACTTTTGAGTTTGAACCTTTTCTTGAGTAATTGAGTTAGAGGTCTATGTCCATTTTTTTTCGGTTTTTATATCTACTTCCTTCATCTCTAGGAGATGCATCCTCAACAATACTTTCATAGAGTTTCACATATTGCGATTTTGGGATTAGTCTAAACTTTAAAAACCCTGCCATTCTTGATGTACCCAACCAATATACACTTAATTTACACATGACCACAATTTGGATTGGAACTTTAGAACACACCGAACACGCTTTGAAATAAGTCAGGCTGGAAATCCAATCTTTCTACATTTCTGTTACTCAAATATGGAAATGATGCTAAGATTATTTTATGAAAATATTAAGAGTGTAACACACGAAAGAGTATGGATATAATAGGTAACCCTACAAGTTCAAAAAAGCTTATAATTCATACTCTCTCTAAAAAGCAGGTAAGGGTTAAACTTACCAGATTGGTCCGGTTTTATTGAAACGAAAGGAAAATTGTATCAGTGATGTAGCATTTTACTGTGATTAAAATGTCATTTGCTCACCACTTAACTGAACTTGTGAGGTTTATAGTATTGTTCATCTTATTCGGTTATTGGATCTGACATCATGTTTGATAGTATTATAATAGGACTTGATATTGTCCTCCATTATGAAGTATTGCAATCATAGGTTACAAAAGTTAAGCTACTATTCTACAGCCAAGTTAAAAAACTCCTCTTGAGAATCTGAGATACGAGGGATTATAATTAAGATAAAATAGAAGCTACTTTTAGTGAGAGAGTTGCAAATTTCAATGTAAAACTGGAAGCCATAGTTGGAATTGGTTTAATTTATTATCTTGTTTGTTCTAATGTAATGCAGGCACTTAAGGCTCTAATTTTGGAGAGAATGGGTAAAACGGAGGAAGCATTATCGGTTTGCATCAATGCTAAAGATCTCTTATATAAGAACGATTCGCTCTTAATTGATGATTTCACATTAAGCACATGCAGATTGTTTTCCAGCGGCTAGATCATCGTTTGTATTTCTAACACCGTCTATTTCGTTTTTAATTTAATAATCTTTTCTCAAGTTACATACTATTCTATATACAATTATACATCATCAGTGGACATGGCTACCAGTTGTTATGAGTATGCATGCGGAAAGTTTCCAAACAATTTGGAACTTATGACGGGACTCTTCAATTGTTATGTTCAAGAATATTCTTTTGTGAAGCAGCAACAGGTACATGGCATCCCAAAGTATTTTCACATTTATATGAGTAAAATGCCATTTTCGTCTCTGAGGTTTGGCCAGTTTTGCGACATTTGTCCAAAGGTTTGTTTTTCCGCATATGGATCAAAAGGGTTTGAAATCTTGCCATTTTCATCCGGCTCTTAACTCCATCTATTTTTCTCCGTTAAGTCAGGGGTATTTTCGTCTTTTTTGTTAACTTAAAGGGAAATTCGGTCTTTTTTCAGGGGTATTCGGTCTTTTTACATAAAGTGAAGAAAACCAAATTGCCATCTAAGTTAACAAAAAAGACGAAAATACCCAGACTTAACAGAGAAAAATGGATGGAGGTAACGAGCCGGATGAAAATAACATAATTTCAAACCTTTTGGATCCAAATGTGGAAAAAACAAACTTTGGACGAAAGTCGCAAAACTGGGCCGAACCTCAAAGACGAAAATGGCATTTTACTCCATTTATAATTTCTTCCGACATTTACGTAGCTGTGAACGAAAGATTTTTGTTGTTGTAGATAGCTATTAAAATGTATAAAATTGCTGGCGAAGAGAGGTTCTTGCTCTGGGCAGTTTGTAGCATTCAGTTACAGGTTCATATCTCAACTTTATAAGACGATATATATATAATCTTGTAAGTTATTTATGTTATAAGATTAAGATATATATGGATTTGACAGGTATTGTGTGGAAACGGAGATGAGAAACTTTTGCAGTTAGCTGAAGGGTTACTTAAAAAGCACATTGCTTCTCATAGCTTGCATGAGCCTGAAGGTGCAATTTAATTTACTCTTGTTAAATTGTTATTATGATAACAGACGTCTTACTGATACTCTACAATAAATGATATTGGTTGCAGCTCTGAGTGTATATATTTCTCTACTGGAACAGCAAGCCAAATATGGGGATGCCTTAGAAATCCTCTCCGGGAACTTAGGATCACTTATGATGATCGACGTTGATAAACTACGAATACAGGTACTATCTGGTTCTTTGTTATTATTGCAGTTGTTGTAATTACTACTATCATTATTTATGCTACTTGCATAATTGATTTTTTATAATTCAAACGCAATTATATTTTCTCTATTTAGTCATGTAGCAAAGTGACCGTGATTAGTAGTTATTACTAACTAGTATTTTGATCCGCCACGCGTTGCAGTGGCATCGAAACTTAAAGTAACTCGAACTTATACAGTCAAATATTGGACTTGACTTTTGAATGAAACTTACGTCAAAACGTAGACCAACTGAAAACACACATGAAAATAAGCACGGAAACATATTATATTTGACCTGACTCATTACCGAAAAAGTTTACGTAGAAACGTAAACGAACTTGGATTTATAACGAGTCGTTTTTAAAAATAAGCACGTAAGAAAATAGTGTTTTTTTACGTTAAAGAATGGTGCCACATGTTGCGGTGGAGTCGAAACTTAACGTAACTCGAATTTATATTGCCTAGTGAAAACGTATTATATTTGATCCGTTCCGTAGACCAACCATAACCAAAATGTAGACCAACCAAAAAACATACATAAAAATAAGCACAAAAACATTTTATATCCGACACACCTACATAAAAATAAGCAAGTAAAACCTGAGGGGTCAAAATGACATTTTACAAAGTTTTCAGAAAGTTGAGGGGGTGTAAGTGGCAATGCTAAAAGTTGAAGGGTTGAATACACAAAAAAAAACCATGGATGCCATTGTTATAAATATGGCAAGAAAACAACAAAAAATAGAGGTTGTGTCTTAGGTACTATTCCTAAGACACCCTTTTTGTCGTATTAATCTAAATTATAATAAAAGACTCCAAATAATGCCACATGTCATTCTCTCCTTCAACCTCATAAATTTTATTTATATTCATTTAATATTTTTTCTAATATTAATAACTAATATATAGATATCACTTATCTTTATCCTTATATTTATCTTCTAATACTAATAAAATATTTCAGTTAATGCCAAATGATATTCTCTTTTCACCTAATTATTTTAACTTTTATTTTTATTTTTACCTTTTTCAATAATTAATTTTATATATAACAATTCACAAATGTTCGCTACAGTAGAATAATCATATTATATTGTTATAAGTTTTTTCTTTTAGGTTTTTGTTTTTTTTACCTCGACTTCTCAATTTTCAGCATTGGCACTTACGTGCTTATTATTTATGTACGTTGCTCAAATATAATACGTTTTCGATCTTAATTTTATGTACGTTTTCGGTTGGTCTACGTTTGGGCTTAATTTTGTTTGGAAACAGATTGAGTCAAATAATACGCACTAGATGGTATAATTTGAGTATTGTGTGTTTCAAAGATGCGCAACGCGTGAAACCATTCTTTAACTTAAAAAACATTATCTTCTTACGTGCTTATTTTATGTACATTTCGGTGTAAATTCAGGTTGGTTTACGTTTCAACGTAAATTTTTATTAATAATTAGTTAGGTCAAATATAATATGTTTTCGTGTTATGTTAATGTTTTCTTTCAGTTGGTTTACATTGTGACGTAAATTTTGTTCGGAGACAAGTTGAGTCAAATTCAAGTTACTTTAAGTTTCGATACCGCCGCAACGGTCAAAATACTAGTAATAATAATATTATTTTCCATTATCATATATTATTATACAGGTCGACAAAATTTGTTGGATTATTTTGGAAGTTATTATGTAACCGTCATATTTTTGTTGCATATCTTATATACCTGTGCTCTTTAACTTACAAGTTGACAGGGGAGACTTCTTGCTCGGGCAGGTGATTTCGATGGAGCTGCAGATATATTTCAGAAAGTATTAAAATTATGGTACATCATCATTCTCTATTCAAGCATCTGTTTATACAACTACAAGTCTGAAACAAAAATATCTTAAAGAATAACTCCATTTATAATTTGCCCGCCAAACGTATATTAAAAACAAAATACACACGAGGGTATAATACTATATGGATATCGAGTGCCTACAGTCTTACCTGCAACTGACACATCATCACTGATTATTTTTATTTGCAGTCCTGATGATTGGGAATGTTTCCATCATTATCTCGGCTGCTTGCTGGAAGATGACAGCAGTTTGCCTGTTGTGACCATGAGCTCTTCCATTCGGGTGTCAACATTGACAGACGGTCAACACAGACACATAGCGGATGACAGGGCATGCTCTTATTACCTTTACAGAATTACAAATCTCATATATTTTAGAGTAAAATGACATTTTCGTCCCTGAGGTTTGGCTTTTTCTCTGTTAAGTCAGGTGTATTTTCGTCTTTTTTGTGAACTTAAAGGGTAATTCGGTCTTTTGAATACTCGTAAATTATTCTAAATGCTTGTACATAAAGTGAAAAAGACCGAATTGCCCTTTAAGTTAACAAAAAAGACGGAAATACCCTGACTTAATGGAGAAAAATGGAAGGAGTTAACGAGCTGGATGAAAATGGCAAGATTTCAAACATTTTGGACCCATATGGGGAAAAACAAACCTTTGGATGAAAGTCGCAAAACTGGCCAAACCTCAGGGACGAAAATGGCATTTTACTCTATATTTTACTTTCTTACTAGTCCTTGAAGTTTATGTTTTCTGATACAACATATCTACCTGTGCAGTTTGACATTTGCATATCCGGGGTCTCCGAGTTTGTAGAAAATCTAATGACAGAAGTAGGTAACGACTCCATAAGAGGCCCGGGATTAGCAAATCTTGAAATTGAAAGGAGGAAAATAATGTATGGAAGGGGTAACGCTGAAAAACTCATCGGAGATCTTGTTTTGTATTTCTCTAGGTATGTTCTTTATATTTGTGTTTTTTTGCGTGCTTATTTACAGATAAAACGAGATTTTATTTTCTGACTTTTTTATTATCGTTACAACAGGTTTGGACATTTGGCTAGCTTTACAGCTGATGTGGAGGTCTTCTTACAAATTCTACCCAGTGATACAAAAAAACAATTGTTAGAGAAGTTGGTTAAATGCATTGATTCTTCATCAACACCATCGAGAAATGTTCTTGGTCAACATATAACGTTTTTTAAGATAAGAGAACTAATCGGTGACACGTTTTCACTTCCCGTTGAAGGTAAATCTTATAATTACAAACTAGGTTTGCAATCCCGTGTATTACCTGGGTTGAAAAATGTAATGGTATATACTTAGTAATAAAAAAGTTATGTTTTAGAAAAAAAGCATATGCATTGCATGGTTGAATAAATCAGTGGTATCACACTAATGGAATAAAATATAATGTAATTTGTTAACATATACAGTCGTCAAGATATGTATTTTAAAAAATTAACATTGACGTGACAATTATAAATTTTGTTAAGTTAGTTTTTAAGACATTAATTTCTTTCAAATGGGTATTAACTTTGTTTTTTTAATTACCATTTATCTTTTTTATTATTTAACATATTGTATTTGTACCATTCTTACCATACAACCACATTAAATATTTAAAATTTCTAAAAAATCACTCTAAAAAGACTGTCATCAATATTTTTCATTTTAATATTTAAGCAACATAATTATGAACTTGGTGAAGCTTTTAAGTAAAAAAATACAAGTTTATTTAAAAAATTAATATTTAATTTCATATTAAATTCATTTGGTTACTCATATAATAACTATATCGTAAATTTAAAAAAGAAGTATCCATATAAGGAGAGAGATGCGGGTAAACAAAAAGTGGGTGGCTCCAATGGATGACACGTGGTCCCCATGGTTTTTTTTTTATTTTTTTATTTTTTATATAGTATAGATATGGATATAGGTTACAAAAATGTTTTAAAACTTTTTTGACTTTTTCAAAATTAATATGGTTATTCGTTGTTGCACAGATCTTGTGGGATTTGCAGTTCAAATGACAGAAATGTATTGTCGAAACCTTCCCCTTTCAAAGGACTTGGATGTACAAGAGAGTATGTATGGTGAAGAACTTCTATCTATGACATGCAATGTGCTTGTTCAGGTATCAACTTGATTTCGTATTTGTTTAATATTAACCAGTGGGTTACACCCGCCTATGTGGCGGCGGTGCTGATGTTTGGTCGGTATCGTTCCGATTTGTTTCGTCACTTCACTTGTACAATACCGGTTGAAACTTAAACAAAACACGTTACTTCCGCTTACACAGCGGCAGTACCGTTTCGTTACCTGTACAATACAAGTTGGAACTTAAAAAAAACACGTTACACCTGCGCTACATTGCAGTACTGTTTTGTGACATGTACAATATAGGTTGAAACTAAAAAAAAGCGTTACACCCGCGCTACGCGGTGGCGGTACCGACGCTCGGACAGTATCGGTTCGTTTCGATATGTATGTACAATACGGTTGAATTAAAAAAAAACACACACAAAAAAAACACCTTAAGAAAAACAAAAAAAAAAAACAAAAAAAAGACAAAATGGTTACATACTGTTTTACGCGGCGGCGGTACCGTTTGTTACCTGTACAATATCGGTTGAAACTTAAAAAACACGTTACACCCGCCTTACGTGACGACGGTACGGACCTTTGGTCAGTCAGTCCGGTTTGTTACACATGCAATATCGGCTGAAACTTGAAAAGAAAACAAAGAAAATAAAAAAAAACAGAAAAAGAAAAAAAGCACTATTCATCCCAATGTTTGAAATTGATACATAAATATAAGTAATTACTTATGTCTTATATTTTAATTGTTATTGATAACATAGTTTCTTGATTTCTTGTTGTAGTTGTTTTGGCGTACAAAACATGTTGGTTATTTGTTGGAAGCTATAACGGTGTTGGAGCTTGGTTTAACTGTCAGAAGGTTCTAATTTCTTCTTATATATTCATCCCCATATAAAAAAAACCTTCACAATTATTGAACGTTTTATATTTTATCTTGCAGATATGTTTGGCAGTACAAGATTTTGTTGTTACATTTGTATTCTTATTGGAACGCTCTTCCATTAGCGTATGAATGGTAATGTATTTCACTACTTATTTAATTTAGGACTTTGGGTGTTTATTTATTTATTTATGCTACTGTATTTAGGTACAAATCATTGGATGTCAAGAACATCCTCCTGGAAACCGTCTCACATCTTATTTTCCCGCAAATGCTAGCATCGTCACTGTTGGTAGATATTAATGATCTTTTGAAGGGTTACTTGCGGTTCATGGATGATCACTTCAGGGAATCTGCAGATCTTACTTTTCTTGCGTATCGTCATCGAAATTACTCAAAAGTATGGATAAATTACGCAGTTATATATTTATGCAAGTAAGCTATAAATATTCCTTTTTGCTTCTATAGGTAATTGAATTTGTTCAATTTAAAGAGAGATTGCAACGATCCAGTCAGTACTTAACAGCAAAGATCGAAGGGTCAATTCTACAACTAAAACGAAAAGCAAATAGCATTGAAGAAGCAGAGGTATTTACTATTTTTATCCCGAGCATCTGTTTTTTTCCCGCTTTCATGTAGCAATATTGAAGTGATATCTGTTTTCCTTTTCTAGTCCGTACTTGAAAGCCTGAACAAAGGAAGTGACTTTCTTGATATTTCAAGTGATATTCGTTCCAAGAAGTTGACGTTTAATGAAGATTTGAAGTTACGGCCTTGGTGGACCCCATCATTAGACAAAAATTATCTCTCAGGACCATATGAAGATATTTCACATTATCCTAAAGAAACCACGGTACAAACATGATCTCTATAGCTCTATGTTTACATATTTTTCTTCTTTTTTGAACATTTGTTGTGAATCCATCTAAAGTTGGAACCAATTTAACAAGCATTTGATTTTAGCTAACCGATTTACACGTTATCTATTAGGCAACTCTAAACAATTGCTTCAAATATCTCATGCATTTACTATCATTCATTGCATTTATTGTATAGATTTCTATTTTAGTCATAGGAGGATTTTACTCCTCAATTATTGCTCTTTTCTGTGTATTTATATTGATTGTATTCTTCTTTGTAAATCATCAAAAGTTGTTACTATCTCATGGTATCAGCCTTGATCCTGTCTCCTTGACTATCTTCTGCCCTAATCTTTTTCTGTCCTCTTTCCGCCTCCATCATGTCTTCTTCAACAGATCCCTCAAGTATTCCTCTCCATTATCTCACCCACTTAATCAACATAAAACTTAACTCCACAAATTATCTCCCGTGGGAAAAACAGATTACCCCTGTTCTGGCCCACCTTGATCTCCTCGGCCACATTGATGGTACGAAACCCTGCCCACCAAAACTATCACTTCCAACGATGAAACCTCTACTAATCCAGCCTTCATCTCCTGGAAATCTTCCGACCAAAGGTCCTTCTTCTCATAAACTCCACCCTCACAGAAGAAGCTATGTCCGAAACAATTGGACACACCACTTCCTTCTCGGTGTGGACAGCCCTTGCGAATGCCTACAACCATTGCTCTATTGAGCGAATCCACAATTTAAAAGACTCTCTTCGTAACCTTCAGAAAGGTACCAGTTCTGTGGCAGAATACGGTCGGAAATTCAAAACCCTTTCCGACCAGCTTGCATCTATCGGACCCCCCATCAGTGACGAGGATAAACGCCACTGGTTTCTTTGTGGTTTAGGTGCTTCCTTTGAAACTTTTTCCACATCTCAAAGAACAATCAAACCTGCTCCTGTTTTTCGAGATCTGCTTGCAAACGCAGAAAATGAGGAACTGTTTCTTCAAAAGATTCACGGTCCTTCCACCCAACCCAAGGCTGCCTTCTATTCTAACTCAACCAGACCAACATAGAACAACCAATCATCCTCTAACAGTGGCAAGGGCCGCTGACACCAATCAAAAGGGCGAGGCAATACCTACAACAAACGTCTCCTCATTGTCAATTATGTCGCAAAGACGGTCACTATGCTACTACTTGTCCTACTCTAGCGTCTTATGCTCAAAAAGCCCTCAATCTAGATGCAAATCTAGCCCAAGCATTCACTGCTCAATGCAGCCTTGCATCCGAAATTCCCGACTGGACAGCCGACTCAGGTGCCACAACCATATGCTTACTAAAAATTATGGTTTAAGCCGATTTTAAACCTCATACAGGTAACATGAGTGTTACTTTTGGAAATGGTCAAACATTGACCAATCACTCATGTTGGGAACACAACTCTAAACAATGATCTATCCTTACAAAATGTATTGTTGTTCCTAATCTCACCAAGAATCTACTCTCAATTGACTCACAAATGATTCTCCCGTAGATGTCTTATTTTCTAACGATTTCTTTCATATCCAGGACCGAAAAACGGAGGAAGTTCTTGCTAGAGGCACCTGTGAAAATGGTTTCTATGTGCTCACCCAAAGTCATAAGTGTTTTGTTGCCGCGCTTTCAAATCTCATCTTCGTGCTTCGTACAATAAATGGCACAGTCGTCTAGGACATTTTTCTTTTGATACAATCTCTAGTTTAAATAAACATGGTCATGTCTTTGTTACATCTTTATTACCAAAACCAGGTTTATATAATTCTTGTGAGTTATCGAAAGCAAAACATTTACCTTTTGTTGAAAATAAGAAATGCGCGCAACATGTCTTAGACTTAATTCATTGTGATCTTTGGGGACCCGCACCAATTGCATCTACAGATGGCTACTTATATTATGTAATCTTTGTAGATGACTACTCTCGGTTCACATGGTTTTATCCTCTAAAGGCTAAATCCGATTTTTACAACATTCTCACCACTTTTTTAAACTTTGTCCAAAATCAATTTTCGAAAACCGTCAAAGTTTTTCAAAGTGATGGTGGAACCGAGTTCACAAATAATCGTGTTCAAACTTATTTTCAAGAGCATGGCATACATCATCGCTTGTCGTGTCCCTACACACCGGAACAAAATGGACGAGCCGAACCAAACATCGTCATATCACCGAAACCGGTCTAGCAATGATGTTCAATGCTCATGCTCCACCAAAGTTGTGGCTCGATGCTTTCACTTCCGCCACTTACATTATAAATCGTCTTCCAACACAACTTCTTGAAAATAAATCCCCTTTTGAACTTCTCTTTAACCAACATCCATCATACTCCAATCTTCGCATCTTTGGGTGTCTAGTGTCCGTATCTTCGTAACTATACCAAAAATAAATTATTACCACGAAGTGCTCCTTGCATTTTTCTTGGTTATAGTCCACGATGCAAAGGTTTTCGTTGCCTAGATCCCTCAACGGGTCGCATTTACATCACTCGACATGCTAAATTTGACGAAGATGTTTTCCCATTCCACACTCCTTCCACAAACACCGACACATCAAACCTAACCTTCACCAACTTTGAACGCTCTTTACCCACCCCAACACCTCAAACACCTCAACCAATCAATACATCTTCCACCTCATCCACCAGTTCATGTCACCGCTGCCCCATTACCGACCCCATCATCACTCCATCTCCAGCAGCCCAAATACCAATCAGCCCAGTTTCGACTCCTCCCAGCGGCCAGAACACTGCTCACACAGCCCAGACATTGCTCACAGCAGCCCAACCACTGCTCACAGCAGTCCAAGCACTGCTCACAGCAGCCCTTTCTACGACTCTTCTAACTCATCCTCTAGCCCTCTCCCAAATCCTCTTCCATACTCAGCGGAACCCATTACCCCACCATCGGAAAATCCATACTCCGTCCAATCCACCTCAACCCAGCCCAATAATTCAGCCCAACAGTCATCCGCTTCTGTCCAATCTCAACCCATTCAAACCAACACTCATCCTATGACTACTCGATCAAAAAATGGTATTTAACTTCAATAACTAATTTCTTATCATTAATGGAAGTTATATTTTAACACCGTTTTAATCTGTTATAGCATGATGAGGCTAAACAAACCGAAGCAAAGTTGACAAGCATTGAGAAGAGATCACTACTTCCACGAATGATTTATTTGTCGATACAATGTGCTTCATCATCAACAAAGGGAAATTCCAACGTTAATGGTTCTGATTCTAAAGACTTTTCAGAACTCAAATCCTTGCTTGAATCATATTCAAAATTTTTAGGGTTCCCCTTCCTGGATGCGGTGGAGTTGGTTATTTCTGTTTCTCATGGTCAGAAGTCCCTTGAGGTAAGAATAACTTTTTTAATTTTTTTTTAGTGTTTTCTCGCATAAACTATCAATGTTTCTCCTCTTTAGTCATTGTATCTTTTTTTTGTACATCCGAGTTGGTAATAGACGGTTTTTGTCCTGTTTGGGTCATTTTGTAATTAATAAGTTTAACATATTAAATAGACTATGGCGGTATATTTAAGATTTACATTTTTATACATATACTTTTCGTCTTTATTAATGTATTTAAAACTTGTCATTTTGACTGCCGTTTTCTGTGTATTAAATGACCCAAACGCTATGCAAATTTATGTTTTTTTTATAACTCAGGTGTACCCAAAAATACCACACAAATGAAACGTACGTTGGCAAATCATGCAAAAAACTTAGTTTTACAAGTAAATAGTCAAATATGAACAAAATGATTTTGGAGATTTTATGCATTATAAATGTGCTTTTGCTCCACTTTCACCATGTTTGACCTGCTTTCTTTGTAGCTGGTTTTTTTTAATTTTAGAATAAAATGCCATTTTCGTCCCTGAGGTTTGGTCAATTTTGCAAATTTCGTCCAGAGTTTGTTTTTCCACATCTGGATCCAAAAGGTTTGAAATCTTGCCATTTTCACTTGTTAACTCCATCCATTTTTTTCTGTTAAGTCAGGGGTATTGTCGTTTGGTCTTCTTACATAAAGTGATAAAGACCGAATTGCTCTTTAAGTTAACAAAACCGACGGAAATATCCCCGACTTAATGGAGAAAAATGGATGGAGTTAACGAGCCGGATGAAAATGACAAGATTTCAAACCTTTTGGATCCAGATGCGAAAAAACAAACTTTTGGACGAAAGTCGCAAAACTGACCGAACCTTATGGACGAAAATGGCAATTTTACTCTTTATATTTTATTTTAAATCTTACCTGGTAAAACAGAGCACCTTATTGTAATTTGTAAGTCCAAATTGCTACCTTCGCTTTTTTTTTTTTTGTTTTATTTTGCTTCTTTGCATAGGAAGGATGCTTCTTTTCATAAATTTAATTTTGTAAATCTTAACATGAACAGGAATTTTCTTCTAATCTAATCGACTGGATGAACTTCGCGGTGTTTTTAAATGCGTGGAACCTGAATCCTCACGAAACAAACATCTCAGACCGACACACACTCCCCATTAATCGGCAAGTTTTATGTCGTCTATTAGAGAAATGCATTTCTGAAACAACAAATTCCACAAAACCATTATTATCTTCTCCCGGAGCTGATCTTTCCATTTTAATTCAATTAGTGACCGAGCCATTGTCGTGGCTCGGGCTCATAATCCAGTCGTGTGTTCGGTCGTCTCTTCCATCTGGAAAAAAGAAGAAAAAAAGCGGTCCTTCTGACCAGTTAAATAGTCAACTATCCAATACGGTCAAGGAGTCAATCACATCACTATCTAGCATGATAGATATAGTTGCTAAATGGTTAAAAGAACAAATTGATAGACCTGTAGACACGGATGTTGACTTTTTGCTAACTTCCGTTCATGGCGAAGAAAACGATCACGGGCCCGGGAAAGTCGTCAAAATTCTTGAAACTTTGGTGTTATCGGTTGATGATTTGGAAGTCGGTGAGCGGGTTAATCTGGCAATCAGGTCTTGGAAGCCTGTGGATGTTGCACGGAAGATAGTAACCGCACAAGGATCCGCTTTGTCGGAGTTTTTTGATATTTGTGTGTCGAAATTGGAAGTTTTGCAGGCACTAAAAGGCCAAATACAAGTTTAGAGTATAAGATTGCTGGCTGCTTGATGAGTTTCTTGTATACTAGATGTTACATTTAATTGAGTTCTGAATTTTTGAGGTTTCACAGGTTTTTGTTTTGTATTAGCAGAAATTTTGGATACAAATAATCTTTTGATGTGTTGTATATTGATTGAATCAATTTTAGAGATTGGGTTTTTCCTTTTTGGTTATTTACGTCATTGTATTTTTGTTATATTAATAAGATGTACTGCATGGAAAACTTTGTTGCCATCTTGTAAGTAGGGGTGCAAACGAAATGAGCTGATCCTGAGGTCGTTTATTTACGAGAGGTCGAGTTTAGCTTGGTTCTTGTTTATTGCTCGAGCTTGGCTCATAGGTAGTTTTTCAAGCTCGGCTCGTTTATTATATATTATAATTTATATTATTTTTCATATATTTACTATCTGATCTGATCATGGGGGGAGAGCTTGGACGTATAGCAAGATTGAATAAGAGATGACATCCTTTATTAGAAGATATATTTTAGCTAGTATAGGCCCGGCCCTATAACTATTATAGCCAGCCCTAGTATATTGTTCGGTCTCTATATGTAGTTCTCTATTGTATCAATAACACATACAATCAATTACAATCAACACACAATCATTTACCAAGTTTATTTTGGTATCAGAGCCTAGGGTTTTGTACCTTCTTTCTGCCGTTACCCTACCTCACAAAACCCTATTTTTATTCAATGGCTGACCAACAGCTTATTGCCTTCATCACTGCAGAAAAACCGTCACACAATTCTCACAAGTTCGGCTTTACCCTCTTCCTTCAAATCATGGCCATTGGAAACTTATGATACAACCCTTTCTCACCACACACAGCCTCTTCGGCTACCTTGATGGAAGCATTCCCTGCCCTCCATCAACTATTTCTTCTCAGCCCCTTCCGGAAAAGACAAGGAGCAACACCGGTCATCCAACCCAATCCAGATTATGCAACCTGGTTGTGTAATGATGCACGTCTTCTTTTCAACATGATCAAGGTGTCACCTCACGTGATCTTTGGCTCGGTCTTGAACGAGCATATGCCCACACACTTCCTCTAGAGAATTTACCCTGAAGACACAACTCTTAAAGATCCAGATGAAGGGAGATGAGACGTCGGCTACCTATCTGGCTAGGGCACAAGAATATGCCAATGCCCTTGCAAGCATTGGTCATCCTATGCCAGACATAGACATTGTTATGCTGGTTGTTGCAGGACTTCGCGAAGAATACAATGGAGTCAAACAAAGTTTGTTTCCTAGGCAATTCACAGCCGTATTCAACAAACTTCCGGGACTTCTTGCAGATCATGATTTCCTAATACAAAAACCCAGAACCTACACCTGTCCAAGCCTTCTGGTGTGCGTCAAGCGTGATATGATTTTGTTAATATTTTAAGTCCGTTTTACGCATTAGTCAAGTTTTAAATTTATAAAACATGATATTTTACTAACACTAAACACACACTTGGGCAAGTGCACCAATCGCTAGCGTAGTATAGTGTTGGTAAGATACGAGGTCGTCCAAGGACACAAGAGCTTTTAATACCGGTTTATCCTCAACGTCTAATCATTCTAAATTTTTGATAAAAGTTTTAAACATAAAAGTAAATCTAAAAATGAAGAGATAAATAGAATGAAATACAAATAGACAAGATATGATCACTTGGATCCAACTCCTCTTTAATGTACCCTTTGATGATTTTCGCACTTTCGGACTTTTCAAGAGATTATCTTAGTCAAAGTAGTAGGCCCCTCTTTTGAAGGTGACGTTACCCTCAACCCAGTGGTTTGAGTCAGCAAGGATACAATCCCAAAGGGTCAGAATATTGAAAGATAATTAAATAAGTTATTAATGGGAAAAATGGTAGGCCCCTCTTTTGAAGGTGACATTACCCTCGGCTAAGTGGTTTGAGTCAGCAATGATACAATCACAAGAAGCCTGTTTAATGTTTTAATAGTAGTTTACATATGAGGGGTTTAAGCTATTCGCACCCCCGCCATCCAATACCTTTGGGGCATTGAAGGAGGTCCTAGTAAGCTTGAACCAAGTCCTCGCAGGATGTATACACTGAACGAGACAAGAACTTTACCAAACCACCCTTCTAACCCCCTTCCAAGTAGTTAACACGCTTTATATAGACCGTAAAGACACGAATGAGCAAATCAATGACATCATGAAGAAATGGTTAGGAAAATTCACTTTCAACATAAGAAACTAGTTATTAAAGTCATTAATACATACCCAATTAGAAAGTGCCGAAAGATTAAAAATCAAACGTAATACAATAAAGACTTGCCTTCACCAAGTGATGTAGGAGATTAGCCAAGCATGACCTTTGTTTGACAAGAACTCTTACAATCAATCTTGGATCCCGAGACTACTACACACTCTAAAGATGATAGATGGATGATGGTTGTCGGTGTTGGTGTTGTAGTGGTGGTGGAATGGTGGCAAAGTGAGAGAGAAGTGGTTTGCCAAGGGATGCCTTTGAAGTGAACCAAGCACCCCTATTTATAGTCAGAACAGTACCCCGACCACGACCTCGTGTCCAGTAGGCACGGCCCGTGGCCAACATCTTCTATTCCTTCATTAATTGCAGTTGTCAGCAGAGGGCCCCACATGTCCCCTAGCTCCTGGACACGGCCCCCGTGGTCAACTCTTCGCTGTACTATCAAGATTTTGCAAATCTTAGAGTCTGATCATGGCCCAGGTGATCTGGGCACAGCCCCGTGGTGGGCGTAGAAGCTTCTGCAGGTTTTGTCTTTAAGTGTAAGGTCTGACCACGCCCCATGCCTGGCTGGGCACGGCCCCGTGGTCAGCTTCTGTTTTCTTGTTTTTGTCTTTGGGGTGCTGCTGAGGGGTCAGGCATGTTGCGTTATTCCTTCTTCTTGTATTTATGTTGGTTTTGGCTGCTTATTTGCTTCTTTTGTTCTTTTAAGCTCATTTGGCCTGTAAATTCAATAGGAATAAAGAAACGTGCTTTTTCCAACATTAGTACTAGAAAAGAGTTAGTTTTATGCCTCATTTGATGTAATTTATATGTTGCATTTTATACACATCACCTTCACGGCTACAACTGCAACAGGTTCATCTTTGGCTTCTGGTGAAACTGTCCAGGCTATTCAGCAATTGGTTGCTCGTTTAGGGTTTCAATTACAATCCCTACCAGGTTCTTCACAAAACTCCACGCCTCAAGCCTTGTATACAAACAAGGCTGGATAGTCTTATTATAGCTGTGGTCATGGCAATCGAGGTGGCCGTGGTGGTCGATACAACAACAATAACAACCGCAACCAGGGAACTCGAAATTTAGGTCAGTTCAGTTGGGCATCTAACCAAAACACCGTGTATGGAACTTGTAACAGGTGCGGGATCGGACATGCCCCATCTCAATGCCCAAACAGAGACCCATCCATAATCAGTCATGGCAACCTTTTGCTAATTATGCGGATTATCGTTCACAAGCTCCTACAACCTGGCTTCCAGACACAGGTTCCAATGGCCATGCAACACCAGATATGTCAGGTTTTGACTATGCAGAGCCTTATTTTGGTGATGATAATCTAGAAGTTGGAAATGGTATGCCTCTCCCTATATTACACATTGGTTCCAAAACAATTGCCTCTCATAGGAGAACCTTTTACTTAAACGATATTCTTCATGTACCTGATCTAAAAAAAAATCTTCTTTCTGTCCAAGAATTTTGTCAAGATAATCATGTTTATTTTGAATTTTATGCCACTTTTTTTTTTACTATGAAGGACAAGTATACACACATTACCCTCCTCACGGGTCGAAGTGATGGCGGACTCTACTCTATCAAACTTCCATCAAACCGACCAATTCCAAAGTTTGCTTTTTCAACAACTCGTGCAACCACAAGAACATGGCATCAACGATTGGGACACCTACATTCTCAATTGTTCAAGACAATGCTTTCTAAATATCATTTACCTATTTCTACTAAGACTTTTGATTTCAATTGTAGTTCATGTTTAGTTATTGGCAAATCTTCTATAACTTTTGATTTCAAACTACATTTATTATCTTCTGATTATAAAAGCACCCATGTTTTGGATTTAGTGTTTTGTGATGTTTGGGGTCCATCCCCTATAACTTCCTATGACTGGCATTCCTACTTTCTTTTATGTGTGGACCATTTCTCTAGTTTTATGTGGTATTCCCTTTGAAACGTAAGTCTGATGTTTTTGCCACTTTTAAACAATTTGTCATTATGGCTGAACGACAGTTCTCCATCAAACTTAAAACTGTCCAATCCGATTGGGGGGGGGGGGGGGTTTAGAAACCTCTCATCTTTTTTTGCCTCCATTGGCATCATTCACCGGCTTTCCTGCCCCATACTAGTGAACGACGTCACCGTCATTTCGTTGAGACTGGTCTAACACTAATGACCCAGGCACACGTTCCACAACGTTTTTGGCATTATGCTCTTGAAACTGCCGTCTACCTGATTAACCGCATGCCATCTCACACACACTCCACCATGTCTCCGTTTGAACACTTGTTCAAACGCAAACCTGATTTCTCATTCCTTCCTGTTTTTGGATGTCAATGTTTCCGTTATCTTCGCCCCTACAATCCTCACAAAATGGATTTCCGTTCTACACCATGTATCTTTCTTGGTTATAGCACTTCCCATCATGGATACCGTTGCTTTGATCCCATCACAGAACGCATTTACATTGCCCCTCATGTTCGGTTCCAGGAAAACACTTTTCCTTTTTCATATCGCGCCCACCAATCACTCACCTACCCCTTCACAACTATCCTTATGTTTCCTCTGACCCTACCAACTCCATTCCCTTACAAACTGTTTTGTCACCAGCTTAATCCAACCCTTCTGAACCACTTCCTGTTCCACAATCACCACCGCCCACTACGACACCACAATCCACTACCATACCTACAGCCCACTCCACATAACCGGCCCACTCATCACAACCGGCCTCATCCACATCTTCTCCTTCGAATCAACCAGATCCCTCTAACAATAATCGGCCTACTACTACGTACTCCCGCCGGCCCATACATAACCCGACATCCTCCCTTCCATCCTTTGACCGCTACTCCACACACCCCGAACACACCACTTCTACAATGTCTGCCACGTCCCCACAACAAACCCAAACCGTCCTAAACCCATCTCGTCAACGCCTACCAAACCTGCGTCCTAACCCAAAACAAACTAATCCTTATAAACCCACCTCCTTTCACACCTCAACTACTTCACCTGACATTGAACCAACCTCATTTACCATTGCTAACAAAGAATCTCACTGGCGTAAGGCTATAGCAGATGAATACTCTGCACTTATTTGAAATGGTACATGGTCTTTGGTCACTCGTGCTCCGAATACAATTATTGTTGACTACAAATGGGTCTACAAAGTCAAACGAGATCAACATGGGCAAATCAAACGTTACAAGGCGCGCCTGGTTGCCAAAGGTTTTAACCAGCATGCAGGTTTAGATTATACTGAAACTTTCAGTCTAGTGGTCAAGGCTACTACCATTAGGGTCGTTCTTTCCTTAGCCGTTACAAAGCGGTGGTCCCTAAGACAGCTTGATGTGCAAAATGCGTTTTTACATGAGGATCTAAAGGAGACAGTTTATCTAAAACAACCAGAAGGATTTGTTGATCTTATGAAGCCGAATCATGTGTGTCTCTTACATAAGTCTCTGTATAGTCTTAAACATGCACCTCGAGCATGGTTTGAAAGGCTCTCGGCTGTCTTGACTGGTCTCGGCTTCAAGGGTTCCAAAACTGACCCTTCCTTATTTGTTTATTCTCATAACGGGTACTATTGTACATGTTGGTATACGTCGATGACATTATTTTAACAGGACACAACAATCGGGCCATTGATCACATTGTTCGGTGTCTTAGTCAAACATTTGCTATACAAGACATGGGGCTTTTGTCTTATTTCTTAGGTATTGAAGTGGTTTGCAGCGGGTCAGATATTATCCTCTCTCAAAAGAAGTACATTATTGACCTACTGGCACGTGCAAATCTCTCCCAGTCCAAACCGGTTACATCTCCTTGCACTACCAACACTTCTATTTCTCTTGGTGATAGTTCTCCTTTTGATGGCCCGGTTAAATACAGACAAATGGTTGGGGCATTACAGTATGTTACACTCTCCCGACCAGATATTACTTCTGCGGTTAACAAAGTTTGTCAGTTTATGCATTCTCCTACTGAAAATCATTGGTCTGCTGTTAAGCGTATCTTGCGCTATTTACACGGGACATCTGACCATGGGCTTTTAGTTTCCAGTTTTTCCTCTACTGTCCTGCATGCCTAAACAGACGCTCACAACTTAACGGCCTTTTTCTGATTCAGACTGGGCTGGTTGTCCAGATGACCGTCGATCCACCGGGGGATATGCTATCTATCTTGGATTAAATCTTGTATCTTGGTCAGCCAGAAAACAAAAGACTGTTTCCCAGTCATCTACTGAGGCGGAATATAAGGCACTGGCTAATACGGTTGCTGAACTGACTTGGCTTGAGACACTTCTGACTGAACTGCGTGTTCCTATGAAAATGACTCCAATTCTATGGTGTAACAATTTGGGAGCCACTTACTTATCCGCCAATCCAATGTTCCATGCCAGAACAAAGCATGTGGAAGTAGACTTCCATTTCGTTCGAGAAGGTTGCTCAAAAGAATTTATCTGTCCAATTTATTTCCACACAAGATCAGATTGCCGACGTGTTCACAAAACCTTTACCATCAGATCGCTTTCTCTTTTTGAAGTCCAAGCTAAAAGTCGAGTCCCGGCCTTAGCTTGAGGAGGAATATTAGAAGATATATTTTAGCTAGTATAGGCCCGACCCTATAACTATTTATAGCCGGCCCTAGTATATTGTACTGTCTCTATATATAGTTCTTTATTATATCCATAACACATACAAACAATTACAATCAATACACATTCATTTACCAAGTTTATTTACCTTTTTTAAATAAATATTTAATATAATAATTAAATAAATATATAAATAATGAGCTTGTTTATGCTCGCGAACTGGCTCGAGCTTGATAAGTGAAGCTCATGCTCGGGCTTGTTTAGTAAACGAGCTTATTTTTAGGCTTGGGTACAGGCTCTAGCTTATTAAGCTCGACGCGTTTCGAAGTTTTTTTCAAGCCAAGCTCGAGTAGCTCGCGAGTAGTTTGGCTCGCTTACACCACTAGCTACCTGTACCGTAAAAAAATCTGACGGGGAAGACGGTAAAAATTAGTAATGTAATAAGATTTAAGGTTTGTGTTAAATGTATCCTATCCTAGTATCTCCTGTATTTTTCACCTGACTGTATCACTCACCGGTACCTGCCCTCTAGGTCTGCCCATGTGACAGAAATACATTGCTCTCTGTGTTATAGACAAAAGTTTACATATGTTGTTTAAAAGGGCATGTGAAAATGACAAAAAACAGTTAAGTGGTTGCACCAAAACCCTCTTTTGGTTCGGTTAGACCAGTTTCCTAATTAAGATTTTTATTATTATAATAAATTAATATATACACGTGTCAGTTTCACCCATAGTTTTTGTAGATTTCTACCGGTCATAATAACTGTAATAGTAATATCTAATAACAATTACAAGACAAGATTTTGTAGCTGAACAACATTGTTTGAAAACAAATCTATTATTGCAATTTTATTGGATGATGTTGACTTTGTATTTATAAATAACAAAAAGGTGACAGATTTTCTTTAAATGGTTGAGAAGGACAAGTAAGTAAACCAACCCTAACCAAAATTCAAATTAAGTTTATTAACTAATTAGTGATGGTCCCTAGAGGTTAATCACATGCTTACATATCCAAAACCACCCGTTTAAATTGTTTGACCCGGCCCGTTTCAATCTAATATGCGCCCCGAGTTGACTCGACGGTCCAAATATGTTTAATCGAGCTTATTTTGATGCGACGTCATGGCCCTTGTCGTTCTAAAGGGCCGGCTCAAGGGGGAGTGAAATAAAGCAAGCGTTTTGGGCCTCCACTTTACTAGGGTCACAAATTCGGAAAAAAACATATCATATGTAGGTGATTTGTGATAGTTTATTATGTATACAAAGAGATGATATATGACTCATAGGATTTAAAGCAATTTTTTGCTTTTATTTTTTTTACGAAAAGGGCCTCAATTTTGTTATTCACTTCAAGCCTACAATATTTAGAGCCGGCCCTGTCGTTCTAATCCGTAACTTTATATGTTTGACGCTTACTCGTTATAACATTACACTTTTGATAATACTAAAGTAACACCTATGTACCAGTTCCATGCAACACTAATCATGCCTCATGTTAAAAAAATAAGTAAGACTAGTGGTTGCACCAAAATCAACCAAGCTTTCTCTTATTCTAACTTCACTACTGACTTAAAACCTAACCCCATAACTAACTATGTCTATATAAACCACTCTTTCCCACCATCTAATCACAAAACATATCTTCTCACTTGTTTACTTAAAAGGGTCTAAAAACAATATTCATCGATAGCGAAAAACAACACACACGATGTCGATCTCTCGGGCTCTTTTCCTGAGCCTTCTTCCTTTGCTTTTACTACATTCGCCGAAATACATAACTATGAGTTCAAAGTAAGCTGACTCTCAAGTTATAAGTTTTTCATTAGTTAAGACCATTGCACTCGCGTGTTCATTGGTTCATTAATAATGATTGATATTTGCATTGTTTGTCACAGGTTCAAGAACAAGCAGCAACAAGACTATGTAGAAACCATAGAATTGTTAACGTTAACGGCCAATTCCCAGGACCGACTATAAACGTACAAAACGGGGATACCCTTTTTGTTAAAGTCACAAATGCTGCTCCTTACAATGTCACTATCCATTGGTAAACTTCTATCATTTACATGCATTGCAAACTCATCTAGCAACCAATAGTGATAGGCCCGTGGCTACCGATGCTATAATGGTTTTGTTGTCCTTTTCAGGCATGGATTACGCCAACTGCGAAACCCATGGGCTGATGGGCCTGAATTTGTGACCCAATGCCCAATTTGACCAGGAGGAAGTTACACATATAGGTTCACCATAACAGACCAAAAGGGAACATTGTGGTGGCATGCTCATAGCCAATCGCTACGTGCTACTGTCTATGGTGCACTTGTTATCCGTCCTAAGTCTGGTTCTTCGTACCCCTTTCCAAAGCCCACAATCGAGTTTCCAGTTATTCTAGGTACATAAATTAAGTAGTTACACTTACATAAATTGTTGTCTTCGATTAAGATCCTGATATAACGAATAGATTTGTTCATTGTTGATGGTATATATAGGCGAGTGGTGGGACCGAAAAGTGATCAGTGTTCTACGCCAAGCGTTGTTCACTTGTGCAGCTCCAAATGTGTCGGACTCTATCACGATCAACGGGCAACCAGGTGATCTTTTTCGATGCTCAAGCCAAGGTACTACAAGGCTTTCAGTGAACAAAGGTGATAGAGTTCTTCTGAGGGTCATCAATGCTGCACTCAATCAACAGCTCTTTTTCAGTGTGGCTAACCACAAACTAACTGTGGTTGCCACCGATGCGGTTTATACCAAGCAATTCACAACCAATGTCATCATGGTTGGGCCGGGTCAAACCACCGATGTCCTTCTGACCGCTGACCAGCAGCATGGATGATACTACAAGGCTGCACGCGCTTATGCAACTGCTCAAAACGCGCCTTTTGATAATACCACCGCCACAGCTATCTTAGAGTACAAATCCGCAACTTCAAAGCCAATTTTACCACGACTTCCAGCCTATAACGACACCAACACAGTCACCGCGTTCTCAAACCAAATAAAGAGTCCTGGGAAAGTATCAGCCCCTACGAAAATAGACGAGAACCTGTTTTTTACAATGGGGTTCGGGTTCTTTAACTGCACTCCTGTCAAGGGCCTAACAACACATGGTTTGGTGCTAGCATGAACAATGTATCATTTGTACTTCCGAACCGCGTGTCTTTACTTCAAGCTTACACACAAAATATTCCAAACATCTACACAACAGACTTTCCGCCTGTTCCACCTTTGCAATTCGATTACACTGGCAATTCGTTTACGAGTCACGGGTCGTGACGTTATCGGGTCACGAAACGGGTCAATAATAGGTTGCACGTTTTAAAAGGATTTACCCATGTTTTAGAAGATGCTACAAATAAATCAGAAGTGGTCAAGTTTGACCGGGTTAAGGGGAATAAGTTAGTGAAGTCGTATGCGGAACAAAAGAAGCTTTATTTGGAATATTCTTTCTACACGTGTTTTGTATTTTATATAAATAGGATTAGTATTGAGATTTTTAATGTACGCTTTTGTTTTAATCAAATACACCGTAGCTTTGCAATTCCTTTCATTCGTTCCTACATATCAAGCATAGTGTGTGTTTGTGTGTGTTAATCAAAAGGACCTGAACCAACAGCAGCCCGTTAAGGGGACAAAACTTTACAAGCTAAAGTTTGGTTCGAGTGTGCAGATTGTGTTGCAAGATACATCCATCCTTTCAACTGAGGATCATCCTGTTCATCTCCATGGATACCATTTCTATATTGTTGGTCAGGGTTTTGGTAATTTTAATGTTAAAATCAGAGTTTCAGAGTGGATTACCGAACAAGACTTGTTCATTCATAATTGTGTGTTATGTTTTTGATTACAAGTGCAGGTTATTTAAAATGCTTTACAAGAGGAACATAAAGAAGGAAAGGATTGAATTGCATAAGGTCTGGCTGTTGATCCGGCTGCTGATTAGCTGGACATCCCAGCTGTTGATTAGCTGCTGCTCTCGGTTGCTGTTGATTAGCAGGGATTTGCTCTTGAGGTTTGACTTTCCTTTCTAACACTCCCCCTCAAGTTGAGTAGTGGGGTTTCCAATACACAACTTGTCTAAGCATTCGCCTAAGACTCTCCCACTGACAGCCTTTGTTAGTATGTCTGCTAACTGATTTTTTGATCGAACAAACGGTAGTTCAATTGTACCATCTAATTTTTCTTTGATGAAGTTCCTATCAACTTCTACGTGTTTAGTTCGATCATGTTGTACTGGATTTTCTGAAATCTGAATTGCAGCTTTATTATCACACATAATCTTGCTCGTTTCTCTTGAAGGAAAGCCAATCTCAGCTAAGAGTCTTCGCATCCACATGGCTTCTGTTAGACCTCGAGCTATACCTCTAAATTCAGCCTCTGCACTTGAGAGAGCAACCACCTTTTGTTTTTTACTTCTCCAAGTGACAAGATTCCCACCAACTAGAGCGAAGTAGCCTGCCGTTGACCTCCGCTTCCCTTATCTCCTGCCCAGTCAGCATCAGTATAGATTTGAACATTTAGGTGTCCATGTGATTGAAACAGGACTCCATGACCCACTGTTCCTTTGAGATATCTAATAATTCTCCAAACTGCTTCCATATGGGACTCTTGAGGTTGGTGCATGAACTGACTTACCACCCCTACAGCATATGCAATGTCTGGGCGAGTATGTGAGAGATATATTAGTTTTCCCACCAGCCGTTGATATCTTTCTTTATTTGCTAATTTTGCTCCTTCCTCCATATATAGCTTTTGGTTTACACTCATAGGAGTGTCTGCTGGTTTGCAATCTATCATTCCAATCTCTGCCAGCAAGTCTAAGACATACTTCTTCTGACTAATGAAAATTCCTTGTTTTGACCTTAGCACTTCAATTCCGAGGAAATACTTCAGCCTTCCTAAATCTTTCATTTCAAATTCAGCAAACAAGTTTTCTTTTAGTTTTCCCATTTCTTCTTTATCGTTCCCTGTAATGATCATATCATCTACATAGATAATTAGGCAGGTTACGAATTTTCCTCTTTTTTTGAGAAACAAAGTATGATCGGCATTACTTTGTTTATATCCAAATTTTTTCATAGCTACAGTAAATCTGCCAAACCAAGCTCGGGGAGATTGCTTCAAACCATACAGAGATTTCTTCAGACGGCAAACTTCCCCGGATTTGAAATCTTTTGTGAATCCTGGAGGAGCATCCATAAATACCTCTTCCTCTAGATCCCCGTGTAGGAATGCATTTTTTACATCAAACTGTTGAAGTGGCCACCCTTCATTTGCGGCTATCGAAAAAAGGACCCTAATTGTGTTCATTTTTGCAACAGGGGAGAACGTTTCAGCGTAATCAATCCCATGTGTCTGGGTATACCCTTTTGCTACCAGTCGGGCTTTATATCTCTCAATTGTACCGTCTGGTTTATACTTAACCGTATAGACCCAACGACACCCCACGGATTTCTTTCCCAACGGAAGAGTACACTTTTCCCAAGTATTGTTCTTGATTAAGGCTTCCATTTCTGTTTTCATTGCTTCCTTCCAATGTTTAGACTTTAAAGCTTGATCCACGTTTGTAGGAGTTTCTTCAGAATAAACGGATGAGATAAACGCTTTGGCTTCCTTAGTGAGATTTCCATTAGCTACATTAGCTATAGGATAACTGGACCTTCTTGGCTCTTTTTCAAGAGAATACCGTTTCGGAGGAACTCCTCTGTTTGTTCTAGGGGGTAACACATATCTTGATGGTGATTCTTCTTGTATGAGTTCATCTGCCTGTAAATTCTCAGCTTGTTCTGTGGCAGTTGCATGGTTAGAAGTATTGGTATCTTCGGAGTCATTAGAAACTCCAAAGGTATCACCAGACTGAATAGGGTGAGTATTACTTACCTCGGATATCAGGTTAGGAGGAACATTAGGGCCTTCAGTGGCACTGAAATTGAACTCTGGTGACTCTATAGTTGGTACATAGGGAACATATTTCAACCAACTTAGTGTGTCTAAACATTCCTTCTCCCCCTGACCACTGAGTTGGGACTTGTAGTAATACTCGGTTTCAAGAAAGTCACAGTTTATTGTGGTGAACATATGACGTGTCTTTGGGTTATAACATCTGTATCCTTTTTGATTCATTCCATACCCAACAAAGACACATTTTTCAGCACAAGGGTCAAGTTTGGTTCGATCTGATTTAGGTATGTGAACAAAAGCGGTACATCCAAAGATTCGTGGTTGAAGAGTAAGGACTGAGGGTAGTTTGAAAAAATTTGAAAGGGTGTGTAATGGGGTGTTAAGTTTGAGAATTTTTGTTGGGAGTCGGTTGAGAAGATAGGTAGCGGTAGCAAGGGCTTCAGGCCAAAAATGTTTCGGGACTTGGGATTCAATTAGGAGGGCTCGTGTCATCTCCAGCAAAATGCGATTTTTCCTTTCGGCGACACCGTTTTGTTCTGGAGTGTTTGGACATGTAGTTTGGTGGATTATTCCCTTGTTTTGGAAAAACGATTTAAAGGATGTATTAACAAATTCACCTCCATTATCTGATCGGAAAATTTGGATGTTTGTTTGGAATTGGGTTTGGATCATGGCGTAAAACATAGTGAATTTTTCAAGGACTTCGGATTTGGTTTTTAAAAAATAAACCCAGGTCATTCGGGTACAATCATCAACGAACATCACAAAGTAACGAAGGTTTTGCCCCCCAAGAACAGGGGCAGGACCCCATACATCAGAATGGATTAATGAAAATGGCAAAGCAACCTTAGTATTACTGGGTTTAAAAGTTTTCCTGTGGCTTTTTGCTAAAGTGCATGTTTCACAATGTGACATAGAATTAACTGGAAATAGTTTTGGAAACAAAATATGTAAATAACTTGTAGAGGGATGACCTAATCTCCGGTGCCATAGCCATGCTTCTCGTTCTGATGTACCATGGGTTAACATCACAGCACCATTTTGAGTTACTTCGTCCACATAATATAGCCCTTGACTTTCAGTGCCACGCCCAATGATCGCTCCCGTCCTGATATCCTGTAAAATACAAAACGTAGGGTACATTAGGACAATACAGTTGAGTTCTTTAGTGACGTGGCTAATGGAAAGCAGTTTATGTGATAATGAGGGAACATAAAGACAATTAGAGATTTTTATTGTGGGTGAAATCTCAATAGTCCCTCCCGATTTTACATCCATTATCCCTCCATTCGCCGTTTGAATATGTGTTTTTCCTGGTTTAGTAAATAATATCCGATGACTCATAAGTCATTGTGTCGGTTGCGCCACAATCGAATATCCATCGTTTTTGTTTTCCATGATGTTTTTGGGCCATATTAGCATTCCCATTATTTTCAGGGACCAAATGTGACATATTCACATTTTTGTTATATATCCGATGTTTATCCGCCCCAAACCCATCCGCCCCAAACCCGTTTCCTTTTTCTTCTTCTTCTCCGTCTTTACCTAACCACTCTTCTCCTTCGCCTGTTGCGTCGGCCATTCCGCCGAAACCCACCCTACTCCGGCTTCCATCTCCTGGAACCTCTCGGTTGCCGGATGATTTTCCTTTCTCGTGAGCAGTGGCCTTTGTGCCCTTCTTGTCAGACCACCAATCGGGATATCCGACGAGTCTGAAACATTGTTCCTTGGTATGTTTAGTCATGCCACAATGGTCACATTTGAGATGAGTTTTGTCATCTCTGCTTACAGATCCAGTTCTTCTTCCGTCGACCCGTCGGAGCCCTTTTGACGCAAGTCCTGCCCCTTCAATTTCTGTGGCAATAAGACCTGCTGCGATGCCCTGTGCGTCATTGAGAGGCGTTCCGAGAATGTTTCGGTGAGCGGCCTCCTTGCGGACAGTGGCATATGCGGCTTCTGCAGTCGGAAGTGGTTCCGACCGGAGTATTTCCCTTTTTATAGGGTCATACTTCCGGTCAAGGGCATTTAAGAACTGAAAGAGTTTTTGCTCAGTTCGGATTTTGGAGTATGTTTGAATATCCGTTGAACAAGTCATCGGATTCGGATCAATTCGGTCGATTTCTCCCCATACACCTTGGAGGGTGATCCACAATTCTTCGAGAGAAGTATTGTTCTGTTTGATGTCATTCGCTTTGACATGAAGATTAAAGGTTTGGAGCTTGTCCCGTCCACTGCTATATGTAACAACCAAGGCATCCCACAACGATTTCGCTGTGGGAAATTCGGTGAGGTTACCCGCAAGGACAGGTTCAATATTCTGAATTAACCATGAAAAGACGATTAGGTCATCTTGCTCCCACTGTTCGTAGGTTTCATGATTTGGGTCTGGGGGATTTGAGGTTAAATGTTGCAGCAAGATTTTTGATTTTCCGCCTATGGCGACTCGGATCATTCGGGTCCATAGGGGGTAATTCTGGCCGTTTAGTTTCAGATTTATCTGTAAACTATCTGACATTTTTGGGCTTTTTGATTGGGAATTTCTGAGAAGGTTGGCTAGTTGTAAGGTGAGATCACTACTCGAGTTACCGTCTCCGGACATGGTGACTCGGTTGTGGCTCTGTTGTGTTTTGGGTAGATGATGAGCAGTCTAAATAACCCGCTCTGATACCATGTTAAAATCAGAGTTTCAGAGTGGATTACCGAACAAGACTTGTTCATTCGTAATTGTGTGTTATGTTTTTTATTACAAGTGCAGGTTATTTAAAATGCTTTACAAGAGGAACATAAAGAAGGAAAGGATTGAATTGCATAAGGTCTGGCTGTTGATCCGGCTGCTGATTAGCTGGACATCCCAGCTGTTGATTAGCTGCTGCTCTCGGTTGCTGTTGATTAGCGGGGATTTGCTCTTGAGGTTTGACTTTCCTTTCTAACATTTAATCCTTCGAGTGATCCTGCTAACTTCAATCTTGTTGATCCACCTCAAAGGAATACGATTGATGTCCCGGTTGGAGGATGGGCGGCTATAAGATTTGTAGCAGATAATCCAGGTAAATTGATATTAATCTATAAAAAAGTACAATCTTTCAACTCTTCTAGATCATGATTTTTTTAACTAAAAACATGAAGCTGATCATTTTTGAATGTTAACAGGAGTTTGGTTGAGGCATTGTCACATAGATACTCATCTTGCTTGGGGATTTGCAATGGCGTTCATCGTTGAAAATGGAGTTGGGGAATTAGAGACGTTGCTACCTCCTCCTTCTGATCTGCCTCGATGTTAAGATCATCATGCGGTTTCTATGTTTGTGTGGCGTCATTAAGATTTGTTTTTCTTTATTCACTTTGCTTGATTCTTTGAGCAAAGTACATAGCAGTTCTCATAGGTTTCAGATTTGTCATAGTTGTTTAATCCATGTATTCTTGTGTGTAAGTCCTTTTGTTCTACAAAAACAAACAGAAATATAGAATGATTCATCAGTTGCTACAGTGATTTGAAATCTTGTTCTTTGCTAGCTGTTAGTAACATCAACTTATTAATATGTTGACAACCTGTTCGTAAATACAATTAGTCTATATTAGATACAAAATGTAAACAATGGTAGCTAGGGATAGATTATGTAAATATCTATTTAGTCTATAAGGTCTTGTACAAACCCTTATCAAAACCATCATTACAAACAATTACAATTACACACACAAAACGGTCTTTTATCGTGGTATCAGAGCCAAGCCATTCTCAACCACCACATCGCCGGAGACACTTCCAGAACATTTTCTTTACAATTGCCTCTTTTTCACATATACGGAAGGGGTGTCACGCAACTCCCACAAGTTAATTTGCTTTCTATACAATTGCCTCTTTGACTACATTGATGACTCCATTCTGTGTCCCAAAAGATCCTTAGCAATTGCATCTCATACAACTGCAGCTCTCGCTATTCATCCCAATTCTACAACGTGGGTTTTTAATGATGCACATGTTCGCATGATTATTATCTCCACTGTTATGGATGCATCCTTTGCACATGTTCAAGGAACAGTTGCTCGTGAATTATGGGAATCCTTTGATCGTGCTTATCTTCCTATTTTATTTTGAAGTACGACTCTACACGCATTGCCCTGCTCATTGGTCCAGTGATCACGGTCTTTACAATCTTCGTCCTCTGCATCTTCACTCAATCAATAAGCATGTATTCTCTACCACACCAACATCCTTAGATGTGTGGCATTGCAGGCTTGGTCACCTACACGATCAACTTTTTAAATTTATGCTTTCTAGTTGTTCTTTACCTATAACTAAAACCTCACATGTCACATCCCATTTCCTGCACTGCTTGTCCACTAGCAAGTCCACAAAACTACATTTACCGTTTTCTAGATTTTGCAGTTCCAATCATTTTGACATTTTATATTGTGACTCTTGGGGCCCTGCACCTGTTTTATCTTCTGATGGCCATCATAACTTTATGTTGTGTGTTGAACGTTTTTCTCGTTAGATGTGGATTTTCCCTTGGTCAACAATTTTGATGTTTACAAAACCTTTACATACTTTGTTCAAATGGTTACACGCTAATTTAATACAAAAATTAAACAAGTTCAAACAAACATGGGGTGGGGTGGGGTTAATTCAGACCTTCGGCAAATTTCTTTACATCTTTTGGTATCATTCATCGTCTATCTTTTTGTATACAAGTATAGAAAATGGTTTTGTTGAGCTTCGTTATTGACATGTTGTTGAAACTGGTCTCACACTCCTTGCACAATCATCTCTTCCCAAATGTTTTTGGCACTTTGCTTTTGATACAATAGTCTATCTTATCAATCGCTTGCCATCTCGCACATCCTCCAACAAAACTCCATTCGAACATTTATTCTGTCGTTGTCACGGCTACTCTATTCTTCAAGTATTCGGCTGTCGATGATTTCCTCACTTTTGGCCCTAAATCCTCACAAAATGGATTTTCGGTCTACTCTTGTATCTTCCTTGGCTACAGTCCACAACATTATGAATGTCGATGCTTCGATCAAACAACTGACAGGATCTACATTGCTCGAGATGTTCAATTTCTAGAACATAACTTTCCCTTCCAAAATACATATTTCTTCGTACCTCCTTCAACTCCCGACTCCAACTATTACACATCCTTCTCTGTTGCACAATCCTCTTTGTCAATCATCAATCTCCACAAGCTCCTTCTCCAACAGAACCAAACACTCCTTCACCATTACAGCTCACTCCTCCTCCTCCTCTTCCAATAACTCTTCCATCCTCTCTTAACACCACTCATTCAATGCCTTGCTCTAACACCGCCTCCTCCTCCTCCTCCTCCTCGTACTCATCCTTCAAATATTCGTTTAAATCCTAAACCTCATGTTCCATACACTCATTCTACAAATAATACTTCCTCTTCTAACCCACCTACCTACCATTGAACCATATTCCTTTACCTCTACAAACAAACATCCCGAGTGACGTCAAGCCATGGCTAAGGAATTTAAAGCACTTTTTAAAAATGCTACTTAGACTCTTGTACCTGTCTTTCCAAAACTAATATTATTGATTCAAAATAGGTTTACATGATTAATAAAGACCAAAATGGTGTGATCACCTGTTACAAAGCTCGACTTGTGGCCAAAGGCTTCCGCCAACCATCAGGTATTGACTTTAAAGAGACATTCAACATAGTGGTCAAATCTACAACCATCCATGTGGTACTATCACTTGTAGTCATGCAACAATGCCTCTACATCAGTAAGATGTCCAAAATGTGTTTCTACATGGCGATCTTACTAAGACAGTCTACCTAAAGGAGCCACATGGATTTGTTGATATCAAACATCCGGATCATGTTTGTTAATTACACAAGTCATTATACGGCCTCAAACAGGCGCCTCATGCATGGTTTCACAAATTGTCTCATTCTCTTCACATGATGATGGGCTTCATGGGTCTAAACTGATCCATCACTTTTTACTTATAAATCTCGAAACACTCTTCTGTACATCCTTGTTTATGTGGATGACATCATCGTCATTGGTAACAACCCCATGACAGTTAACCGGGTCATACAACAACTTGAAAATGATTTACTATCAAATATCTTCCATAGCTTGTTGGCTTTTCTTATTGTAATCCAGTTCCTCTCCCATGAGCACTTCCCAGGTGCTATCTCTTGGGGGCAATCCCCTTATACCTGATCCGATCAAATTTTGTCAAGTTGTTGATGCTCTTCAATATGTCACTCTTTTACGCCCGGACATCACTTATGCGGTTAACAATGTTTCTCAATACATGCATGCTCCATCTGAAAATTACTGGTCTACTTCTAAATAAATTCTCCCATAGTTAAAGGGCCCAATTGTTCATGGGCTTCTCATTCGACACAATTTCGGATCCCACTTTCAAGCCTTCCCTGATATTCATTGGCGTAGTTGTAACACCTCGTAAAAACTTCGTAAAACCCGTCCTGTAAAATTCCAACACGTGTCCCGCTGATCCTCGTTTGCCATGTCACACCCCAATCGATGGCGGAAACATCGAGGTGGGACGAAAGAGATTGCTCATTGCTCATAAATACTAATTGTGATAGTATTTGATTAAACATAATTTCATTTCATAAGATAATTGTCAAGTACATCATTCAAAGAAAATACAACAATTAAACGTTACAACAAAGAAACAAAATACAACGTAAGCTAATCTAGTAAGTTTAGAATGAGCTTCTAAAGTATTCCTGCTAGCTTTCATCATGCATATCCTCTTCAACCTGTAACATGTTAAAAATACGAGTTCAATGCAAAAGCAAAGGCGAGTACACAAGTTTGGTGAATACATAACAAAGGTATGAAAATGTATAACTCGAATCCACATGGTAATCGTTATGTAAGGTAAATGCTAATCATGCAATACTAGATCAAACTCGAGTTTCCACAAAAGTTTACGAGATCGAGCTTCCTTCGTCACAAAAGCGACAAGACTAATATGAGTATGATAATCTTAACATAACCCCGACGGGTGGTGTGCTACTCCTATAGCGCTATATATGATAAGTTGGGCTAGCTAAGTTAATGATCGAGCATGTATAATTCTAGCATGTATCTAAGCATAACAAGCATCATGTATTAAGGATTGAGTATGTAAAAGTATGAATTTGTGATAAGTGTATTTTGATAAGTAACATGTTACAACCCAAAAGTGAGAAAGCGGTAAATGGGTCGAGTGTACTCACGATTTTGCTAAAGTGTTCCACTTAGAGGAATCCCACGAGCTTGTTGTGATTAGGGTTTGGCACCTTGTCCTTCTACAAGAAGAACATAGGTATGAGTATGAGTTTTAACGGAAGATTTGGATTATAGAGCATGATTACAGAATAAGAATAAAGTATTATGGTATGAAAATAATCACTAAGGTGTAGCACTTGTTCTTGACACTATGATAACCCGAATGGGTTTGATGTGATTTCATACGTTCGAGACCTATTAGAATCGTGACAAGGAACTAAACACTTTTGTGATAAAACTTATTAACTTGATAGGTGATTATGTATTCATTATCAAGGTTTCGGTTTGATATATTATATAGTCCATAGATTTATATATAGTTATATAGTCAAGTAGGAGGTGGGAGGATGCACCATCCACTTTGGAACCTCTTGGTGTCATGTAAGTCAAGTAGGAGGTGAGATATTTAACCATCCACTTTGGAACCTCGATTGGATTCACCACTACACAAGTGTCATAGACACAAGGAGGGGCAAGAACAATATGAATATCAATATGAATAATAAGAATGTAAATGGTGTCACTATACCAAGTAGCCAAGTAATGCTTAACCCGATGAGCACGCGTCGACACAGATCGGTGGCTAGACAGGGCTGTGTTACTTTTCAACTAGCAAACTAGCTTGGGATAATGATGAGAAATCATCAAGTGATGTGTGGTCTTAGAGTTAGGATAGCCCAAGCTAACCAAGGTAGACACACTATCAACAAGCTCTTGGCTTGGCATCACTTGTGAGCTTAAATCTCTATGAAAACAGAAGATTTAGGGTGCCTAAACAGCCCTTAGTTCATGTAAACAAACTTGGTTTGGCTTTACTAACCATAAACTTGGTTAGGAGCTCAAGAACACAAAGTTGTATAAGGTAAAACATAAGTTTATAAAAGCTTGAAATCAAAAAGAAAGTTTGGAGCCTTATAGGTGAATATCCAGGTCTGGATTCTCCATGCAGAATCCTTGGAATCAAACCTAAGGTTTATCCAAGTACATAGAAAGAAGAATCAAGAGATTTCGTTGAGTGTTGAGCAAGTTATGCTCACTTTTGTAAGAGGTTATGAATCTGCCCAAAAATTATGATGTTACAAGAACTTGAGAGTGATTTGAGAGTGTTTGAGAGAGATTAGAAGGAGTTTGGAAAGTGAAAATGGTGTGCAATAGGGTTGGTATTTATAGGGATGAGTTAGGAGGGTGTTGGGTGAGTTTTAATGAGGCTTAGAGGTGATTGGGTGAGGGGAATATGTGTGGATTCGTGCACATTCGCGAGCCAAAAACCATTCTGCCCGCCCAGGACCCCTTGCGGACCTGACATGGGTAGAAATTTTGGTTTTTGTTGTTTGATACGGGTTTTTAAGCTATTTTATGGTATTTTATGAACATAGCAAGTATTATAAGTATAAGTATCATGCTATAATGTATATATATGTATATGATGATCGAGATCGGGCATAAACACCAAGTATAACGTACGTATGAAGTATAAGTGTTGTGTATTAGTAAGTATGTCACGTTTACGAGTATGAGCATCATGTGTAAGTATGTATGATTGTGTATAAAAAGTATAGAGATAAAAGTATGTTCCATTATGATTTAAGTCTCGATTACAAAGATTACAACGAAAATGCGAATACGAGAGACAAGGGTTTCCGAAAATAGAAATACAACGACTAGCTTTCCAAATATGGAAAGTATGAAAAAGCGAGGCATTACATGCTACGTGTTGACCGAGAAGGACCAAAAGCGTCGTTATGTTAATTTATACATCTGAACGACGACTTTATAAAGTCGGGGGGACCAATCATAAACTTGTCCAAAACTTGTTTCTGGAAGGCGGTTACGGACCGCAAGGCTCTGTCCTTACGGTCCGTAACCATTGAAATTCTGTGGGCGCCAAGGTCCTTACGGACCGCAAGGCTTACCCCTTACGGTCCGCAAGGGACTGTTAGTGGCAGTTTGCTTAGCAGCCTCCTGCCCTGCCACCTTGCTCGCCATTGCCACCATTTTGGCAGCTCTTGACACCTCAATACACACCTGGGGAGATCCTAGATGAGCCCTAACATATGTCAAGATCTTGTTCATGATCCTTAGCTATAAATAGAGGTGAAGTTGCAACACTTTTCTTGCACCACTTCTCATAATTCTTCCCTACATCTTCTTTGGAGGTTCCCGAGCTTAAAGGAGCTTCCAACGTAGTTCTATTTCGAGTTAGGACCTTGTGTAAGTGTCCTTAACTCTCCTTTTCCAGTTTTATTAGGCTTTAAGCCAAAGTCAAAGTGTTTACGTGAAAACGCTTTGACCATTGCTAAGACCATTATGGTCCATCCATTGTTCGGTACGAACATGGCTACGTGATCGTAATTAGGTAGGTGTTAATCCCTTAAAAGGGCACCTCCTAATTACCACGTTTGCTTGGTCAATTGACGGGTCAAAGTTTTTAATAAAAAGTCAAACTGGGTCAGATTTGAAAATAAATTCATATATGATAATGTAGGCGTTATAAAACAACTTGGTAATAATTATAAGAACATGTGTGAACATGTTTAGCCCGTCAATCCCAGGTCTAAGTTCGGTTCGCAACCGAAAGTCGTGAAGTTTGACTTCTACTTTGACTTTCGGTTCTGACCTGAATTAGCAAATTTAGTTTCTGATTCTAAATTGCATTATGAATATGTTATGTTATAGTATAACCCTTTGGAGTTATATTACATGGTCATGTAGTAATCCGAGTTTATATGCAAGTTTCCGCTAAATATGCTAAATTTTGCTAAAATGCCCTTTTGTTTTAAAAATAAGGTTTTAAATACAAATAAGTATACAAATGACTTGTAAACTGATATGTTGAGTTGTTTAACTTATTTTAAGGTCAACATTCTGGTCATAACCGAGTTTGATAAAAAAAGTGTAATTCATGCTTAAAGTGACCAAATCGCCCGTCTTGCGTATAAAATGGTTTAAACATAATTTTAACATCAAAACTCTTTACCTGCTGATCTAATATCATAATTAAGATTATTTGGAAGATCAAATCAGATTATAAACTGAGTTTATACATAAGTCCATATATTAAGTCCTTAAATGACGATATTGCCACTACGACACTTAAAATGGGTTTTAATCATTTTTAATGAACAAAACCTTTTACCTACTGATGTATTATATTATATAGAGTTAAATGCCAAAATGGTCCCTGAGGTTTGCTCACTTTTGCCAATTTAGTCCAAAATCCAAAATTTTTAAATCTGGGTCCCTGTGGTTTGCATTTTTTTGCCATTTTAGTCCAAATTTCAAAAAAATCAAATTTTGAGAATTTTGTCTTTTTCCTCATTTCTCCCAAGGGCAAAATTGTCATTATTTATTTTTAGTCCAAATTTCTTACCCTACCCTATATAACACACACACACACACACTCAACACACACGCCGCACACACACACACTCACTGTTATCTCTCTCTCTCACATCTCCGGTCACCGGAGTAATTCCGGCCACACACAACCACAAAACCAGGACCACTCTCCTCCCCCCTCTTTCACGCACTCCCACACGACCTCTCTCTGCCCCTCGGTTCTTCTCCGACAAGGACACTGACAGAACCAGCGTGACCGGTGAACCACCGGCCGCTTTCTTCTTCCCTGGTAACACCCGACAAGCCATCTCCACTCTCGCTCATCCCTCTCTCTCCTCGACACAGTCACCGGAAGACCTTCGGTCAACTTCTCAGTCGCCAACGTCGTTTCAGTTCCGAGTTTCGGTTCGGGTCTGATTCAGTTTGGCTTGGGGCTTGGTTCAAGACACGGGTTCACATCTGGTCAGCTTGGATTCACAACGGAGACATCGAGTTCAGCCAACACGGCTAGATTGAGATGTGGTGCAGGTGGCTCGGGTCTTGGGTTCGACTCAACAAGCTCGGGTTCAGTCAACACGGCTAAATTTCGGCTAGATTGAGATGTGAATTTAGGGAATACACGTGTTGCATGAAGGAGCGAGGAGGAGAGTGGTCCTGGTGTTGTGGTTGTGCGTGGCCGGAGATTGGCCGGAATTACTCGGATGACTGGAGACGTGAGAGAGAGAGAGATAACAGTGAGTGTGTGTGTGTGCGGCGTGTGTACGTTGAGTGTGTGTGTGTGTGTTTGTTATATAGGGTAGGGTAAGAAATTTGGACTAAAAATAAATAATGACAGTTTTGCCCTTGGGAGAAATGAGGAAAAAGACAAAATTCTGAAAGAAATCATGACAAAATTTGACTTTTTTGAAATTTGGACTAAAATGCCAACAAAATGCAAACCACAAGGACCCAGGTTTAAAAATTTTGGATTTTGGACTAAATTGCCAAAAATGAGCAAACCTCAGGGACCATTTTGGCATTTAACTCTATTATATAACATATTTTTATCATATAAACCTGATCATAACATTAGTATCACTTAAATACCATTTAAACCATCATTTGGCAACTTAATCACCGTTTCGGCGCATAATGTGGTTTAAAGCCATATTAGAGCATCAAGACTTGATACCTACTGATTTTAAAACTTACTTTATATAAGTTTACAGTAGGTACATGATCTAAACTCAGATTCCCAAATAAGTTGTCAAAGTGATGTGTTAAATGACCAAAATGCCCTTTCGAGGCATAGTTTGGTCTAAAACTATAAACCACACATATACTTAATATCCTACTGATACAAAATCATAAATTAACCATTTTTACAGAATGTATATGACCATGACATCAATTTACTTGCAAACTCCTTTTACAAGACGTAACATGACCAAAACGCCCTTTTGAGGCGTAACTTGATTTTTAAACCATAACGGGCATATATGTTGATATCCTACTGATATTACAACATATTTAACATATAATGGCATATGGAACTTGTATATGACTCATTCGGTTACCCAGTTTCGCTTATATGCGTACGGTTAAGCCTACGTGACTAGTTTACGTAATTTAACCGAAACGGGTTTAACCATATCAATTTTTATCAAAATCCAGAATGTAATATGTTTACCCATATTAAACAAGTCTTAGTACTTGTCGGGTTTAAACTACATTCTATTCCGGTCATCGCTTAATCTAGCATTTAGTACGGTAAATATCATCTTAAGCTAGCCGGTCCGAGTCTGTGATGTAGATAGGACCCGTTAGCATTCTAATGGTTATTAATACCATCAATCCGAACTAAAGCCTCCTGGTAGATTGTCATCTAAGCTTACTTTTTGATTATCGGCTAAGTTATTATCTTTATTGAAGAATTAGCTCAGGTAAATACTTTAGCCTATTTTCCCTATACGAGCTTGGGATACGGTATGATAATACCGCTTGGTCGGTATGGGATCATGTTGTCGGATTGTGACTTAACTAAATCTTCATAACCCGTTTTATTCTGGTTTGTTTGATAACTTAAACATTGGGGGTTAACTCGACTGTGTCCTGGATATCCTTGGCTCATTTAAGTTACTAATGGCCACGCCCTTAAGCGCGGGGTGTAGGCATAGACCTGTCAGATGTTAATGCAAAATAATATTGAATCCCATTGGTGGATTATTAGTGGTGTGTCGGTTAACCAGGTTATTCGGTTTTTGCACCAGACCCTATATGTATTGACAAACATGTAGAACTGTAAACAAGGTCATTTTGAACTATCCCAAGTTATTTATAAAATGTGCCAAGTGCACTTAAAGCATTTTGGAAAGATTTTCAAAATGTGTTGGTTATTAGTATTTACCAGTTTACACTGACGTACTTTCAAAAGATTAAGTACAGGTAGCACGTAATAGGCCCGGAGCTGCTTGGTAGTGACATAAGAGGATCTTGCAAGTCCTTATTTTCCCGAAGTCTATTGAACGAATACTTTGTATAATTATTTCGACCTGCCTGTGGATCTTTTATTATAAGCCATGTATTATTATTCGAACTTTGAACATTCGGTTTGTAATTGTGTTTAAATCCAAGACTTCCCGCTGTCCTGTGATTGTTTGGTTATGATGTTATCAAGTTACGTCATAATATTCCCCCACCCGGGCCCACCGGGATATACGTGGAAATCGGGGTGTGACAGTAGTTCCTCTACCCTATGTGCCTTCTCCAACGCTGATTGCGTTGGCTACCCAGATGGCCGACAATCCATGCGGGGATTCGCCATATACATGGGTTCTAATCTAGTTTTATGGACTGCTGGGAAATAGAAATTGAGTTATGTTTTGAGAGATTTTAATTGAGTTTTGAGTTTATTTTCATAGTTATAGTATTATAAAGTTATTTCAAAATGTATTCATGTTCTTTTTATCAATTCTTGGACTTAATTGGTATCAGAGCCAAATATTGTGTGTTATATATTGATTCTGGTTGATTCGAGACTTGATCAAGCCATTCTGGTTAGTTGAGATTTAATCAAAACCAGTGATATAGTTGTTGATGAAGTCCAGGCCGGCTCTTGGGCCGACCAACCCACGCCGTTGCTCGAGGCCTAAATTTTCAAAGGGGCCGAAAGGTTTTATAAGCTTTTATATCCATAGTAAATTATATATATTTAGTATATGCAATTTTTTATCTTACATAAAAGTGTTGGTGGCGGAGTGTGTAAAACCATCTCAAGATAATATAGAGGTCTCAAGTTCAATTCTTAAAATTTTAATTTCACTTCCCCTTACCACAATTTTGAGCCCATATTTTTATTTATTCTGAGGCCTAAATTATTTTGAGAGTTCTGAGAGACGACTCTGTGATGAACTAAACGTAAGGTTTAGACTTAGAGCTCGACATAAGCAACTTTGAGCTAAGAGTCTTTTACACTAAACGAGCTAAGGTCGGACCCACTTGAATAATGTACACCCCTAGTTAAAACAGCATGTAAAAATAACAATAGAAATGATATACGGTTAGTGGTTACACCAAAACCCTGTTTTGGTTTGGTTAGACGACGTTGCCTAACTAAGATTCTTTTTTTTATTACAAGAAATACACATGTTTCATCCTTAATTTTTAGATATCTTGTCTAATATACATCAATAATATTTTATACATGAACAACAATCTTTCAAAACAAAACAGTTATTACAATTTTATTAGCTAGACGATGTTGACTTTGTATTTAATTATAAACAGTAAGATGTATACAAATTTTCCTTAAAAGGGTATGCAAACCAATAATACATAGAAATGAACCTATTTTGAGTTTTTACTTTTAACATGTTATCTGTAACTACTATGCATCACTTAAATAATCAGTGCACTGCTGCATATTAAAAAAGAATAAGACTAGCTAGTGGTTGCACCAATCAACCAAGTTTTCTCTCATTCTAACTTCACTATTGACTCTTAACCTAATCCCATAACTAACTATGTCTATATAAACTACCCGTTGTCACCATCTAATCACAAAACAAACATTCACACTTCTTTAACCAAAACTGTTTAAATCAATATTTCTCTCTAGCGAAATACAACAAGCGCTATGTCGATCACCCAGGCTCTATTCCTGAGCCTCCTGGTTTCCTTTGCTTTTACTACATTCGCAGAAATACATAACTACGAGTTTAAAGTGAGTTGATTCTCCTTTTGTCTTTAAACTAAAAGTTTTTCAATGGTTAAGACCGTCTACTGTCACGTGTCCTTAACTTTGTCCTTACAACTGCCAGGTCATGACATATCTTATTGGTATTACTTTGTTTGTCACAGGTTCAAGAACAAGCAGCAACACGACTTTGCAAAAACCATAGAATCGTCAACGTTAACGGCCAATTCCCAGGCCCGACTATAAACGTACAAAACGGGGATACCCTTTTTGTTAAAGTCACAAATGCTGCTCCCTACAATGTCACAATCCATTGGTAAAGTTCTATATATTCTTTACATGCATTGCCAACTGATCTAGCAACCTATAGGGATATGCTGTTGCTATGCTATAATGATTCGTTGTCTTTTTCAGGCATGGATTGCGCCAACTGCGAAACCCATGGGCTGATGGACCAGAATTTGTGACCCAATGCCCAATCCGACCAGGAGGAAGTTACATATACAGGTTCACCGTAACAGACCAAGAGGGAACATTGTGGTGGCATGCTCATAGCCGATGGCTACGTGCTACGGTCTATGGTGCACTTGTTATCCGTCCTAAGCCCGGATCTTCATACCCCTTTCCAAAACCCACAATTGAGTTTCCGGTTATTCTAGGTACTTAAAAGTTAAAATTTAAGTACTAATGTAACTTTTGGTCTTCGATTAATTTCCCTGATTTCATGAATTGATTTGTAAATTGATGATGATACAAATAGGTGAGTGGTGGGACAGAAAAGTGATCAGTGTTCTACGGCAAGCGCTGTTCAGTGGTGCAGCACCGAATGTATCAGATGCTATCACCATCAATGGGCAACCAGGTGATCTTTTTCGATGCTCAAGCCAAGGTACTACAAGGCTTTCAGTGAACAGAGGTGATACAGTTCTTCTGAGGGTCATCAATGCGGCACTCAATCAACAGCTCTTTTTCAGTGTGGCTAACCACAAACTAACCGTGGTTGCCACCGATGCGGATTACACCAAACAGTTTACAACCAACGTCATCATGGTTGGGCCTGGTCAAACCACAGATGTCCTTCTGACCGCGGACCAGCAGCCTGGGCGATACTACATGGCTGCCCGAGCTTATGCTACTGCTCAAAACGCGCCTTTTGATAACACCACCGCCACAGCTATCTTAGAGTACAAATCCGCAACTTCACAGCCAATTTTACCACGACTTCCAGCCTATAACGACACCAACACTGTCACCGTGTTCTCAAACCAAATAAAGAGTCCTGGTAAAGTAATGGTCCCTACAAAAATAGACGAGAACCTGTTTTTCACAATGGGATTTGGGTTCTTTAACTGCACCCCTGGACCTAGATGTCAAGGGCCTAACAACACACGGTTTGGTGCTAGCATGAACAACGTATCCTTTGTACTTCCGAACCGCGTGTCTTTACTTCAAGCTTACACACAAAAGATTCCAAATATCTACACAACAGACTTTCCGCCTGTTCCACCTTTGCAATTCAATTACACTGGCAATGTCCCACGTGGGCTGTGGCAGCCGGTTAAGGGGACAAAACTTTATAAGCTAAAGTTTGGTTCTAGTGTGCAGATTGTGTTGCAAGATACATCCATCTTTTCAACTGAGGATCATCCTGTTCATCTCCATGGATACCATTTCTATATTGTTGGTCAGGGTTTTGGAAATTTTAATCCTTCGAGTGATCCTGCTAACTTCAATCTTGTTGATCCACCTCAAAGGAATACGATTGATGTCCCGGTTGGAGGATGGGCAGCTATCAGATTTGTAGCAGATAATCCAGGTAAATCCACATGAGTTTATGAATATTAAAAGAAAAGATATAATCTTTCATCCCTTCAAGATCATGGCTTTCTGAAATTATAACATGATGCTGATTCATGATTAATGTTTGCAGGAGTTTGGTTGATGCACTGTCACGTAGATACTCATCTTGCTTGGGGATTCGCAATGGCGTTCATCGTTGAAAATGGAGTTGGGGAATCAGAGACATTGCTACCTCCTCCATCGGATCTGCCCCGATGCTAAGATCATCATGCGGTGTCTAAGTTTGTGTGGTGTCATCGATGAAGAGTGTTTTTCTTTAGTCACTTTGTTTGATTACTTGAGCAAAATACACACTAGTGTTCATAGGTTTCAGATTCATCATATCCATGTATTCTTGTGTTCTTTGCCAACTAAGTGATATTGTTATTTGAATTCTGATGCTTTGCTGTTATGTCCCTAATCGAAATTTCTCAACAATGTGCTTCAACCTGGACTAGATGGAGTTTGACATTGTGTTATATTTTGAGATTCTATGTGTCAAGTGTCAACTTACTTTGTCATATACATTATTACTGGATCATATTACTAATCAACAAGACCATATAAATCCCATTACAACTCAATATGACCCATTATTAAAACACAATTAATATGTCACTATCCATTACAACCTAATACGAGTCATGATTGGCTTTATATGGTCATATAGGGTCTTAATGAGTCATATTGGGTTGTAATAGATCATATTAGGTCTTCATGGGTCACATTGGGTCTTAACTGAACATATAAGATCTTAATAAGTTACATCCAACTATAATGGAATGTAAGCACCACTTCACAACCAGTAACACACAAACACATGTCATTATCATGACCAAATAAGACAGATGTGTTACGGCCCATTGTAACGCATCAAAACCTAACACATTAAGACCCCCTTTATAACCTATTAAGACATTTTATGACTCACTAGAACCCAATATGAGCCATGGTTAACCTTTCTGGGTTGTATCTTCTTAATGGTATATATTAGGCTCTAATAGTTTATACAACATAATAACATACTACATATGGGTTTTTATACATAATATATTGGGTCCTAATAGGTTTAAATTACCTATGAATGGGTTACAAAGATTGATTACAATCTAACATTCATGATGAATCACTATCACCTAATATCGCATATTTAGACTTTACATAACCCCATAATATCAAAAACAACCCATTATAGCCCGATACATGTAAGGATTGGTGTTATTGGGTGGTCATAAAGGGTCCTAATGGGTCATACTATGTTGAAGTAGGTCTTGCGTGGTCTTAATGGGTAATATTGGGTTATTCTTATTCACTACAACCCAATATGACTATTAAGACCATCATGACTCAAAAGACCCATTACAACTCAATATGGCACAATATAGACCTCGTATGACCAATTAACACATGTTGTGACACAATTAGAACCCATTCCAACATGATATTGTATGACCCAATCTCCAATGTCGTTTTTCCACAAAGGTACATGTGTCGCACACCTGATGTCTGCACGCAGAGTGCGTTATTACATAGCTAAAACCTATTTGTTCATGTTCATTCGTATCGCAACAAGATGGACTCTACCATGGCTGAGAACGGATCAATTATTAATTTTTGGATGGAAATTTCTTTTTCCTATTTCTCTAGATAATCTATTATTAACAATTCTTCCCAACTTCTTTCACTACAAAAAAATACTTCTATATTCATGACTTATCTCAAACAAGAGAAAGAAACAAATATTTTATCATTTATATATATTCACAATATTTTTCCTATGGTAACATGAATTATGGCCAACAAACAACATGAGCCACAAGGTATATTGGTCAAGGTTTCATGATTACCTTATCACACGCGAATCATTTACCTGTAACTATTCAATACCCCCATAACAAATTGATGACATCCGACATTTCTGTGGTCGAATCTACTTTGAATTTGATAAATGCATTGCTTGTGAAGTATGTGTTCGTGTATGTCCTATAGAGAAAGCACAAAGGTCGACACGTGGAGTACGTTTCCCAGATTTTAGTTGTTAGAAATATCAGTATGTATCCATTCACATTCTTATACTCATCTCTACACCGAGGTATCATGGCTTTTCTGTGACGTGATACAAACATAATGCATAATAGTTTCAACATTTTCAGAAACTCTTTATGGTATTAAGGGAATTTTCTCGTAAGTTTAGAAATGTTCTTCTCAGGAAAAAATTTAGACTTCATAGGAGATTGCCTCATCCAATGTTGTTGTGCTTTCGATACCTAAGGTACTATTATTAACCATAAGGTACTATTGCAAATATGGATTGACTATTTTCATGTCGACTAGTCTGGATATTCATGCATATGCGGATGTTTGCTGGCGGATAATCATTGGTCTACAACCTGATATTGTGTGCTAATTGGGCCAAACCTCATTGGTTGGACTTTTAAGAAACAACATACAATTGCTTGTTCTGCAACCAATTCGGTTGAGTATCATGCCTAATGAAGAACTAATCTCTTCACATCCTAAGTACAAGGGTTGTTTAGTAATTCGTTTTTAGTTAGTTTATATTATGAATTATAATAGTACACAAGTGCGAGGACTAGATACGACAAAGTGGAAGTTTATAACCTACACACTAAAAGGAATCGATGCCTCCAGGAGACCTGACCCTTCAAGATAGCGGCAAACATCTCACAACCAGACGCAATGATTCATCAAAGGGCATGTGTATTCAATCGCATCTGTTGGATTAGTATAAATAGAGCTTAGAGTTCTCATTGTAATCATCATATGTATTCAAACATTCAATTTATATTCAAGTTATTCATGTTCTAGGGATCAAAGACAATTGGCAACACCTAAAGTCGTATTGCTACCGAGTTTTGATCAACTATGTGTGCTTCACATGTTACATGTTCTTCATGCTAGTGTGCCTAAACTATGGTGCATGGCGCTAGATACTTAGCATCCACTCAAGTGTTTCATTAGTGTACGTATGAAACATCCTAATATTAGCATGCATTTCATTGAAGTATGGTGCTAGCAAAACATTATTTTGATATGTTCCCACTACAGTCCAAAGTGTGGTTACTTTGACCAATGGTTTATCATGTATTTGATTTGACACTTTTCAATCCAAGCTAAACGTTGTTGCCAATGGCTCTGGCTTGAGAGAACATGCTAGAGTTATTGAATTGATTTTGACTCATCATTTTTAGCCCAAAGGTATATTGGTGTGCAAATGGTGTCCCCTCCCTTAGAGGTAGAGGGTTCGAGAGTCTCGATGTGAAATGCATAGTAGAATTAACAGTAGATTAGATGGGTGTGTGAGTTGCAATTCCAAAAAAATAAATAAGTAAATAAAATTATTATGTATTAGAGCACCTGGGGCACCCCTCTGTTGGCTTCACATACCGCGTCGAATCGCCAGTCCCAACTTTGACGCGTCAATTATAAAATGCGTGGCTACTATCACGCATTGAATTTTGTGGGTTGTGAGGGAAATTGTTGGGTTGTGGTGGAAATTGTTGGGTGTGGTGAGTGATAGGCATTTCCACTAAAATCCATCACTAGTGATGGAATAAAGCTCGATGACGTGGCGGAACGTGATTGGATGTTGTGAGTGATGAGTGGGTGGTGAGTGATGGACGCCCCCCCCTTAAAGTGGCATTTAGTATGTATCTTTTTAGATTATTCTTGAACTCATTTCTATCATGGCTTGTTTAGGATGTGATGAAACATAATACAAAATAGTTTTAACAGTTTTATAAACACATTTATTAATAACGAATTCATTCATTACATACGCTTCTCTTGGAAATATATTACACAATAGAATACACTGCGGGGTCGATGATCAACTCCATATCTTTCAATAATGCAACATATTTTGCTTCAGTAAAAAAGAAAAAGAACATAAATAGTTGATCCAATCACACAAACAAATATATATCATATGCTGAAGCTGAATACTGTTGTCTATAAGATCTTAACATTGAGGAAGATCAGAAGGAGGAGGTAGTAAAGTTTCAGCTTCACCGACTCCATTTTCAACGATGAATGCCATTCTGAAACCCCAAGCCAGATGAGCATCAATGTGACAATGCATAAACCAAACTCCTGTTACATATATAGTCCCTTTGTTAGTTTCATGCTTCTAATTCAGAAAATCATGATCCAGAAGAAACTATTGTGTATTTCCTACTAAAGATTAATAAATGAGTTAAATGCCAAAATGGTCCCTGAGGTTTGCTCCTTTTTGCCAATTTAGTCCAAAATTCAAAATTTTTAAATCTGGGTCCCTGTGGTTTGCATTTTGTTGCCATTTTAGTCCAAATTTAAAAAAGTCAAATTTTGTCAGGATTTCTTACAGAATTTTGTCTTTTTCCTCATTTCTCCCAAGGGCAAAACTGTCATTATTATTTTTAGTCCAAATTTCTTACCCTACCCTATATAACACACACACACACTCAACGCACACACGCCGCACACACACACACACTCACTGTTATCTCTCTCTCTCACGTCTCCGGTCATCGGAGTAATTCCGGCCAGTCTTCGTCATCGAGTAATTCCGGCCATGCACAACCACAACACCAGGACCACTCTCCTCCCCGCTCTTTCACGCAACACGTGTATTCCCTAAATTCACATCTCAATCTAGCCGAAATTTAGCCGTGTTGACTGAACCCGAGCTTGTTGAGTCGAACCCAAGACCCGAGCCACCTGCGCCACATCTCAATCTAGCCGTGTTGACTGAACTCGATGTCTCCGGTGTGAATCCAAGCTGACCAGATGTGAACCCGTGTCTTGAACCAAGCCCCAAGCCAAACTGAATCAGACCCGAACCGAAACTCGGAACTGAAACGACGATGGCGACTGAGAAGTTGACCGAAGGTCTTCCTGTGACTGCATCGAGAGAGAGAGGGATGAGCGAGAGTGGAGAGGGGTTGCCGGGTGTGACCAGGGAAGAAGAAAGCGGCCGGTGGTTCACCGGTCACGCTGGTTCTGTCGGTGTTCTTGTCGGAGAAGAACCGAGGGGGAGAGAGAGGTCGTGTGGGAGTGCGTGAAAGAGGGGGGAGGAGAGTGGTCCTGGTGTTGTGGTTGTGCGTGGCCGGAGATTGGCCGGAATTACTCCGGTGACTGGAGATGTGAGAGAGAGATAACAGTGAGTGTGTGTGTGTGCAGCGTGTGTGTTGAGTGTGTGTGTGTGCGCGTGTGTGTTATATAGGGTAGGGTAAGAAATTTGGACTAAAAATAAATATGGACAATTTTGCCCTTGGGAGAAATGAGGAAAAATATAAAATTCTGTAAGAAATCCTGAAAAAGTTTGATTTTTTTGAAATTTGGATTAAAATGGCAACAAAATGCAAACCACAGGGACCCAGATTTAAAAATTTTGGATTTTGGACTAAATTGGCAAAAGTGAGCAAACCTCAGGGACCATTTTGGCATTTAACTCTTAATAAATTCATGTGGGTTTACCTGGATTATCCGCTATGAATCTGATGGCTGCCCATCCTCCAACCGGGACATCAATTGTATTCCTTTGAGGTGGATCAACAAGATTGAAGTTAGCAGTATCTCTTGAAGGATTAAAAACCAACGACGTAGAAATGATATCCATGGAGAGGAACAGGATGGTCCTCTGTTGAGAAGATGGATGTGTCTTGCAGCACAATCTGTACATTAGAACCGAACTTTAGCTTGTAAAGTTTTGTTCCCTTAACGGGCTGCCACAACCCACGAGGGACATTGCCTGTGTAATCAAACTTCACATGTGGAACAGGTGGAAAGTCTGTTGTGTAGATGTTAGGAATCTTTTGTGTGTAAGCTTGGAGTAAAGACGCCGTTCTTGGAAGCACAAACGACACGTTGTTCATGCTAGCGCCAAATCGTGTGTTATTAGGTCCTTGACATCTAGGTCCAGGAGTGCAGTTAAAGAACCCCAGCCCCACTGTGATGAACAGGTTGTCATCTATTTTAGTAGGGACTATGACTTTTCCAGGACTCTTTATTTTGTTTGAGAATCCGGTGACTGTGTTGGTGTCATTATAGGCTGGAAGGTGTGGTAAAACTGGCTGTGAAGTTGCGGATTTGTACTCCAAGATAGCTGTAGCAGTGGTGTTGTCAAATGGTGCGTTTTTTCGCACTTTCATAAGCTCGTGCAGCCATATAGTACCGTCCGGGCTGCTGATCAGCTGTCAGGAGGACATCTGTGGTCTGACCAGGCCGAGCATGATGACATTGGTCGTAAACTGCTTGGTGTAGATAGAATCAGTGGCAACCACGGTTAACTCGTGGTTAGCGACGCTGAAAAAGAGCTGTTGATTGAGTGCAGCATTGATGACCCTTAGAAGAACTGTATCGCTTTGTTCACTGTGAGTTTAGTAGTACCTGCATAACACATACACATTTGAAACTGATTAATATCCATAGAAACAAATGAGTATTTCTTGTGGATTTATAAGACAATGATTATTTGCTTGTTATTAACCTTGGCTGGAGCATCTGAAAAGATCACCAGGTTGTCCATTAATGGTAATAGCATCTGATATATTTGGAGCTGCACCACTAAACAATGCTTGTCGTTGAACACTGATTACTTTTCTGTCCCACCATTCACCTATTGAGTGAACAAATCAAGTTTATTAGATCAGGATATTGATCACTGTTTTTAGGTGGTCTGGGAAAATCATAAGTGTCCGCTAGTCAAAGAAGCAGACTCATTGTGTTTTAGTTTTGCCAGGTCAGCATATGGAAGGAGTTCGTTTTTTTAATGGCGTTCACTTGACTAGTGAATAGCCGGGTGTCAACTTTTTAGAGATGCTACCCTGGGTAGCGAACTCGCTAAAAAACCAAAACTATTCCATAATCAAACCATTAGAAAAAATTATCATTTTGCTAATGCACCTATAAATCGAAAAAATTATCAAAAACCAAACTTAGATCAATGTAATTACTTAAGTTATGTACCTAGAATAACAGGAAACTCGATTTTGGGCTTTGGAAAGGGGTATTTAGAACCCAACTTAGGACGAATAACAAGTGCACCATAGACTGTAGCCGTAGCCATCGGCTATGAGCATGCCACCACAATGTTCCCTCTTGGTCTGTTATGGTGAACCTGTATGTGTAACTTCCTCCAGGTCGGATTGGACACTGGGTCACATATTCAGGCCCATCAGCCCATGGGTTTCGCATTTGGCGTAATCCATGCCTGAAAAGAAAAAACAAGAAACCATTATATCAATAATATATATATATGTGTGTAGCATCAAACTTAAAGTCTTTACCAATGGATTGTGACATTGTAAGTAGCGGTATTAGTAACTTTGACAACAACGCTATCCCCATTTCGATATTTCTAGAGCCGGTCCTGGGAATTGGCCATTAACCGCGACGATTCTATGGTTTCGACATAACCTCCTTGCTGCTATTTCTTGAACCTGTAGCCACCAAAGTAATAAATACTAAGCAACCTTAAAATCTAAACAATCTTATAACTAAACAAAGACATGCATGATAACAACATTTGACATACTTTAAACTCGTGGTGGTGTGTTTCTGCGAACGTCATAAAAGCAATGCAAAACAGAAGGCTCAGAAAGAGACCCCAAGTGTCAGTCATGACCGCGGTAGTCGTGTTAAGCTTCCTTTTGGAAGCTTACAAGTAAAGAAGTGTGAAGGTTTGTTGTGTGTTTAGATAATATAATGAGTTGGTTTATATAGGAAGTGTGCATGGGGGTGGGAGTTATGGGTCATGGGTTAGGTTATAAGTCAACAGCTAGTGAAGTTAGAGTGCAGGAAACATAAACCAACTACAAAGATGATTTTGGTGCAACTACTGTTAACTAATTGTGCATGTAAACCACTTTGGAGGCTTATGTTTGTTGTGATGCATGGAATTCTGAGTTCACAATTTACAAATGATATAATATTCTAAAAAACTAATATTAAATTGATAAATTTGTATTAGACTTTTATATACACTTTCATTAATTAATTAAAAATACAAAACGCATGACTTCGGTCACTCATTTGTCCATAGAGACCGGTAATAATCGAGTCTTTGTAAAAAGGTTTAGTTAATTTGGTTGGGGAATATGGTTAGTTCCCTCGCTTGGCTCTCTCAACCGTTGGTAACTAAAAGGGAAAATAATTATATAGTAAGTAATTAATTAATTATTTTGTTTTTAGTCCTTAGAGTGTACCTAAACATCAAGGGTGTTAACGATGACATGGCATCTTAACTAGCGTTACATAGCACTCCCTCCTTGAGTTAAGGGGTGTTAAAGAAATTGTATGTTAACATGTTAACGGGATGTTAAGATATTGTCTAAATTTGTTTTCCTTTTTACACCAAAACCATTAAAAGAATAATGTTAAGGGATTAAACCATATTCTTAATGTGAGATTAAGTAAAAATGGGAAAAGTAAGTGATGTGACACATAGGTAGTGTTAAAGAGAGTTAAAGTATACTTAAAGCCTTATATTCAAATAAATGTTAATTTGGAAATCATATACTAAAAATTATTGATTATATTACTTTCCATTAAGTTATCTAAAACACATAGTCAACTAGGTTCCATCGGTACAACCCACAAACTTTTTTTTTCCGAAGTGGCAATTTTTTTAGTATTCATATGTCTATAGTGATGGATTAAATATTGTTGGTTCTGGTCAATGAAATTTTTACACCAAATTGAATGGGGACTGCAAACTCTTTTTCTATCGGATAGAGTTGGCCACTGAAATATTTTGGGTTTTTGAGTGTGGATCTAACTTTTTTATTCGGTTTCTAGGTTTGTAGTTTCTTTTTTTAATTTGTTAATTACTTACTTTTGTTCATTTTTTCATATTGCATGAAATTAACAACATAAAAAGTAACACTTACTAAAGTATATAATAAACTAAGAAAGTAACACTAAAGGTTATGGGATTAAGCATACTATTTGAGGGATCCTTATGGAATGGTGTTTAATGAGTTTAACCGTTAATTATTATGGATTTTTATGTGTGTAAATGCGTGAATAAGTTGACTACAAGTTATTGTGTTAATGCAGGTAAAACACGCTAACGGAACCAATTGCGAATGAATGAGGGCAAAAGGTTAATTTGAACAAAGAAGCAAAAGCAAAATAGCATGGAAAATGACTAGGACCGTAGCTAACAGTCACACTTCCTTCTGGAGCAGTAAGGTGAACCGGAGGCGTAAATTTTTTAAGGGACCATAACTTACAAGGAAATGGGAAACTAAACATGAGGAGAGATAGGCGGAAAAATAAGCATGATGAGACAAGAGAGAGAGAGAGTTGAGTGACATGTGTTTTCTTTTCATTTATTATATTATATAGTGTGTACATAATATAATATAAAATTAAATTAATGTTATATTTTGTTTTGTTATTTAGCATAGGGGTAAAAGAGACATTTCACACCCACTTAACTAAGAAAAATTAACGCACATCCAAACATGTGGAACACCATAGTTATAAAATGCATAAAGAGCCTCTTTGTAGCTTCCAAAAGTTAAGGACCAAAATATCAATATGACAAAACACAAGGACCATCTAAGTAATTAGCTCATAAATACTTAAGAGGAGGCAAAAAAAAAAAACGAACCTCATCAGCATCTCTCTTTTTCATCCCCTCTCAAATTTTCTATCCGTGAGCATCCTTGGTGAAAGATCTCTTCCACACTCTTTTCTCCCTCTTTACTCCATATAGATGCCATATCACTCACAGATGTAGAAACACCCAATAACAATTTGGTGATAATTGGCATTTTGATCTAGAAGTATTACACTTAAAGAACCCAAACTACATTATGGAAAAACAAGGTTTTAAGAATGTTAGTTGACAATACTGCTTTACGAGGACTCTTTATATGGTTCGAGAACGCATTGCCTTTGCTAGTCTCATAGGCAAAAGTTGTTGGAGAAAACAATGATACCGAACAATAAACTCGAACACAAAACCACCATATGGGGAACACCTTACTCATGGGTATAACTGCTTCATCTAGTTTTTAAATTTCTTTATCTCGACTAGCTCGTTCCCGTGACTACAAGGTCATCAACGTAAACACCCATTACTTATAATTTCGTTTCATTTCTCTAGGTATATACTGCTTGATCTTTCTGACACTGAGTGAGACCAATACGTGTTAGTGTCTCGTTCAATATTTCATTCCATGCTGGCCAGGCGGCTTGGTCAAGCCCGTATAACGCCCTTTCTAAACAATACAATTTAGATTCATTACCGAAAAAACATACCCTTTAGGTTGTTTACATGGACGTCCTCCTTCAACTTTCCGTTTAAGAAAGTTGTCTTGACATCTATATTATGTGTTTTCCAACCTCGTTTTACTACAACCGCAAGTATTAGTCTTACCATTTCAAGCTGTGCAACTGGCACAAACACTTCCTTGAAATTAATTCCTTGTTTATGGACATACCATTTCGCGACCAATCATTCTTTATATTTAGTTATGGATCCTCCTTGAGCATCCCTCTTCCTTAGTAAACCCACTTTAACCCAATCGATTTATGTCCCACTAGTAAGTCACATAACTCCCAAGTATTATTTTCTTCAATAGACACAAAGGCTCTTATTACTTGTTTCCGCTCCTTATTATCTTTTGCTTTGTAAATAGTTTGTCGCTTCACCATCATGGATTTGAATCACATCTTCATGCAACATAACAAAATCTTCCAGATATCTAGATTTGATAATTGATCGGGTAGAGCATCTCAAGATGGATACAATTCTAAATCGGCTTGGGTTCGTTAGTGGTATCCAAAATTATTATTTGTATCTGTCAAGTCTTGGGTGTCGCAGCCCCCGACCCACCCCTGAAGCGGGGGCCGCGGGACACAAGCTGGTGGTACCGGTGTTTATTAATTTGGCAGCGGAATTACGACATCAGGATCGTAGTTAGAAAATAAATATCAGAGTTTCAAAACACCAAACTTTTATATTAAACAAATGGGGTAAAACCCACGTTTCCATTACAATACATATTTTTAGGGACATACCCTAATTTATGGAAAACATAAACTCCTTTTTTTTAGGTAACTTTTATAGCCACTTTTCTAAGCATTCAGTACTCTCCAGCTGGCTTCTGTTAGCTTCACATTAAGTTACCTGAAACGTGTTTTAAAAATATTTTATCAGCAAAAATACTGGCGAATCCATCTCAGTTTTATCAAAACAAGTAATTATACTTTACAGTTATTGAGGAGCATCCGATTTACAATGTTTATATCTACATAATTACTCAATCAGTACTGTCAATCCTGACTTGTGGGTCAATTATTACCTGTACCCAACAGACGGCCCTGTCACCCAACAGTAACGGTTCCTGTCACATTCCCGTGACTTTGGACTAGCAATGTATACAAAACCCCAACATACCGGCAGTAATTGTAGAATACATATACTCAATCACTGTTAAGCATAATTAAAAATTTTTGACTCACAGAAAGATTTACAAAAAGAGAATGTACTCGCCTTGAACACTTTAAGTATTCCTACGGAGTTCCTGGTGATAGTTCTTGATTACTTCCTGTGATTTCTATTAAAACATACAATCCACATCCGTTAATAAGTTAACTCAAGTCACTTTAACCATACAACACTCGACAGAACTCCAACGAACGTAGTCGGGTAGAGCCTAGACATGCTTTGGCGATTCTAGATCGATTGGTAGGGCGTTCATACAACACTCGACAGAACTCCAACGAACGTAGTCGGGCAGAGCCTAGACATGCGTTGGCGATTCTAGATCGATTGGGTAGGATAGTGAATTAGTGATCGGGGTTAAGTTACTTACAGCGGGCAGCGCTTCGCAGGTTTAGGGGTTTAGGGTTTTAGGGGTGTTTGTAAGAAAAGTGGGGATACGAGAGAGTACGATCAGAGAATTTCGATCGAATGTGAGCACTGGAATTCGTCCCAGACTGCTCTATCTATACCCAATTTTGACCTCCCCCGCGCGTTGCGGGGGATCCGGATTCCCTCTCGCGTGGTGCCTAGCTAGGCTAGGTCAGCCTGGTCACAAGTGTAGGGTTGCCAGATGGCGTGAAACGGTGACACGTCACCTGGATACCTCCCGCGCGTCGCGACAGAGACCGGTGTCTCTGGCGCGTGGCACCTAGACTGTCCAGGTGAACCTGTCTAGTTTTGCATGTCGCGTCTCGATTATGTGTCCGGTTTTACGTTTCGGCTAATTTCGGGGTGTTTTGGAGAGTTGTTACATCCTCCCACCTTGTTTTAAATCTCGTCCTCGAGATTCACTTGAATATGTGTGGATACTTTCTTTGCATTTCTGACTCTAGTTCCCATGTATATCCTGGTCCTCTCTTTGAATCCCATTTTACTTTTACCAGAATTGATCTCTTGCACTTAAGATTCTTGATCTTTCTATCTTCAATCTGAATGGGTTTCTCAACTAACTTTAGTTTCTCATTTACCTCTACATCTTGAAGAGGTATCACCAATGATTCGTCTGCTAGACATTTTTGAGATTGCATATATGAAATACATCATGTATTCCTGCCATTTCCTCTGGCAATTGTAGCTGATAGGCTACAGGCCCTATTCGTTTGACAATCTTAAAAGGTTTTTGGAAACTTGCTTTTTGGAAACTTGTCCAAAAATGAGAGGTAAAACGGCTGTCCCTGTCAGATACAATAGATAAAGTAATTCCATGCAATGGAACTATTTCATTTACATATAATTTAGCTAACTGTTCCATACTGAACGTTTCCTTCATCGATAAGAAATGAGCAGATTTGGTTAACCGATCTACAATCACCCAGATTGTATCATTACCTTTTGTGTCCTGGGTAGTTTGGTAACAAAGTCCATGGTTATCAATTCCCATTTCCAAATAGGTATTTCTAATTGTTGCAATAAGCCTGAAGGTTTCTGATGTTCAACTTTAACTTGTGAACATGTTAGGCATTTGGCAACGTAGCTTGCTACATCCTTTTTCATTTCTATCCACCATAAATTCTTTCTCAAGCCTTTATATATCTTATCACTTCCAGGATGCATTGTATACTTAGTCTTATGGGCTTCCTCTAGTATCCGCTTTCGTAGATCTCCTTGGATAGGGATCCAAATTCTGGTCCTATGGAATTTCCAAATTCCATCTGTTCCTTTCTCTAATTCTTTAATCATTCCTTTTAATCCTTCAGCATCGTCCTTGATTGTTGTTTCTGTGATTGTTTAATTTGCTCATTTAAATCTATCTGCAGGTTTAGTCTAAGAGAGCGTATTCTTTTTGGCTTCTCATGATACTTTCGACTTAAAGCATCAGCTACTACGTTAGCTTTTCCTGCATGATACTGGATATCGCAATCATAATCACTAAGGATTTCCATTCATCGCCTCTATCTCATGTTTAATTCCTTTTGTCCAAAGACATATCTTAAACTCTTTGATCTGTGAATACTACAAACTTACTACCGTAAAGATAGTGTCTCCAAATCTTAAGGGCAAAAATTATTGCTCCTAACTCTAGATCATGGTTGTGTAATTCTCTTCATGCTTCTTAAGTTGTCTAGAGGCATAAGCAATAACCTTTTGACGTTGCATCAGCACACATCCATAACCTAACTTAGACGCATCACAATAAACTACGAAGTCCTCAGTTCCTTCTGGCAAAGCGAGTAATTGGTGCGTTGGTTGACTTTTGCTTCAAAATCCTGAATGCTTCTTCCTGCTTTGGTCCCCATTCAAACTTAACCGATTTGCAAGTTAGCTTGGTTAACGGGATGGCTATTCTAGAAAAATCTTGAATAAAACGTCTATAATATCCTGCTAATCCAAGAAAACTTCTTACTTCAGTGGGTGATTCTGGAACCTTCCATTTGGTAATCGCTTTGATCTTTGTGGGATCCACATGAATTCCTTCGTGATTCACCAGATGTCCAAGGAATTGCACTTCTTGTAACCAGAATTCGCATTTTGAAAATTTTGCGTAAAGCTTTTTTTCCTCAACAATGTTAGGAGTATATGCAAATGCTTTGCGTGATCTTCCTCACTTTTAGAGTAAATTAGAATATCATCTATAAAGACAATTACGAATTTATCCAGGTATGGTTTACATATCCTGTTCATCATGTCCATAAATGTAGATGAGGCATTGGTTAAACCAAATGGCATGACAGTAAATTCATAATGACTGTACCTTGTTCGGAAAGCTGTTTTAGGAATGTCCTCTCTTGTACTTTCAACTGATGATATCCTGAGCGTAAGTCGATCTTAGAAAAGAATCGGGCTCCTTGGAGTTGATCAAACAGATCATCGATTCTTGGTAGTGGGTACCGATTTTTAATTGTAACCTTATTCAATTCTCGGTAGTCAATGCACACATGCATTAAATCCGTCTTTCTTCTTAACAAACAACACCGGCGCTCCCCATGGCGATGAGCTGGATTGTATAAAACTTTCTCTAGTAATTCGTCCAGTTGTTTCTTCAGTTCCTGCATCTCCGTCGATGCTAGGCGATAGGTGCTTTGGCAATTGGTGCGTTCCTGTATTAGGTGAATTCTAAATTCAACCTCTCGATCTGGCGGTAATCCAGGCAACTCTTCCGGGAAGACATCTGAGAAATTAGATATTACAGAATATCCTTTAATTTTTTTCCTTTAGTGTTAATGATTACGGAAATCATATACACTATTCCTCATTTCCGTGCATAGCTTGCAGTTTTCATCACAGAGATGAACTTCGTTGATTTTGTCGACTTATCTCCTTTAATTGTAATCCTTTCACCAGATGGCACATTTACTTCTGCAGACTTTTGATCACATATTATTGTGCCTGATTGGCTACCAACCAATCCATTCCTAACACGACATCAAATCCGACAAGATCCATTGGAAAAAGGTTAGCAGAAAAATTATGATTTAAAATTCCTATTTTGCTCCTCGCAGGATTTTGCTTATTTGGGTAAAGATCCATTTGCGTCTCCACCAGACAGTTTTGGTGCAGTTTAGTTAATGGTTGATTAAGAAAATTGCAAAAGGAAGTATTTATAAAACTTTGTTTGCACCAGAGTCAAATAATACTTTTGCATAAACATCATTAACTAAAAACGTACCGGCAATCACATCCGGAATCATCTTTGCTTCTTCCGCGGTCAGCACGAACACTCTGGCAGTCTTCTTGGTCCTTCGGCTGTTCTTTGCTTTATTGTTGCCGCTAGAGCTAGTTTCGGGCAGTTAGTTCTAATATGTCCGGCTTCCCCACAATGGTAGCATAGCCCATTGCTAACTTTCTTTCTCCAGTCTTTTTCCTTATGCCCTGGAAATTTGCAAAAATTGTAGTATGTAGAGCATTTTCCTGAATGTCTCCTTTTGCAGTATTACACGCGGTGAAGAAGAACTTGCTCCTTCCCACGGTTGGAATTTCCATAACGTAGTTCCTGTGTAATCTTTTGAGCTAGGTTCCTTTTCTGGTTTTCTTCTTGCGTACGTACCAGTTCATCTGTCAAAGTATTTGCTAGCTCACTGCTTCTTCTATGGTTTGTGGTCTAGCTGCCTTGACTACATGTCTGATCTCACCGATTAATCCCCAGATGTAACGGGGATTAATATTGGTTCTGGTGAGGCCCGGGTTGGTACAATCCTTGCATTTCAAAGAATGTGGTAGATATTCTCTACAATTTACCCCAATCATTCTATGATTTAGGAATTATTAGCAATCTGCTCCTTTTCATTAGGAGGACGAATTTCCTTTTAACTATTTCCTTAAAGTTTTCCATTCCATACTGTAAACTCTGTCATTTCCTTTGGACTGAAGAATGGTATTCCACCACTCTAAAGCTGCATCTTTAAAAAGATTAGAAGCATAATGACTTTATCTTCATTTGCACATTTACTTATCTTAGGACGGCTTCTGTCTTTTCTATCCAGCGCAAGGCTGAAATAGCTCCTTCATTACCTGAGAATTCTATCGGTTTGCATGATAAGAATTCTTATAAGAACAACCATATGAGATGGTTCTTCTTCTATTTGGAATTGGAGCTTGGATTAACAGTTCGGGATTTCCATTCACGCTGTGATTTGCTTCAGGGGGTACACGTTTATTTCCGTTTATGGAATCATTATTTCCTGCCTTTTTAATGGTGTCGATAATATATGGCATAACATCTATGATTCCTTGGGCCACTATGTGTTCGATAGCACTTTTATTCATTTGATTCCCGTTATTATCGTTATTATGGGTTTCCTGATTTACTTCGTCTGACATCTGAATTATAAACATTTAGCAGGTATTAATATCACATAATAAATTAAATAATAATTACACCAACACAGTGAACCAAAATCGTCGAGCATTGCGACTTTTATCTTTTCATAGATATGCATCTAGTACAAGCATAACTGAAATTCAAATATTACTAGCCTATGCGTCGATATATTTATATAAGCGATATTACTTTTTTTAACATTACAAAATACACACACATAAATATATTATATATTAAGCTATGGCTTCCTTAAAACTGCATTTCTGCTCGTCATAATTCCAGACGAGCTTCTCTCCGATGTGGCGAATTCGGTTTCCTTCCTCCACCAATTCATCTCCAAGTTGGCAGAGTTCTTCCACATGTTCTGTGGGTAGTATTGGGGCTTGGCACTGGTTTAGGGTAAGGTGGAACTGGTTCTTCATATGGGATTGGGTTTTCTAGCAGGTTCTGAATTGCCCAGGTATTAGCCCACCATGGATCTACAGGGTTTGGGGCTGGACTTCTAGGTATCTCATTGGGGTCAAAGGTTGGCATTGGAAATTGATTTTCCTGATTCTGCTCTAGGTTTATGGTTGGTTAGGAAATAAGGGAAGCACGGAGGTTCTGGATTTGCTACTTGATTGAAGTTAGGTTCTCCTTCTGCATTTCCAAACATGTGAAAATTTGCAAGCTGCCTATCCAATTCTTCCTCCCACAAGGGTCTAACTTCGGGGTTTCAGGTGTTTCTCTCAGTTCTAGCTGCTAGGGCTCGTTGTTGAGCTTGTCTCATCTTTTCCTTTTCTCTACTTTGGCTCTACTTAAACCAATTTCTCTTTTTAGGGGGAAAAGGTTCTACAGATTTGGCTTTGAAAACACAAGCATCTTCGGAATCAGCGGTGTAGTCTGTGGTTGGCTGGGATGTTCCTTCATCCATCAGAGAATGAGGTAGGTGACGATAAGCGTCAGAAGTACCCTGATCACTCATTCTATAAACTAAAGAAGTAAATAAAACAACACCAAAAATATATACATATTTGTTTAAAATTTAGGTATTTCAAAAGAACACCTCGATAGCTTAAACCAGTGGCATAGCTCTGATACCACCTTCTGTCACAGCCCCTGACCCCATCCCGGGAGGAGGGCCGCGAGACACACAGCTGGTGGTACCGGTGTTTATTAATTTGGCAGCGGAATTACGACATCAGGATTGTAGTTAGAAAATAAATATCAGAGTTTCAAAACACCAAACTTTTATATTAAACAAATGGGGTAAAACCCATGTTTCCATTACAATACATATTTTTAGAGACAGACCCTAATTTGCGGAAAACAGAAACTCCTTTTTATTTAGGTAACTTTTATAGCCACTTTTCTAAGCCTTCAGTACTCTCCAACTGGCTTCTGTTAGCTTCACATTAAGTTACCTGAAACGCGTTTTAAAAATATTTTATCAGCAAGAAATACTGGCGAATCCATCTCAGTTTTATCAAAACAAGTAATTATACTTTACAGTTATTGAGGAGCATCCGCATTTACAATGTTTATATCTACATAATTACTCAATAAGTACTGTCAATCCTGACTTGTGGGTCATATTACTTTGGGCCCTGTCACCCAACAGTAACGGTTCCTGTCACATTCCCGTGACTTTGGACTAGCAATGTATACAAAACCCCAACATACCGGCAGTAATTGTAGAAAACATATACTCAATCATTGTTAAGCATAATTAAAACATTTTGAGTCACAGAAAGATTTACAAAAAGAGAATGTACTCGCCTTGAACACTTTAAGTATTCCTACAGAGTTCCTGGTGATAGTTCTTGATTACTTCCTGGGATTTCTATTAAAACATACAATGCACATGCGTTAGTAAGTTAACTCAAGTCACTTTAACCATACAACACTCGACAGAACTCCAACGAACGTAGTCGAGCAGAGCATAGACATGCGTTGGCGATTCTAGATCGATTGGGTAGGGCGTTCATACAATACTCGACAGAACTCCAACGAACGTATTCGGGCAGAGCCTAGACATGCGTTGGCGATTCTAGATCGATTGGGTAGGATAGTGAATTAGTGATCGGGGGTTAAGTTACTTACAGCGGGCAGCGCTTCACAGGTTTAGGGTTTAGGGTTTTAGGGGGTGTTTATCAGAAAAGTGGGGATACGAGAGAGTACGATCAGAGAATTTCGATCGAATGTGAGCACTGGACTTCGTCCCAGACTGCTCTATTTATACCCAATTTTGACCTCCCCCGCGCATCGCGCTAGGATCCGGGTTCCCTCTCGCGTGGCGCTTGAGGTGCCTAGCAAGGCTAGGTCAACCTGGTCACAAGTGTAGGGTTGCAAGATGGCGCGAAATGGTGACACGTCACATGGGTACCTCCCGCGCATCACGACAGAAACTGGTGTCTCTGGCGCGTGGCGCCTGGACTGTCCAAGTGAATCTGTCTCGTTTTGCGTGTCGCGTCTCGATTTGTGACCGATTTTACGTTTCGGCTAATTTCATGGTGTTTTGGAGAGTTGTTACTGTCACACCCCGACCCCCAGCGGAATAAGAGTCGGGGCATAATTGGGTTATCACCAAAGCTCATGATATTTACTAATATGGTTCATATTTATTAAAGTCAAAATTACATTCCAAATAATCCAAACATGTCCATACAATACAAAGAAAATAACCAAACAAAATAATTCCAAACTCTAAATCATTTTATTCTTCTAGTCCAATCCTATGTGTTTCTAGCTGCAGCTGGTTCACCTGTATCATGTGTAAAAATGGGGGTTTTTGGGTCAACATAAGTTGGCGAGTGAACCTTGTTAGACAAACATTCATTATTGATTTTCTTGTTAGTTTATCAATGAAAAAATTGTGCATAATCATAAATGAGGAAATGTAAATAATCAGGCAGTAGCAATTGCAATCACAACTATAACATGCAGTAACATATGATAGCATACATTAACATACCAACATCATACGATAAATAACATGAATGAAAACTGTGCGATCAAGGCTCAATCAAACGGAGCCGATCGTATTGCATGTACTGAAAATGATAAATGTCTGTGCGATCAAGGCTCAATCAAACGGAGCCGATCGTATGTTGGCACGCCAGGTTCACGCTCATAATGTAATGGGGAACTTGCTCAACGCTCATAATGTAATGGGGAGCGGCGGCCTATGAAATTGCATGTACTGAAAATAATAAATTGAATCTAACAATAACTACACAAACAGTTGAAACAAGCTGAATACACATGTTCATGATACGATGTATGCACAATGATTTAAATATAATATATAGCAAGACACATGATACACCCCAAAAACGTGATTAAAACGGGAATTTGTAAAGATTCACTCACATTGGGTGCGTTTGATTTGAGATGGTGAGATGCGCACGAGTTGGAAGAGCGGGACAACGAGAATTAACTAACCTAAATAATAACGGAAAATATAGTAAATGAGTGGATTTTATTAATAATTTTAATAAGATTTTTAGATATATTTTTGTTAGTTTAAGGCTATTTCCTATCTTTAAAAACATTATTTTTAAGTATTTTTAATTGATTTTTAAATTAAATTAAATAAATAAAAATAAAAAAATATGTTGACTTTTTGCGACCATTGACCGTTGACCGTTTGACTTGTTGACCGATTTATTGTGTAATTGTATTGCGCTGGGTGAGGCTCGAACCCGAGACCTCCCGTACGCGTGCACGCAGCTCTACCAACTGAGCTACGTGTCTAACCCGAAATAATTCTGTTTTTAATTATACTTATATATTAATTCAATTTATCCAAAAATTCTTTTAATTTCAAAAACATTTTAATTCATCGAACCGGTGCCACTAACAGGTCTCGAACCCGGGACCTGCGCTTTAACGTTACACACAGTCCACCGCTGGACTGTGTGTCTAACTTGGTTAATATACAAATTTTATTATACTTAACAACTAACGGAGTTAACCCGGTTCAGTTTTAATCAAAAAGGCATTTTATTACATAGAGGGTGCGTGTATCAGGGATCGAACTCGTGACGTGTGAGTATTATTTGCACACAGTCCACCGCTGGACTGTGTGTCTAACCCTTTAAAATACCAATTTTAATTATACTTATAATGTTATCACAGTTCATCTTCTTCGTTGGATTTTACCGACACAGATTACACCATTAAATCTTGTTAATTTGATTGTTAAACATTGCACAGACTGATATGAGATAGCAGAGATGATAATTAGAGGTAAACATACCGGTGAACGATTTATTACAGAGTTCCGGCAAGGCGTCGTTCTCTCTTTTTAAGAACTTCAACTGAGCAAATCAATTAATCGTTTTGATTAGCTAATCATGAAATTGAAGTGCTAAACAAACGTTAACAGTGTGTTTGAAGGTCCTTACCGTTTCACAGACGAAGATAAAGATTTCCAGAAATTTTCCGGCGAACTGGAATTATCTGAAAACAGTGTCTGAATTCGATTTCAATTGAAAGGTTTGAGTTAGAAATAGCTTAACAATTGTTAGACTACGACGGTATTGAAAGACTTACCGTTTTGATGAAGAATACGGTTTTTCGGCGAACTTGCAGAATTTTCCGGCGAGCAAAATAAACTTCTCCGGTGGACTGTAAAGTGTGCGGAAATGTAATTGGAGGTTTGTGGAATGTTTCGGAGTCGTGAAGAAGATCTTTGATTACAGTAATTCGGATTATTGGATAGCTTCGGTTATAAAACCCATCATCATCCGAATTCAAGTCAATTCAAGTCTGAATTGATTAGAATTGTCGGTGCATCGGTTATAAACCTGAAATCGCGATTATTCAAACGTTTAGACGGTTGAATAGCCGATTTCAGTTTTTCAGTTGGCGCAACCGGTTTATCTAGGTTTGTATATAAGACTCATTTGTTTCCTAGAGTTGACAGAAAACAAACAAGTGGCGGAGTGGTTATGCGTGTGAGTGTTAAGTCTTTGAAGTTACAATCCGGCTGACCCGGGTTCGAGTCCCGGCAGCCCCAATTTATTTTTAATCACTTTATTTATACTTTTTATCAATTATAACTTTTATGGTTTAGTTTGTTTATTAATTATGTATCATTAAAATTAAAATAAGCATAAATAGGCAATGAACATTTATAACTGAATATTCGATTACAAACGGAGCGGGTTTGGTAAAACCCGTTTTCGACAAATGTTACAGTATCCCTACTTTTAGGAATTTCGTCCCAAAATTTAAGTAGTAGAAGTAGTAGGAAAAAGATGCGGGTATTTTTCACGCATTGAGTCTTCACGTTCCCAAGTAAACTCAGGTCCCCGTTTCGACTCCCAGCGTACCCTAACAATTGGAATGCGACTTCGTCGTAGACGTTTCTCCCCGAAGTCCATAATTTCTACTGGTCTTTCAATAAAATGCATAGATTCATCAATCTGAATATCTTCCAGAGGAATGTGGAGGTTTTCATCATCGAGGCACTTCTTCAAGTTAGATACGTGGAATGTGGGATGAATCCTGTTGAGTTCTTCTGGTAGATCAAGCTTGTATGCTACAGGTCCTACTCTTTCGAGTATCTTGAAAGGTCCTACGTAGCGTGGTGCTAGCTTGCCTTTTTGACCAAAACGAACTACTCCCTTCCACGGTGATACTTTTAGAAGTACATGATCACCAATGTTAAACTCTAGAGGCTTCCGTCGTTTATCTGCATAACTCTTTTGACGACTCTGAGCCGCTAGAAGATTGTTTCGAATTTGATGGATCTTGTCTGTGGTTTCTTGAATCAATTCCGGACCAGTGATTTGAGCTTCCCCAATTTCGTGCCAACATACTAGAGATCGGCACTTACGACCATATAAGGCTTCAAAAGGTGCCATGCCGATGTTGAATGATAGCTGTTGTTGTACGAAAATTCAACTAATGGGAGATGAGCGTCCCAATTTCCCTTGAAGTCTATGACACATGCTCGAAGCATATCTTCAAGAGTTTGTATGGTGCGTTCAGATTGACCATCAGTTTGAGGGTGATAGGCGGTACTGAGATCTAATCGCGTACCCATAGCGGCTTGTACTGCTTGCCATGTTTGTGAAGTGAAATGACCATCACGATCAGAAATAATGCTTAACGGTACCCCATGTCGGCTTACGATTTCGCTGATATAAATACGAGCTAGCTTTTCGTTCTTGAAATCTTCGCGGATAGGAATAAAGTGAGCTGATTTTGTAAGTCGGTCAATTATTACCCATATAGTGTCATACCCACCAGAAGTGCGAGGTAACCCGGTAATGAAGTCCATGGTTATATTTTCCCACTTCCATACAGGTATTTCAGGTTGGACCAGAAGTCCTGAGGGTCTTTGGTGTTCAGCTTTCACCTTGGAACATGTAAGGCACTTAGAAACAAAAACAGCAATATCCTTTTTCATTCCAGGCCACCAGTAGGTATATCGTAGGTCTTGATACATCTTATCGGCTCCTGGGTGTATAGAGTATCGCGTTTTGTGAGCTTCATTCATAAGAGTTTCACGAAGATTGTTGTGGTTAGGAATCCATATACGATCTAGATAGTACAGAATACCGTAGATTTAGTTTCAATTTTAAGTTCAGCTCCACAGGACATCTCCTTTCGTACATCATCTTCCGTTACTGAAACGTGTTGGGCTTCTCGAATTTGATCTATAATGTCAGTTATAATTTGCGAAACATAGAAGACGAGTGGAGTTCGCATAACCCTTTGACTAAGTGCATCAGCCACCACATTTGCTTTGCCAGGGTGGTATCGAATTTCACAGTCGTAGTCATTTAGAAGTTCGACCCATCTTCGTTGCCTCATGTTTAACTCCTTTTGATTGAAGATATGTTGAAGACTCTTGTGGTCAGTGTATATTTCACACTTAGTACCATAGAGATAATGTCTCCATATCTTAAGAGCGAACACAACGGCTCCAAGTTCTAGGTCATGGGTGGTGTAGTTCTTCTCATGCGTCTTGAGTTGTCTCGAGGCATAAGCTATAACTTTTCCTCTTTGCATTAGAACGCAGCCTAATCTTGCCCTGACGCGTCGCAATAGACCACGAAATCATCACAACCTTCAGGAAGAGTGAGGATTGGTGCATCACAGAGTTTTTGTTTAAGGGTTTGGAAGGCTTCTTCTTGCTTGGGTCCCCATATGAAAGGTTTTCCCTTATGAGTTAAAGCCGTGAGTGGTACAGCAATGCGTGAGAAGTTTGAAATGAATCGACGATAATAACCAGCCAAACCAAGAAAAGATCTTACTTCAGTTGGTGTACGTGGCGCTTGCCATTCTTGTACCGCTTTGATCTTTGAGGGGTCGACATGTATTCCCTTGTCATTGACTACATGTCCGAGGAATTGCACCTCTTTTAACCAGAATTCGCATTTGGAGAATTTGGCGTAAAGCTTTTCATTCTCTAGAAGTGTAAGGATGAGTCGAAGATGACGCTCATGATCAGTTTTAGATTTTGAATAAATAAGAATGTCGTCGATGAAGACTATAACAAATCGATCAAGATAAGGTTTGCAGACTCTGTTCATTAGGTCCATGAAGACTGCTGGAGCGTTGGTTAAACCAAATGGCATGACCATGAATTCATAATGGCCATAACGAGTTCGAAATGCGGTCTTTGGGACGTCTTCTTCATGCACCCTAAGTTGATGATAACCCGATCGAAGGTCGATTTTGGAAAAGTAGCTGGCACCTTGAAGTTGGTCAAGAAGATCATCAATGCGAGGTAAAGGATAGCGATTCTTGATTGTTAATTTGCTGAGCTCTCTGTATCGATGCACATACGAAACGATCCATCTTTCTTCTTTACAAAAAGGACAGGTGCACCCCAAGGCGATGAGCTAGGACGTATGAATCCCTTGTCAGTCAACTCTTGTAATTGACTGGCTAGCTCTTGCATTTCAGAGGGGGCTAACCTATAAGGAGACTTTGCAACTGGTGTAGCACCAGGTATAAGATCATACGGAATTCGACTTTCTAACTGGAGGAAGTCCTGAAATGTCATCAGGAAAAACTTGCGGGAAATCTTTTACTACTGGAATGTCTTCAAGTTTCTTCTCCATGGTTCCCTTTTTGATGATATGAGCTAAAAACGCGACGTAATTTTTGCGAAGATATTTTTGGGCTCGAAGACAAGACATTAAGCTGAGCCCCTTCGACGAGGTTTCTCCAAAGATTCGAAGAGTCTGACCGTTTGAAAGAGGAATACGTATAAATTTTTCGCGACATACAACTTTTGCCTGATGTTGACTGAGCCAGTCCATACCAATTATGATATCAAAACTTCCCAGCTTCATAGGAATAAGGTCGACTGAGAAATCGTGGTCGTTTAAGGTGAGTGTACAGTTGCGTATAATAGAGTTTAATGAAACTGGTTTCCCGTCAGCAACTTCTACCGTTATGGTTCCATGAGCTTATCCCGATTTTGGTTTAAGATAGGTTCAAATTCTAAGGACACAAAACTTCTATCCGCACCAGTATCAAATAACATAGATGCATATCTACCATTTATAAGGAACGTACCGTTAACCACATTGCCGTCAGCTCTAGCCTGATTAGCGTTGATATTGAAAGCTCTTCCTCTTGCAGGTGGAGGAGCTTGGTTCGCTTGATTCACCGGTTGGCTTGGGCCTGAGCATGAATAATGTTTACCAACCTTGGACAAGTGTTTCTGAAATGGCTTGGGTCTCCACAATTGTAGCAAGCCCGCAATAGGTTGGGCCCATAGGATAATTGGGTTGGTAATATGTTTGGGCTAAATGTTGGGTGGGTGGTAATAGTAGGGGTTAGTTGGGCTTGACCCATTATTTGTTGGTGGGTTTGGGTTGAAGGCTGGTGGCGGTTCGTTCGCTGAGGCATGCGGCAGGTTTGAACAGTATGACCTGCGCGACCAAGCCGGTGCAATGTTGGCAAGGATAATCAGGAGAATGGTGATATTGGCAACGGTTGCATTTTGGTAACGGGCCAGAGTATGGTCTTTTGTATGGTGCAGGTAAAGGAGCGACTGGGTAATGGGTGCAGCAGGAATAGGGAGGTTGGTTTGTGTAACAGGGGAAGTTTCTGGTGTTGCGCTTCCTCTTGTTACAAACTTAGAGGAGGAGATGGAATGGTTTGAAGTTTAGACCCTCAACAGGGGTTTCTTTTTCTCTTCTTTAAACTTCCCGTTGCGAATTCGATTCTCGGTCAGTTCAGTCGCTAGCTCCATAGCAGCTTCAAGTGTTACCGGTGAAATGCTGAGAACTGAATCTTGAATTTTCGAGGGAAGTCCTCGAATATAATGCTCGATCAAACGATAAGTTGGGGTAAACAAATTGGAACCATTTGGTTCAACTCTAAGAACCTCTTGTTATAGGTGGTGTGATCTCCCTCCTTCTGCTTTAAAGAATGAAATTCGTCCTCCAACTTTTTAGTTTCACTCCTAGGACAGAAACGCCTAGTCATGATTTCCCTTAACTCCTCCCAAGTTAAGGCCATTGCATCATCAATTCCCCTCTTCCCTTTTTCAGTATTCCACAAGTGAGAGCTACCCCAAATAGTCTCCCGGTGGCGTATCGAACCTTGCGATCCTCAGGACAATCGCAGTTGAGGAAGGTGTTTTCCATTTCCTCAAACCAATGGAGGAGAGCAGTGACACCTTCGGTCCCTTCAAATTTAGGAGGATCACAAGATTTGAAATGTTTGTATGAGCACTTGCTGGTAGGAGGTTGCCGATGTTCTGGTCATTCTGTTGGGGAGGATTAGTGGGATTTGTGGCGAGAGCTTGTTGTGCTTGGACCACAATGTCAGGTAGTATCGTGGCCATTTGTTTCGCGATTTGTGTGGCCAAGCGTTCCTGAGACCTTCCTGATCTTTTACCCCCTCGTTGTTGTCTGGACGACATCTACAAGAACATACATAAGAAGATTGTGAGTTTATGGAGTCTTTTTAGGTGTCATGTGTCTTTAAGAAAAATGAAAATAACATAAATATCAATAATGCAACCACATCCATAGGATGTCTTGGGTTTGCTCATGTTGGGCCTCAAATGTCCCCCATACCTTCACCTGTATAGACATGTGGGCCCCCATGACTATTGGCTTGGTAGGATTCACATTAGTGTTGGCGATTTAACACTCGCATCACCCGAATGCAAACCACAAAATATGTTTACGAGATGTATGGTCGGAATGTGTCCAGGTGTAGACACAATGACAACTCAAAGTTGGGTTAGCTCACACGACGTTTGGTATAGCATGCTTTGGCCTAATAGGTACTTCGTACTCTCATCGTTAGTCCCCAGGTAGGCAAACTGGTCCTTTATTTTAGATTTATACGAATGCCAGCCTAGACAGGACGTTCCAACTACCGGTACTGGTACCCTTCCAGTTACTACATGCCCGTCATGAGAACTCACTTTGATGAGATTTGAAAACACAAAAATCATTGTAAAAGCAATCATGAAAATGATGTGGTGTGTGCTTTCATGGATATGATGTGTTATGAGAATATGATTCATGATAGGCATTATATGATAATATATACTTATGAACATGCTTGCATAACATTGAATGTAACATTTAACATAAAACATATAAACATCATGAAATTTGGCATGTAACACACAAAAATCTTATAAGTTTCTAATCAACTATAGTATAGGCTCTAAGGGTCTAATAACCTATCCTATATCCCTATAGTCATGGCTCTGATACCAATCTGTCACACCCCGACCCGCAGCGGAATAAGAGTCGGGGCATAATTGGGTTATCACCAAAGCTCATGATATTTACTAATATGTTTCATATTTATTAAAGTCAAAATTACATTCCAAATAATCCAAGCATGTCCATACAATACAAAGAAAATAACCAAACAAAATAATTCCAAACTCTAAATCATTTTATTCTTCTAGTCCAATCCTATGTGTTTCTGGCTGCAGCTGGTTCACCTGTATCATGTGTAAAAATGGGGGGTTTTTAGGTCAACATAAGTTGGCGAGTGAACCTTGTTAGACAAACATTCATTATTGATTTTCTTGTTAGTTTATCAATGAAAAAATTGTGCATAATCATAAATGAGGAAATGTAAATAATCAGGCAGTAGCAATTGCAATCACAACTATAACATGCAGTAACATATGATAGCATACATTAACATACCAACATCATACGATAAATAACATGAATGAAAACTGTGCGATCAAGGCTCAATCAAACGGAGCCGATCGTATTGCATGTACTGAAAATGATAAATGTCTGTGCGATCAAGGCTCAATCAAACGGAGTCGATCGTATGTTGGCACGCCAGGTTCACGCTCATAATGTAATGGGGAACTTGCTCAACGCTCATAATGTAATGGGGAGCGGCGGCCTATGAAATTGCATGTACTGAAAATAATAAATTGAATCTAACAATAACTACACAAACAGTTGAAACAAGCTGAATACACATGTTCATGATACGATGTATGCACAATGATTTAAATATAATATATAGCAAGACACATGATACACCCCAAAAACGTGATTAAAACGGGGAATTTGTAAAGATTCACTCACATTGGGTGCGTTTGATTTGAGATGGTGAGATGCGCACGAGTTGGAAGAGCGGGACAACGAGAATTAACTAACCTAAATAATAACGGAAAATATAGTAAATGAGTGGATTTTATTAATAATTTAAATAAGATTTTTAGATATATTTTTGTGAGTTTAAGGCTATTTCCTATCTTTAAAAACATTATTTTTAAGTATTTTTAATTGATTTTTAAATTAAATTAAATAAATAAAAATATAAAAATATGTTGACTTTTTGCGGCCGTTGACCGTTGACCGTTTGACTTGTTGACCGATTTATTGTGTAATTGTATTGCGCTGGGTGAGGCTCGAACCCGAGACCTCCCGTACGCGTGCACGCAGCTCTACCAACTGAGCTACGTGTCTAACCCGAAATAATTCTGTTTTTAGTTATACTTATATATTAATTCAATTTATCCAAAATTCTTTTAATTTCAAAAACATTTTAATTCATCGAACCGGTGCCACTAACAGGTCTCGAACCCGGGACCTGTGCTTTAACGTTACACACAGTCCACCGCTGGACTGTGTGTCTAACTTGGTTAATATACAATTTTTATTATACTTAACAAGTAACGGAGTTAACCCGGTTCAGCTTTAAACAAAAAGGCATTTTATTACATAGAGGGTGCGTGTATCAGGGATCGAACTCGTGACGTGTGCGTATTATTTGCACACAGTCCACCGCTGGACTGTGTGTCTAACCCGTTTAAAATACCAATTTTAATTATACTTATAATGTTATCACAGTTCATCTTCTTCGTTGGATTTTACCGACAGCAGATTACACCATTAAATCTTGTTAATTCGATTGTTAAACATTGCACAGACTAATATGAGATAGCAGAGATGATAATTAGAGGTAAACATACCGGTGAACGATTTATTACAGAGTTCCGGCAAAGCGTCGGTCTCTGTTTTTAAGAACTTCAACTGAGCAAATCAATTAATCGTTTTGATTAGCTAATCATGAAATTGAAGTGCTAAACAAACGTTAACAGTGTGTTTGAAGGTCCTTACCCTTTCACAGACGAAGATAAAGATTTCCAGAAATTTTCCGGCGAACTGGAATTATCTGATAACAGTGTCTGAATTCGATTTCAATTGAAAGGTTTGAGTTAGAAATAGCTTAACAATTGTTAGACTACGACGGTATTGAAGGACTTACCGATTTGAGGAAAAATACGGTTTTCCGGCGAACTTGCAGAATTTTCCGGCGAGTAAAATAAACTTCTCCGGTGGACTGTAAAGTGTGCGGAAATGTAACTAGAGGTTTGTGGAATGTTTCTGAGTCGCGAGAAGCTCTTTGATTACAGTAATTCGGATTATTGAGTAGTTTCGGTTATAAAACCCATCATCATCCGAATTCAAGTCAATTCAAGTCTGAATTGATTAGAATTGTCGGTGCATCGGTTATAAACCTGAAATCGCGATTATTCAAACGTTTAGACGGTTGAATAGCCGATTTCAGTTTTTCAGTTGGCGCAACCGGTTTATCTAGGTTTGTACATAAGACTTATTTGTTTCCTAGAGTTGACAGAAAACAAACAAGTGGCGGAGTGGTTATGCGTGTGAGTGTTAAGTCTTGAAGTTACAATCCGGCTGACCCGGGTTCGAGTCCCGGCAGCCCCAATTTATTTTTAATCACTTTATTTATACTTTTTATCAATTATAACTTTTATGGTTTAGTTTGTTTATTAATTATGTATCATTAAAAATTAAAATAAGCATAAATAGGCAATGAACATTTATAACTGAATATTCGATTACAAACGGAGCGGGTTTGGTAAAACCCGTTTTTGACAAATGTTACAGTTACATCGGGCCTCAGCCGTGGAATCTGTCTGAGACAGTTCTGGTCTAACAGTTTGTGTGCCCGATCCATTTGATGGGCATGCATCTGTACTTGTTTCTTGGTTGTGCCTTGATTCAAATTCAACTAAAATTCAACCCACTAAGGCTCGCTTCCCACCTTCATTTGTTTCATGCATTGGGTTAAATTGAGCTTCACTGTTTCTTGGAACTTCACATGTTGACAAACATATAATTTTCCTTGGATTGGATCAAATAATCTATAGGATTTGGAACTAGGTTGTGTCCTGAGATACACCACCTCTTTGCTCTGATCATCAAATTTTCTCACATTCGTCGATGGTATCTTCAAGTGACATGAGCAATAGACACTCGAAGATACTTTAAATTAGGCTTGTATCACTTCAACACTTCATGGGGAGTTATTCTATCCAAAGCTTTTCTAGATATTGGGAACATATCATACAACTTCACCCCACAAATTCTACGGTAAAGCTCTGGATTTAATCATGCTTCTTGCATTGTTGAGCATCACTCTACTACGTCTCTCCATGAGATCGTTCTGTTGAGGCGAGTTTAAGGTGCCATGAAGAAACATTTGATACCAGTTTCAATACAAGATTGGGTGAGCAAGTGATTAAGGAACTCAACACCTAGTCACTTCCAAGAGCTTTCACCTTTTGATGGAATGGGTTTAGGATGTTATTTAACATGCTTACTTAATAAACCTTACGAGGTTTAATGTGTTTTAATGTGTGGAATTGAATGCCTACGAGAAATTGATGGTGTGTAGGTTAAACATGAATATTGTACGTGTTTTGGGATATACAAATGGAATTGAAATCAAGTTATTAGAAGATGACATGATAGAGGATTGAATAATGAAGACGTGGCCGCAAACATCGAAGAAAACATAGTTGAAATGAAAAAGTTACGAAGAAAATAGTTTTGGCTTATAAAGGAAAGTGTATATACGGTATTTTTTAGGGTTTCCAACGACTTTCATATGATACACGGATAAGGACGAACTGAGGGACCTTGGGGAACAAGTTTTGAAGTTTCTTCATCATTCCTGTTAATGTAGTTTTTGTGTCCGTTGCTGTGCAAATAGATTTGATTAGATTATAAGCTGATTAAGTAATAGTTAGCGAACAGTCAAACGAATGTGTTTAGACCCGTTCGTTTGAAGTGGTTAAACAAAAGGATTTTTCGTTTGACTTTGTGTGTTTGCAACTGACAGTCCACTGTAGTTTGAAATTTCCAAGTGAAGGTGAAATCCAAGTGAAAGTGGATTTCCAGTGAAGGTGAAATCCTTGTTCGTGGAGTCTCTTTTCCTAACATCGTGCGCTTACACAACCTGTGAGTAATTTCTACTATTTTTCGCGTTTTACTTTTATAAATTTTTGGGGTGTATCACGTTATATGAATGTTTGATTAAATTATTCATTAGCATGCTAAATTTCATTGTGTTATTATTTGGATGCCTACACATGTTTTGATTTATTTGTTATGCGATTGTCAGTTATTCATTCTACATGTCATGTGGATCCACGGCTGATGAGGTTCCCCACGGCCATGGGTTGTAGCCTAAATATCGCCACAGTCTTAGATTCGCTCTTCGGGGCTCGAATATCATTTAGTCGTTTATTCGTATTGTCATTATTCATTTATCATATTTGTTTAAATGTTTATTTGATGGTATACATGTCGTCTTCTTGTAATGTTGTTGCACTTATGATCCTTATACTAACCTTGAAAATGCATGTTAAAAGAATTTTACTTAACATGAATATAAAAGTTAATTTATAAAAAGAGGAATTACTCACCATCATTTTGGTGACCCAAATATTTATTTTTCAAACGTGACGAAGTGTAATGATCAGGAGAAGAGGACATGTAGGATGGCCTTAGGAAAATAAACTAGAAATTTTGTCTTATGTTTATTTTTGAGCAATGTATGAACTATTTTGCATATTTATATGTTATGTGACAAATTTCAAATAGTTGTGCTTTAAATATCGAAATAATTTTTAGTTGTCATGAGCCGTGATGCCCCTTAACAATTCGATGCGGGTCAGGGTATGTCAACATAGATGCTTCCTGTTCAGCTTGAGTGGGTGTATTCGAATATTGTAGAAACTGTTGCCAACTGAAGTTTGTTAGAGTGGTGTTAGTTAGAGTTAGATTGATGTGAGGTGTTGTTATATATATATATAGAATCTATCTCATGTAAATAGTTAATACATTTCATTCTAATGAATTTATAGAACAGTCTTTAAATTCTTACAATTGAACCCTAGATAACGTAAAGTAAATACTAGCATGCTAAAGCAATGGTTGTTTTACATTTAAAAGACGACCTTCCTTAGTCCTTTGTAATGTTTTTAAAAACAAGATTGATGATTAGAACATGTCATTCTATTTGTTTACTTGGTAGGTGGGGTTGACTGATCTATGGGTGTTCATCAAATCAAATAACGGAATTTTCGAATAAATCAAATTGAATTTTTCAATTTTTTTACCCGAATTCAATTTGATTTTTATTTGAAACTCTAATTCGAATTGAATTCATTTAATTCAAATTCACCCTAAAAAATAAAGGAGAAATGGATCTTATCACCCAAACTAATCAATTTTGACCAATGCCACTCCGAACTTTTCATTTGCTCCCACCATCCCAACTTAACACTTGGGTTGCTGCGTCACCCCGTCATTAACTAGGCAATAACTAAGTTTTTTTTCTGACATGACCAATTCTATCTGATGTGACATGATGACATGTGAAAACTATTATTTTTGTAAAAAAATATAAAAATGATAAAGCCCTACCCCTCATCTCTCCACCACCACCTCACTTTTCTTCCTTTCTCAAACCCTAACTCCAATCAATTCTCCATTTCATCATCATCATCAACCACCGCATATTGCAGAATTCCATTATCATCATAATCAAAATCTTCATCTGATTCATCAAACTTTGCAAACTCATTGCAAGCCTCATTATAAGCTTGTAAAGCTTCACTAATAGATTCAAAACAACGGGCTCATCTTCATGGTTTCCGTCTCCTTCATTACTGCTTGAAGAATCATTCCAAGATTCGTGATTTTGTACTTCGATTTACGCTTCTATTTCTCTGATTTGTTCTTCAAGTTGGGATTGAAGGACCTCATGTAACCGTAAGCTCAGTTTTCTTGGAGAAACCGAATAATAAGCAGAATGAGTTGTAGTAGTGCTTCCCCTTTCATCTTGGTATAAACCAGGCAACAACCTCCACCGCCAACACTTGATCGGGCCAGACCACCACCACAACTGCCGTCGTGGCTTCTCTTTGCCCCACTTTTTTCTGTTTCATTTCACAATCTCTCTCTGTAACTGACAACCGTTACCGATGGTCTCCGCCATGGCTGCCGGTGTTTCGTTGTCTATTACCGGCGTTTTGTTTATGAGAAAGCGGTACCGAGCAGTTCGTTGTCCGCTAACGAGTGGCTGTGAACTTGCAGACCCGTGGAATGGTGGTACGGAGGTAATGGTGGAGGGTTGGTTCAAATTCTGTGAAGAGAGAGAGAGGGGTAGAGAGAGCGGGAGAGTAGTGAGACTGGGATCTGTTATATACATACACATATTATATGTATATATAATTATTAACTTTAACAAAAATAATATTTCTTTAAAAAAATAATTGGCCATCTCAGCATGACACCTTATAAAAAGCAAGTCACTTCATAAAAAAGTTGGTAACGTCAGCAAAAAATTAACTAGTTAGTGCCTGATTAAAGACGTGGTGAAACGGCAACCAAGTGTTAAGTTGGGGGTGGTGGGAGCCAAAATAAAAGTTTGGAGTGAAAACGCCAAAATAGATTAATTTGGGGTGATAAAATCCATTTCTCTAAAAATAAATTATTCCACTTTAATATATTTGAACTACTACAAACTAAATATATTAAACATAAAATAGAATAATCTGTAAAATTAATTAACTATCCATATGTCAAAATACCAACATTTAGAAGATAGGTTGGTTAGTGGTAGCGATTTAAGTTAGGTAAAAATTTAGAAATAAGTAGTATGGCTATTTGTCATTAGGTTTGGTAATGTAATAAATAATAAACTTATGACTTATGAATGTGATTCATACTTTAGCCAAATTTAGAAGTTTATGTGTGTATAATATCTATTAAAAAATTATACGTAAATTGAATTCCAATTTCGAATCAAAAATTCGTATTCGACTCGAAATCGATTACTGGACTCGAATACGAATCAACTCGAATTTGAACCTTGATAATCGAATTCGAAATCAAGGGAATATCGAATTTTTCAAATTTAAATCAAATTCTGAACACTCCTTACTGGATCGGATTATAACGGTTATTAAAGTAAGAGATTTTCATATCTAACTTATAATAAAAGACTCCAAATAATGCCATATGGCATTCTCTCCTCCAACCTCATAAATTTTATTTATATTTATTTAAATTCTTTTATTTAATTTAATTTAATTTATTAATATATAATAACATATAATATAGGTTATTAAACTCATATCTATCTATGTAAGTTTATAAATAAACAAGATGATATACATACACGGAAAATTATATAATATATTTTTATATATAAAAACCATATCTATCTAATTATTTCTTTCAATATAAATGTATAATTCAAATATTTTTCTATATAGGATAACACCAAGAATTAACAAATATATAGTTTTGAATTTAAGTTAATTTTTATATTATTATTGGGATAAAGTAATGGGATAGGTTGATCTGTTTTAGTTATTAACAACAACAAATATATAATTTAAAGTAATAAACTAATAACCATTAAAATCCACCGCATGATGCGTCAGGAATTCAGTTTCAATTATATTGGTTTGTTCATGACTACCCGCACTTGGTATAGCAAGCGAATAAAAAAACCAAAGAAATAAATTAGTTAAACTTCAGAGTATGAAAATTTTGTGATTATTTAAAAAAAACTTTACAAAAAGACAAAACATAATGTTAAAATAAAAAAAAAACATTAATGAAATTTACGCTTAAGCTAATGTTTAAAAATTAACAGTAGCAGATTGTTCATATGTAGCTTTCAGATTCAAATTATTTATAATTTAAGTTGTGTAAATTATAATTTTAACTTATATATATAATGATAGTGAACAATTATACTAAATGTGATATATTAGACTCTTAAACTGAGTAAATTTATATCAAAATTATTATGTTTTTGTTTAAAATTCAAAAAAATAAATTAACATTTTCCTTATAAGCAATTTTTTATATGATATTTATCATCTATTACTTATGTGAGATGTTTCATTTATACAATCCTATAATACATGGGTGTATAATCTAGTAAAATAATAGAACTCAACGTGCTGACATATGGATAATATATATAATCTATTATTAGTAGAATCTATTCCTATATCTTCTTACTGTGGTAACATATGGACCATATGTAGTCTATTATTAACAGTACAGTCTATTCCTATAATTTTTTTGAACGGCGTATGGTTAGAATGTCGTTAATTAGGTAATTAGTTAATATGCTAGTATCACCAAGTCAATATTAAAATCCCATTTGTCTGGATTTGATCCAGGACGTCCAAGAGAAGGAAAGTTTCCCACCTCCCTCTTCCACAACATTTACCCTTGGGAGTCAGGATTAAATATAGTATTTTGTCCCTCTTACCTCTTTTAAAAGTATCAAATATACCAACAAACAAAAGTAAAATAAACTAGGATAAATATTTGAGTAATATACATTTTAATTCGGCACCCTCGCCACCACAACTACCAGCCATAACACTAGACGACTCTCCACCACCTATTGCTCGCTCACTGCCGCCACAACCACAGCCACCACCCACACGCCCCATTGCCACCTGCCACATTCTTCACAACCACCCTCTTCCGTTGGTAGATTTGGCCTAAATATCTCAACGCTTCTGCAAACCATTTGTTCTCTCCTCCACACCAACACCACCACAACACAACCCACGTACCTCTCTCCGTCTCTTTTTCTCTCTACTTCATTGCACTGAAACCGGTTGTGGAGATTGATCTTTTATTTTAAAAAAAAAGTTGAACCTAAAATGCGGACCAATCAAGTAGCCAAGTCCCGTAATTGATATATATATGTATTATATATATATAGGGTAAGGTTCATGCGAGAACTACCTTTATTGCAAAATAAAATCTAAAAAAATCAAAAAAGCACTCAATTTTTTTAATATTTTTTTTATAAAAATCGCTATATTTCGTTTCAAAAAAAACTTTTTTTTGAGTAATAGTTATCCATGCACATGTGCATACGCATCATAACTTCGACAAATTCCGTAATACATTATCAGTAGTAGACAATTGCACTTTAACTTACAATATCATCCCTAATACACTACTTTTTACATTACCAATATTCAAAATGCACATGTGCATCATTATGTATAACTATTATATAACGTGTTTTGGTAAAAAAGATTGTGATTTTGAATGATGAAGTAGGCCCATATATATGTTTTTTGGTTAGTTAAATCTAGTGGTTGATAGTTTGATTATAGTTGTCATTTTATGATGTAATATGTTGATTGTATGGTATAAATGGTGTTGATATACATGTAATAAAGTGAAAATGTTGGTATTGGTATTGTATTATAGATGTATGTGGTAATGGTATTGTATTATGTATGTGGTTATATGATATATATATATATATATATATATAATAAGGTGGGGTTCTAGAGCGAACACTAGTGTATTTGTGAACTGGGTGAACAAATCCTGGCCATTGATTTGCATCATCAAATCATAAAATACACTAGTGTATTCGTAAAATACATTAGTGTATTTTTATCATCAAATCCTGACAATTGATTTACACATGTGTATTTATAATCAATTAGTTCACACAGTTCACTATCAATGGGGGTTGTTCACAAATGAACCTAACCTATATATATATATATATATATATATATATATATATATATATATAAATAGTTTCTTCTCAGGGTTGTAAACGAGTCAATCAACTCGTAAGCTATTTAACATCGGCTCTAGCAAAAGTTTATATTAAATCGAGCTTAAACGAGCTTCAATCAGAGCTTGAACCTAACAAAATAAATTTGTTTAATAAATGCTCCGAACCTATAATTTACTTGGCTAGTCCGAGTAGGCTCAAGCTTAGTTATAAATTATAAGTACTTAAAATTGTTATAAAAATAGTTATAAATGTATATAAACTAATAATTAATAAATAACAAACAAGCAGTGCTCGACTGCTCGAATTTGAAATAACTATTAACAAGATGAGCTAGAGCTCTACTAAGTTAAACGACCGGGCTCAAGCTTAGAAAAGTTCAGATCTGACTCGGCTCGTTCCCACCTCTATTTGTTTTCACATTAAGCTTGTTTTTATATGACTATTTGATTGGCGTATTTTAAGTACACCTTATTATATACTAAATTTTGTTATAAATACATTAAAGTTGTAATTGATGGTGTAGTTTATTTGCTTTTGTATTTTAGAGGTTTTGTATTTAATAAGCTAATTAATGTGTAAATGTATTTAAATAAGAGAAATTCACGTATGCTCACAATTGAAAGTCATGAATGCAAAAATAAATGAATGTTGAATATTAAAGTTAATTTTAATATTAAAATTTAAGTGCTTTGTGAATTACATGCAGGTAATCGGATGCATTTCAATGAAGTCATAATTTTAGTGGGATGCTAAATAAAGGATATCAACAAGATTTGGGCTTTGGCTTTGATGGACCGAATGAAAAATAAAGAACATTATCCAAAGATGGGCTTGGACCACAAGTGAATGACACAAACAAAGTCGGTGGCAACTATTTGTGGGGGTGTTATCGAATGAAAGAAAAAGAAGAGGTTTAGGTCGGTGGTGATTAGATATAAAAAAGGTTCTAGACGGCTGCTTGGGGGAATTGTTATTGATGCAGCTTTGAGACATCGCAGAAGAGGAGCTTATGATGGCAGATTCGGCTAAACTCTTTGTGACTTTCACCCGGATGAACTTTTACTTTGTTTCGCGTTGAACTTTGTTTATTTATTCGTTGTGACTGGTACAGTTTGACCACTTGTGTTGAATTATTGGTAAACGTTTTTTGTGTTTGAATTACTTGTCGTTTATTAAGCGTATTAGCGATTTTCTTGCATCGTTAGCGGGTTGGTAAATTGGTGGGTAGTTGACACAATCAAACGGGTTATTAGGTGGCATAGTGAATCTTAAAAACTATCCTTAATAGCTAATCGAATTCATTAATTCCGAGGCCATATCTATGTGGTGTCCAGAATTGGTAAACGAGTTTTGATGTTAAACGGGTAATTAGGATTCCAGGTGGAAGTTGCTTTTTCTCTCACTGATTACAACCTTCTTAATTAGTTTTAGTGTTTTTTCTAATCAATCAATCAAAACCCTCAAGTTAGATAGTTTAGTTTTTAGTTAAAATCTTGACACTGACCACAAATTCCCCGTGGATTCGATACCGTACTTACGCTATCTACGTAGTTTAAATAGGTTTTTGATTGACCCTTACGACAGTCATCACTATTCATAAAAGAGACGTGTAATACTTATAATCTATTAATAAGTAATTTAAACGTTGTTCATATTATTCTTGACTCGGACCTAAAAGCACCTAAAAGAGACGTGTAATACTTATAATCTATTAATAAGAAGTAATTTAAACGTTGTTCATATTATTCTTGACTCGGACCTAAAAGCACCGAAGCATAGTGACAAATTATTATCCATATTACTTAGGGTCGACCCTAAGAATTCATGTACAGCTTGAAAAAAATGTGTCCTTATGCCTTAACGAAATTGGGTATTGGGCTCACTAAAGTTCTACACCTAATGTCAATGGGCTAATAACTAATTTAAACCATAAAAATAGTTTTGTAAGTGAGCCTATGTTGACGTTTGTATGGGATACCCTATGAATTAATTTATTTTTACAAATACATATCGGGGTTTTTTTAAAAATAACGTGCCTTTCAAAATATAGGGTCCTGGCCGACGGTCCTCCCCGCCCACCCTTAGGGCCGGCCATGAATATAATAAAAGGAAATTTATTATTAAATGCATATACTAAAAGAAAATTTATTTTTTCACATTATGAACACACTAAAATAAATCAACAATAGACAAGTGTTGATGGAAAATAAAAATATAAATTAAAAAAAATCGGGTATATAGTTCGGGTAAACGGGTACGTGGTTTCGGGTAATCGTAAAAATTTTTAAAACTAATCCCATACCCGGGCCAATACCCATCGGATATCGGGTATACCCGTCCCATTTGTGGCGGGTTTCAGCTATAATCATCGGACTCGAGTGTTTTTCTATCCCTATCCATATATTTCAAAATAGGGCACATATTGGCCGATAACACTCTAAACTTTCAGTTTGGACAGCAGCACTCCTAACTTTAAACTTATTGGCCGATAGCACTCCCAAATGCTGAAGTGGCACTGGTTTTGGAGTGTTATCAGCCAATAAGTTGAAAGTTGGGAGTGCTGCTGTCCAACCTGAAAGTTCAAAGTGTTATCGCCCAATATGTGAAAGTTCGGATTATTTAAATCCAATATCCCTTCAAAATATGACTAAAGAAACATAAAGTACATTAGCTAAACATGAATGAAGCAACAAAAAGCATCTTATGAGATTATGATTCATCGGTTTTATATCGTATGTAACTTTGAATCCTACACTATCACAGAAATAAAACTAAACACGGGAGGATGAGATAATTAGTTTTCGTATAGAATTTTTTAGGTATATACGTTCTCGACCCCCGGTTTTATAATTTTTTAGGTATATACGTTTTCGATCCTCTAGTCGGAAATTTCAAGCTTCGCGATGTATTGCAGGTATCGCATTAATGAACGAGACAAAATAAGACTTACAAGTACGACCCACATGGATGACTTTTCAAAAAGTAGCAACGTCTCATCTAAATTGGGGCCACCTCCATTATATAAGTTAGGACCAAAGTTTTCATATGAATGTAAAAATGGTTGAGTTTGTGATAATTATATCAGCAGTCCTATCGCTAATCCTAGTGTCTATCCTTGCTAAATTTAAAACCTTTAGATCAAATCTTCCACCAGGCCCTTCAGGACTTCCAATGATCGGAAACTTGCACCAACTACACACCAACCACCTTTCCGACCACCTATGGCAACTATCAAAACGCTACGGTCCACTCATGTCCCTACGGCTTGGTCGGGTCAAAGTGGTGGTTGTTTCTTCAGCACAAATGGCAAAAGAAGTCCTGAAAACGAACGATGTGATCTTTTGTAGTAGGCCGGTATTCACGGGCAGCAAAAGATCACTTATGGCTACAAGGGTTTGGTTTTGACGCCTTATAATGACTATTGGCGAGAAATGAGAAAGATTTGCACCCTTCATCTGTTCACGTCGAAAAAGGTGCAATCTTTTCGTTTTGATCGTGAGGAAGAAGTTTTCCTCACGATCAACAGGATAATGTCTCAAATCACTACTCCAGGTTCACCTGAAGTAGTGGTTAATTTAAACGAGACTGTAATGACTCTTACAAGTACAATTATTTGTAGAGTCGCTTATGGTATGAGGCAAGGACAAGAAATGAGCCGATTCCATGAGCTTCTATTGGAGTGTCAAGCGGTGTTGGTTAACTTCTATTTTCGGGATCATTTCCCGTTGATGGGGTGGCTTGATCATCTAAATGGAAGCATGGCTAGGCTAGAGAAGAACTTCAACGATATGGATGTGTTTTACCAAGATCTTGTTGACAAGCATTTGAATCCCAAGGGACCCAAACTGCAAGATGATATTGTGGACATCTTACTTCGGCTTAAGAAGGACGATTCGTGTTCATTTGGTCTCACTTTCGACCACATCAAAGCAATACTTATGGTAGGGTTAAAGATTTAAAGAATATAATGCATTTTTGCATATAGTATGAGTTTTTAGGGCTCAGGCCTAGCTCGTTAATTAGTAACTAATTCATATATATCTACATTTATAGTTATATTTATAATTTTGTATATATACTTTAAGTTTTAATCGTTGTATAATAGTCTTAGAATCCGTAAAAAAGACATTTTTCGTGAGAAGCGTGAAAAGGCATAAGAATTGACATGTAGACATCATGTTTTGGACTTAGGCATGATGTTTTAGGTTGTTTTGGCAAGAAAAACACTAAACATAACAATTTAAGACACAATGCAATGAATTCTAGGCTTAAAACTTAAAATACCATGTCAAGAACGTTAAGTAGTGTGTTTTAAATTTCACGCCCATAATACGTTGAATTGTGTTTTAAATTGTTATGTTTAATATTTTTCTTACCAAAACAATCTAAAACATCATGCCTAAATACAAAACATGATGTCTACATGTCAATTCATATGCTTTCTCACACTTCTCACGAAAAAATATCCTTTTTACAGGAACCTTACGAGTTGTGAGAACTTAGAGAACTCCGACTTCGAGTGTTAGCTTTTTCCCCATTTTATGCACACACCTAAATTAAGATGTTACAAACACGACTGTAAAATAAACTTCGAAATGACGTTTTCGGCCCTTCACACTTGCTGTAAAAAACTTCTGACATCAGCATGAATCAACATTTACACCACCTGTAAACATTTTTTATGGGTGGTGTAAATCAACAAAAACATTTTTTTTGAAAAGTTGATTTTTTTAATATTTTTGGTAAAAAAAATGAAAATACCTTTCTTAAGACCGATTTTTCTAAGTTCTCACAACTTGTAAGAGTTTTCATTTTCCCCTCACCTATATATATATATATATATATATATATATATATATATATATATATATATATTATTAAGTTATTTGATCAGTATTTATATATAGTAATACAAATAATATTAATAATTTATTAAACAAAAAATGTACAAATAATAGGCTCTCGAGTCTACCGGAGCTCGATCATGCATCTTGGGCTCATGCTTATTTTAAACAATCTTATTTTTTAAACACGATTAATTCGAGCGTTTAGTATTTTGATATCGAGTGAAACCAATTATAAATAGCGGCCTGACTCGTTTATGCCCTTAGTATTTAGTCACACTCACAAACACTATTTTGCAGGATATATTTTTGGCAGGTACCGAGACAGTTGCATCAACCATGGTTTGGGCTATGACTATGCTCATTAAGAATCCAAAAGCTTTGGAAAAGGTTCAACAAGAGGTAAGAAATGTTGTTGGAAACAAAGGGAATGTTGATGAGGATGACCTACAAAAGCTCGATTATCTAAAGGCAGTAATAAAAGAATCACTCCGATTATACCCGGTTGCACCTCTTTTGATACCACATGAAACCAATGATAGATGTGTTTTAGCCGGTACACGATTCCTAAAAAGACTTTGGTTTATGTCAATGTGTGGGCCATTGGGCGTGACCCTAATAGTTGGGAAAACTCGAATGAGTTTGAGCCAGAAAGGTTTATGAGAAGTAGTGTTGATTACAAAGGTTCGGACTTCGAGTTCATCCCGTTTGGGACAGGTCGAAGAGGGTGCCCTGGCATGTTACTTGGAGCTACGACATTGGAATTGATCCTTTCGAATCTTATCTATGCGTTCAAGTGGAGCTTGCCTAATGGGATGAAGATAGAGGACATTGACACATTGACGACTCCCGGATTCGTTCTTCATAAGAAAAATGCCCTTAAACTTGTTGTTAGCTATCCATGATCATTATCTTTTTTATTTTGCGTATAATATCATTGTTAAAATGAAATGGAAAAATAAAATAAAATAATAATAAATACGATGGTAACTTTATTTTTCTATTAACATGTCATTATGGTTATCTCAGGTACTCAGATTAATAATCAGATTCAATAATACAATGTAGGGGTATTCATAACCATGGGGTGTCAGCTCAGTGGCCAGCCTCACCCATTCCAAACGGTAGGACGCGGGTTCGAGTCCAGCTCGGCCCGAATAATCCTGCTGGGTAGTAACCGCCAGGCAGCTATGGGGCTAAGCTAGCTTGGGGAGGGAGAACCCTCCCGCGGTCAGGGGTAGCGTGCATTTACCATTTTTTTTGGGTATTCATTGAATCGAATACCGATTTTCAAATTACTCAAATCAAAACATTGGAATGACTTTTTTTGCTTGAATTCGAATTTGATTAAAAACTGGTCAATTCCATTCAAATTGTATTTGAAATAAAACGTCAACTCGAATTCGGTTATAAATTTGAATATGGATAAATTCGAATAAATTTGTTTTTTGAACAAATTCATTTAAATATGTAAATTCATTATGGGCTATTTGGGCTTATCAATGAGCTATTTTAGGATTTCGATTAAATTTATATATTAATTTATACTATAGCCCAAATTAATGTTATATTTGTGTATTATGTATAAATATAATCGATAAATATGTATAATTTGAATTTGAATACGAATTTTTGACTTGAATCGAATCTAAAATTATAAATTCGTAATCGATTTACTAGGCTCTAAATCGAAATTAAAATTCTTGTTAATCACATCGGATTCTTGATAATCGAATTGAGTTGAATTTTGAATTTTTCGAATCTGAATCGAGTTTTGAACACCCTTGATCTAGGGTTAGCCCCTTCAACCCCGATTCTAAAAAAAATTCAAGATTTCTATTAATATAATTTTTAAAACATCCTATAAGGACACCAGTTTATAGTCTCGTGTATTACACATGTTAATAATGAAAATTGTTTGTCTGCATAGCACAATAAGACAAGTAGGTGTACTTGATAATTATCCGACAAGCTTGCAATCTCTTGCTTATAGTAGTCAATTCCCAATTCGCTTTTAAAGTGCTTAGTAATCAACTTAAATATATATATATATATATATATAGTGGAGGGCTCAAATGAGAAGAAAATTTTTGTAAGAATAAAAAAGAAGAACTTTCAACCAATAAGAATGCTTCATTTTACTTCATTTAATTTTTGTAATTAATATTAGTGTAAGGGTATATTGGTAAACTTAGATAGATCATTAATTGATAGTATTCCTTTTAAATAGCTACCTACAGTAAATTTGTAACTTATTTTAAAAAATTTTAAAGGAAAAGAATATTAATTTAAAGTGTAGGATACATTACAAGGTGTAACATCCGTCAAAAACGGATTTACCAAACCCGCTCCGTTTATCAACCGAACAGTCAGTCAAAATTTTCGTTGCGAATTAAATGCCCAAAATATTTTTAAACGATCCGTAATCAATTATTATACGGGAATATATATTTAGTTTTTGAAAAACTGTCAAAAATCGCAAAATAAAAATGATTTGCATCTGCCGGGTTTCGAACCCGGGTCTGTACCGAATCAGCTAAGCAACTTATCTCACTCACACAAACCACTGCGCCAACTGCTTTGTTTGTTATATAATAGAATCATTTAATTGATAAAGTAACGTTATAAATTCAAAACCGGCGCCCAATCAGTTCAGTCGTCGGAATCCCGGAATTCTCGCGAGTCTTAACTACGATTTACGTTATAATGTAAACCATTAACCAGATATCGGTTATAACCGATGTTTGAAGTCCGCGACTAAAAATGATAACCGCCGGAAAATCTTAATCAATGAACCCAGTCGTAAAACAGATCAAATACATTTCGATTTTTCCCTATAAATTCACCCTCAACCGACGACAAACCTTTTCGCTCAAAAACACACCTTCTCTCGGCGTAATTCCACTCGCCGGAACTTTTCTGTTTTTCGCCGGAAAACCGAGTTTTAATCTCTGAGCTTTACTGAATCCCCTAAACCTTTACCGAAGTTACCCATACTCTTTTCAAGATTTCCGGAGACTTGCTGCTGCAAGACACCTGACGCCGGAGTTGAATTCTGTCGCCGGAGTTCTGCCGGAAAACAGAGGATCCAGTCGGTATACCTCTTTCGCTTATTTTCTTTATCTTTTCACCTTTATCCTACCTTAATGGACTGCAAAACGCTAATAAACTGATAAGAATCTTAAACCAGTCGATTTCCGATTCTGGTTCAAACTGGATGAAGAAGACGACGTAATTCGGTATCATATAAGTATAATATAAATCATGAAATTAATCGGGTTAGACACACAGTCCAGCGGTGGACTGTGTGCACATATAAAACGCAAAACGTCTCAAGTTCGAATCCCGTCTCACACACGCTGCCTTTAATAAAAACCAATTTTTTGTTTAACTGAACCGGAGTCGTCACTAGTATATGTTAAGTATATTGATAACCGGAATAATAACCAAGTTAGACACACAGTCCAGCGGTGGACTGTGTGTTTGTTTATATCACAGGTCACGAGTTCGAGTCCGGTCTTCAGCACCGACTCGGACCATTATCTCTTCTTTTTAATTAAGGCAGAAAAGAAAATAAATAATTAGTACTTAAGTATAATAAAAACCGAATGATATAACATGTTGAACACACAGTCCAGCGGTGGACTGTGTGTTGGATTAAACCACAGGTCCCGGGTTCGAGACCTGTGGAGTGCAAGACCGGTCCGCTTAAACTGTTTTTAAAATAAAAAAAGGTTTTCTGTTTAATTGTAATTAATGTATATATGTAATTAAAATCGGATATATAACGGGTTAGACACGTAGCTCAGTTGGTAGAGCTGCGTGCACGCGTACGGGAGGTCTCGGGTTCGAGCCTCACCCAGCGCACAATAATATGCCTTCCGAACCGGTCAACGCCAGTCAAAGTCAACGCCGGTCAAAGTCACTGTAGCAAAAATAAAATAATTTTTTTTTATTATTTTTATTTAATTATTTTAATTAAGAATCAATTATAAATACTTAAAATTAACATTTTTTAAGGTTAGAAAATAGCCTCAAACTCACAAAAATACACCCAACAATCCTACTAAAATAGTTTAATAAAATCCGTTTACTTACCAAACCATAATGCGATTTATCTAGGTTAAATCTCACTCGTGGTTAAAACCACATCGCGTGCATTCAACGTCATCAACCGAACGCACCCACTGTGAGTGAATCTTACAATTCCCCCTTTTAAATTACACGTTTTGGGGTGTGTCATGTGTTATGAAATTTATTAATTTATTTAAACTTGTGCCATACCACATCATGACTTAAACTTAGAATGTTTGATTGTTGTGAATTACTTATATTCCTTTTGTCAAATTACATGAAACTCATACATTAAGCCCATCAGTTCATCGTGGGAGACGAGTAGAACATCGCGTGCTTCAATTCAAATTCATTATTGTTTATGTGTGTTTCATTGAGTTTATATTGTTTGTAGTTGTGTCATTCATATCATCATGTTTATGCAAATCATTCATCAGGCCCTCAGTTCCTCGTGAGAGACGAGTTGAGCGTCGCGTGCCTTTAATTGATCCATTATTATTCATGAGTGTTTCATTTAACATCTTATGATTGTTGATCAAGTTACATCTAATTTTACTCATGTTTGGTTGTGCACATATTTCATAATCAATTTAAATAAATTGTTCAAATGTTTTCCATAGGATTCACTCGCCAACATTATGTTGATCCAAAAACCTTTTTACACATGATACAGGTGAACAGGTTGAAGCAGGGATAACATAGGATATGCCTTAGAAGAGAACAAAGAAGCTAGATTGCTAGTTAGATCATGTTGTAGTAATCATTGTAAATTTCCATTTAATTTGTATTAATGAATATGAAACGCTTAATAAATGTCATGAGCTTTGATGATAACCCAATCATGCCCCGATCACCTTTTCCGCTGCGGGTCGGGGTGTGACAGATTGGTATCAGAGCCATGACTATAGGGATATAGGATAGGTTATTAGACCCTTAGAGCCTATACTATAGTCTGCCTAAATTTTAAATTGATTAGGTGGTTACATACAAACTTGTGATATTTATTTGTTTCATATTTGTTTACATTTCAGTCAAACATACATGCTCATATACATGTTCATTATACATATATACATATTCATTATACATATATCGATGTTCATGAATTCAATTTATTTTCATATTCTCATTATCCAAAGATTTTGTGCAATTTTCAAATCTCATCAAAGTAAGTTCTGCGACGGGCATGTAGTAACTGGAAGGGTACGAGTACCGGTAGTCGGAACGTCCTGTCTAGGCTGGCATTTGTATAAATCCAATATAACGGACCAGTTTGCCTACCTGGGGACCAACGATGAGAGTACGAAGGACCTATTAGGCCAAAGCATGCCACACCAAACGTCGTTCGAACTAACCCTACTTTGAGGTGTCACCGTGTCTACACCTGGACACATTCCGAATATCACACGTTGTATACATACTTCTCGATTTTCTCCGGGTTTTTGTGTACGCAACCAGGCAGAAACCGTGCGAACCATATGAAAAACCGGTATTCATGGGGGCCCACATGATTACACAGGTAAAGTATGGCGGCATGACGGGCCTAACAGCGAGCAAAGCCCAAGACATCCTATGGATGTAGTATTTTTGTATAATTATTTTATAAATGATCATTCTTGAATGCGACCCATGATCCCAAAAGCATCCAACCCATACTCTTGTCATGTATTCATTGTAGATGTCTTCTAACCTCGCCCGTAGGAAGGCGAGAGCAAGAAAAGCCCGCGAACGCATGGCTACCTTAATCGCTCAACAAATGGCTGCCGTAATACCCAACATTGTAATCCAAGTTCAACAAGCACTTACCGTTAATCCTGTCAATCAAGCAAACCAAAACATTTTCAACTCTTCCCCAAATACCACTAAATGTACCTACAAGCATTTCAAATCATGCGACCCTCCGAAATACAAAGGGACTGAAGGTGTCACCGCACTCCTCCATTGGTTTGAAGAAATGGAGAATACTTTTCTAAATTGCGATTGCCCTGATGATCGCAAAGTGCGTTATGCTACCGGTCGACTATATGGGATAGCACTTACTTGGTGGAATACAGAGAAGGCAAAGCGAGGTGTTGAAGATGCTATGACCCTAACTTGGAACGAATTGAAGGAAATCATGACCAGACGATTTTGCCCAAGGAGCGAAATCAAGAAGCTAGAAGATGAATTTTATTCATTGAAGCAAATGGAAGGAGACCACACCACCTACAACAAAAGGTTCCTCGAATTACATCAAATGGTTCCCAACATGTTTACTCCCCTCTACCGTTTGATCGAGCACTACATTCGTGGTCTTCCGTCAAAGATTCAAGACCCTGTGATAAGTACCAAGCCTGCAACTTTGGAAGCAGCAATGGAGCTAGCAACAGAGCTCACCGAGAACCGAATCCGAAACAAAGACTTCAAGGAGGAGAAGAAGAAGGATAAAGAATCGACTGAAACCTCCGACTCCACCCAAACCGAATCCCCTTCTCAACCCAATCCTAAGAGAAGAAGAGTCGGGCGACTTTTCGCTGCTACTCAACGAAATCAACCCGTTTTTCATGCCATACCCATCCGAGCTATCCCAATCACCCAAGTGGCACCCAACTCAGCTTACCCAAATAAGAAACCATATCTTGGACCTCACCCTCGATGCAACAACTGTTTTTATCACCATCCCCTTACTTTACCTTGCCGGCTATGTACAACTTGTGGACGCTATGGTCATGTGAACAATGTTTGTCGCACCTTTCAAGACCAAACCTTTTCCCCTACTCAAAACATGGCCCAAACTTATCACCAACCCCAATACCCCATGTTCCCATATGCGCGAGCCTGTTTCAATTGTGGCGACCCTACCCACCTTAGAAACACATGCCCTCAAATGGTTAACGTTATCAACACTCAAGCCCAATCAAACCCAGTTAACCAAGTAAACCAAGAAAACCCAACCACTATGCCACCAGCAAGAGGAAGAGTCTTCAATATCAACGCCAATCCTGTCGAAGATAATGACGGCCCAAACGAAGATACTCAGCTAGTCCTCTTCGCCGAAGATCCAGATTCAACTCCTATTGTTTAGTCTTATGTTTTTCTTTATCACATGTGTAGACTGTTAGAGAAATTATTGGATATTATATATTATATATTGTTTTCAGTATATGCTTTTGCCGAGGCCGTAGCTCCCCATCCATCGAGGTTGAGTTTGATCCCCATTCTATTATGGGTTGATCAGGGCGTGCCCGCACGATCGGCTCCGTTTGTTTGAGCCTTGATCGGTTATTTCATTTTACATTTCAATACATGCAATACGCTCGGCTCCGTTTGATTGAGCCTTGAGCGCACATTTCAATTTACATTTCCAGTTCATGCAATACGTTCGGCTCCGTTTGATTGAGCCTTGAGCGCACAGACAATTTCATTATCAATATCTTGTGGTTGTGGTGTTTGTAGTAGAGTCGCATCGAACTAACCATAACTTGCGGATAAAGTCAACGAAAATTTGACAAGGATATGGTGGATACGCCGATGGTACTTCCTATATATAAGTATTCTTGTCAAATGATCGGAGGCATTATCAGGCGGTTATGAGAGGTTCCATGCATAGGCTGATTGTGTGATGGTTGTTTAGATTAAGTTGTTCAATTTCAGTACATTCAATACGTTCGGCTCCGTTTGATTGAGCCTTGAGCGCACAGACAATTTCATTATCAGTATCTTGTGGTTGTGGTGTTTGTAGTAGAGTCACATCGAACTAACCATAACTTACGGATAAAGTCAATGAAAATTTGACAAGGATATGGTGGATACGCCGATGGTACTTCCTATATATAAGTATTCTTGTCAAATGATCGGAGGCATTATCAGGTGGTTATGAGAGGTTCCATGCATAGGCTGTTTGTGTGGTTAAGTTATTCATATTCAGTACATGCAATACGCTCGGCTCCGTTTGATTGAGCCTTGAGCACACAATTTCAATTTCAGTACATTCAATACGTTCGGCTCCGTTTGATTGAGCCTTGAGCGCACATCCATTTCATTTTCAGTACATGCAATACGATCGGCTCCGTTCGATTTAGCCTTGATCGCACAGATATATTTCATTTCAGTATTTTATGTTTGTTGTATTGATTGTAGAGTTATAGGACTAATCATAATTCACTGATAAAACCAATGAAAATTTGACAAGAATATGGTGGATACGCCGCTGGTACTTCCTATATATAAGTATTCTTGTCAAAGGATCAGAGGCATTATCGGACGGTTATGAGAAGTTCTATGTAGGATTTATTAGTTTCTTGGTAACCAATCATAACTTGTGGATAAAACTAATGAAAATTTGGCAAGAATATGGTGGATACGCCGCTGGTACTTCCTATATATAAGTATTCTTGCCAAAGGATCAGAGGCATTATCAGGCGGTTATGAGAAGTTCCATGTAGGATTTAGTATTGCCTTGGTTGGAATTTGTGTTACATTTACATCATCATGCTATTTAAAGAGATTGGATTGTGATCCATTTTTACATAAACTAACCTCTCCATCATAACAAACGAGAGAGGAACTTTCACCATTCAAACATATATACTATCAGAATGTGGATTCAAATATTTGCTGTTGTGTTTATTCATGTTCAAATATCTGCTGTTGTGTTTATTCATGATCAAATATTTGCTGATGTGTTTATTCATGATCAAATATTTGCTGATGTGTTTATTCATGTTCAAATATTTGCTGATGTGTTCATTCAGGTTTGAATATTAGCTGTTGTGCTTACTTATGTTCAAATATCAGATGTTGCGTTTTTATTTATGTTCCATGTAGATTGGAGTGTTAGAAGTTTTTGCCTTAGGATATGACCATACTTTCCCAAACGTATCTAAACTCTTATGCATGATATCATTTTAGCAAATCATTTCTGCTTATCAATACTTATACAGTAGGCAACAAAAAGCGATTCCTGAATAGGGTACTTAACCCTTAAAAGGAACGTTACCGCCTCGAACAAAAACTTAAGCCCTTATTTTGTTAAGCATACAACTGTCAAACAAAACATCATCATTCTTTTAGTCAAATATATCACAATTTAAATTTCGGGATGAAATTTCTAAAAAGCAGGGGATACTGTAACATCCGTCAAAAACGGATTTACCAAACCCGCTCCGTTTATCAACCGAACAGTCAGTCAAAATTTTCGTTGCGAATTAAATGCCCAAAATATTTTTAAACGATCCGTAATCAATTATTATACGGGAATATATATTTAGTTTTTGAAAAACTGTCAAAAATCGCAAAATAAAAATGATTTGCATCTGCCGGGTTTCGAACCCGGGTCTGTACCGAATCAGCTAAGCAACTTATCTCACTCACACAAACCACTGCGCCAACTGCTTTGTTTGTTATATAATAGAATCATTTAATTGATAAAGTAACGTTATAAATTCAAAACCGGCGCCCAATCAGTTCAGTCGTCGGAATCCCGGAATTCTCGCGAGTCTTAACTACGATTTACGTTATAACGTAAACCATTAACCAGATATCGGTTATAACCGATGTTTGAAGTCCGCGACTAAAAATGATAACCGCCGGAAAATCTTAATCAATGAACCCAGTCGTAAAACAGATCAAATACATTTCGATTTTTCCCTATAAATTCACCCTCAACCGACGACAAACCTTTTCGCTCAAAAACACACCTTCTCTCGGCGTAATTCCACTCGCCGGAACTTTTCTGTTTTTCGCCGGAAAACCGAGTTTTAATCTCTGAGCTTTACTGAATCCCCTAAACCTTTACCGAAGTTACCCATACTCTTTCCAAGATTTCCGGAGACTTGCTGCTGCAAGACACCTGACGCCGGAGTTGAATTCTGTCGCCGGAGTTCTGCCGGAAAACAGAGGATCCAGTCGGTATACCTCTTTCGCTTATTTTCTTTATCTTTTCACCTTTATCCTACCTTAATGGACTGCAAAACGCTAATAAACTGATAAGAATCTTAAACCAGTCGATTTCCGATTCTGGTTCAAACTGGATGAAGAAGACGACGTAATTCGGTATCATATAAGTATAATATAAATCATGAAATTAATCGGGTTAGACACACAGTCCAGCGGTGGACTGTGTGCACATATAAAACGCAAAACGTCTCAAGTTCGAATCCCGTCTCACACACGCTGCCTTTAATAAAAACCAATTTTTTGTTTAACTGAACCGGAGTCGTCACTAGTATATGTTAAGTATATTGATAACCGGAATAATAACCAAGTTAGACACACAGTCCAGCGGTGGACTGTGTGTTTGTTTATATCACAGGTCACGAGTTCGAGTCCGGTCTTCAGCACCGACTCGGACCATTATCTCTTCTTTTTAATTAAGGCAGAAAAGAAAATAAATAATTAGTACTTAAGTATAATAAAAACCGAATGATATAACATGTTGAACACACAGTCCAGCGGTGGACTGTGTGTTGGATTAAACCACAGGTCCCGGGTTCGAGACCTGTGGAGTGCAAGACCGGTCCGCTTAAACTGTTTTTAAAATAAAAAAAGGTTTTCTGTTTAATTGTAATTAATGTATATATGTAATTAAAATCGGATATATAACGGGTTAGACACGTAGCTCAGTTGGTAGAGCTGCGTGCACGCGTACGGGAGGTCTCGGGTTCGAGCCTCACCCAGCGCACAATAATATGCCTTCCGAACCGGTCAACGCCAGTCAAAGTCAACGCCGGTCAAAGTCACTGTAGCAAAAATAAAATAATTTTTTTTTATTATTTTTATTTAATTATTTTAATTAAGAATCAATTATAAATACTTAAAATTAACATTTTTTAAGGTTAGAAAATAGCCTCAAACTCACAAAAATACACCCAACAATCCTACTAAAATAGTTTAATAAAATCCGTTTACTTACCAAACCATAATGCGATTTATCTAGGTTAAATCTCACTCGTGGTTAAAACCACATCGCGTGCATTCAACGTCATCAACCGAACGCACCCACTGTGAGTGAATCTTACAATTCCCCCTTTTAAATTACACGTTTTGGGGTGTGTCATGTGTTATGAAATTTATTAATTTATTTAAACTTGTGCCATACCACATCATGACTTAAACTTAGAATGTTTGATTGTTGTGAATTACTTATATTCCTTTTGTCAAATTACATGAAACTCATACATTAAGCCCATCAGTTCCTCGTGGGAGACGAGTAGAACATCGCGTGCTTCAATTCAAATTCATTATTGTTTATGTGTGTTTCATTGAGTTTATATTGTTTGTAGTTGTGTCATTCATATCATCATGTTTATGCAAATCATTCATCAGGCCCTCAGTTCCTCGTGAGAGACGAGTTGAGCGTCGCGTGCCTTTAATTGATCCATTATTATTCATGAGTGTTTCATTTAACATCTTATGATTGTTGATCAAGTTACATCTAATTTTACTCATGTTTGGTTGTGCACATATTTCATAATCAATTTAAATAAATTGTTCAAATGTTTTCCATAGGATTCACTCGCCAACATTATGTTGATCCAAAAACCTTTTTACACATGATACAGGTGAACAGGTTGAAGCAGGGATAACATAGGATATGCCTTAGAAGAGAACAAAGAAGCTAGATTGCTAGTTAGATCATGTTGTAGTAATCATTGTAAATTTCCATTTAATTTGTATTAATGAATATGAAACGCTTAATAAATGTCATGAGCTTTGATGATAACCCAATCATGCCCCGATCACCTTTTCCGCTGCGGGTCGGGGTGTGACACAAGGTGTGTAGGATAAATTACGAACTGTGTAGGATAAATTCCAATATGTGTAGGATAAATTTCAAAACGTGTAGGATAAATTTTGATGTGTGTAGGTAAAAATTTTGTGTGGAGGATAATAGTCTTTATGACTAATTAATTAGTGAATGATTATAATTAATGAGATGAGAGAAAAACTATTTCATGTTTTACAACTATACCATTTGTTTTTTTTTCTTTTCAATTTATTTTTCTTCTCAAATGAACCTTCCCATATATATATATATATATATATAATATTTGAACTCAATTTATCTTTCAAAGAACTCAATTTATCTTAACAAAAGCTATTAGTCAGCTTAAATATATATTAGTCAACCTATCCCTTATTTACAAAAGAACTAAATTTATCTTTCAAACATATTTATAATCAACTTTAACAGAGGGTTTCAATTAATGTTACGTTACATTCTCTTATTCAACATTAAAAATTTATCTTATATTTTACTATAATAGTTTTTAATTCTTATAAATCTTATCCTTATTATAACATATGATTCCATAAAATGTAACATGTCAAAACCAGAATCACTCTTCCACTTTTATCTTTTAAACTAGTTTTAATACAAATATTAATATCTAATTCCTATAATATAGAAATATACATGTTATATCTTAGGACTAGTTTTAGATTTTATTAAACCCTACTATATGAGCAATCTGCATCTGTTATATATATTTGGTTGATTTCTTACTAAAAACTATGATTAAAAGACTTAACATTTAAGAAAAAATCATCATCATACTCAGTAAATCCCACCAATAGAAAAGCTAAGGTAGGGTCTGATGAGGGTCAGTTGTAGACAGTCTTACCTCTTCCCCATAGGAATAGAGAGGCTGCTTCCAGTAAGACTCTCGGCTCGATAGTAGTTTTGCGTCAAGCCTTGGACATAAGGTACATGACACTCAGCAATTGGACAAAGCCAATCAGTGCATGTACCCCCTTGTCTTTCGGCTATCAACACCACCAAATGATGCATGATTAACCGCCCCTCGCTTTTTAACGTTATTTTCACGAAATTAGTAAAATAACGTTAAAATTAGTGCACTTTCACTTTTGCCCCCCCTCCCCCCGGGATGGCCTACACATATATACATTATATGCACATACCGCAAGCGGAACGTTAACATTTAAGAAAACTATATACTTTAAACAAAACATACTTTCTAAACCATTATTATTATTATTACTACTACTACTATTGTTGTTGCTACCGGCTACTATTACCAACTACTACTACTACCAACAGCTATCATTGCTACCACTGCTACTAAAAATTGCTTCAAATCTCAAATCAACATTACTATCATCAAGTTGGATAACAAATACATTCAACTTTGTTTGAGTTGTATAATCTTTGTCTCTATTTTTCTTAATAAATAAAAATTCTTACGAGAAACACATGACAAAATTCTACACACAGATCCTTACCTATTTCAAATTTACCCAATTAATATTACATTTAATATATTCTTTATTTCGTTCTCATCAATCTCGCACGTTTTCATTACTTAGTAAGTCTTACCATTTTTATAATATAATTTTAATTCACCGTTATTTTGTTTCTATTTTTCTAAATTATGTATTAAGAGTTGTGATTCTCAGTTTTTTCTCTTTTGCCTTTTATGATCCTAGATATTTAAAATTACAAATACTAAAATCAAGTTTTACTAATTCAAGCCGTGTAATACATGATATTCAGGCTGGAGGTCTTCGACAGAATTTTTGGGTTTTCAACTTTAAATCAACCCCCCCCCCCCCCCCCCTCCACCCCATATATTTGTATTTCCAGATAAGGTAGTTGTGGAGATTGTATCCTCAAACAAAACGTACCTTGATTATAATCTGACCTACGTTACGTATGGAGTATTCAGTTCTATAAATAAAGCTAAGTTGGTTTAGGTAGATTAGACTATGCATGATAGAATATAGGAGTACTTTTTAAAACCGAGTGAGCTGGTGGGTGCACCAAATTATTTTTGGTTAGACCAATATCAGCAAGTAACGGTTTATCGTTTATCTGACTTATCAATACTTATGAATGATCAGAATGAGTATGGAACCGATGGATGCATTATGCATAGCCCTTCTCATCAACATTCTTTTTGTTCTATCTTCAACTGCAGATGCAGAAATTCATTATCATGATTTTGTTGTAAGTAATCTCCTTCTCCATCATATTTGTTATGTTTTTCTGTCTATATTTTGTTAATCTAGTTGCGAAAACAGGTTCAACAAACGCCCATAAAGAGACTTTGCCGAACGAATAACATTATCACAGTTAACGAGCAGATCCCGGGCCCAACATTAGAGGTTCGGGATGGAGACACACTTGTTATCAAGGTCTTGAACAATGCTCGGTACAATGTCACAATCCATTGGTGAGTGATTTCTACAAGATGGTTTATGTTTTGCTTGTTCTGACTGAGCCTTTTATTAATTAGGCATGGGAATCGTCAACTTGGGACGCCATGGGCAGATGGTCCAGACCTGATTACTCAGTGTCCGATACAACCAGGAAATAGTTATACGTACCGGTTTACTATAATAGACCAGGAGGGGACATTGTGGTGGCATGCTCATACCGGATGGCTAAGAGCTACAGTTTATGGAGCTCTCATTATTCGGCCGAAGCTTGGATCTACTTACCCTTTTGAGCTGCCTAAACTAGAAATTCCAATCCTTCTTGGTAAGTGACAAGGACAAAAAGTGTGTTAGATATGTTACAGCAAACATTTTAAAGATGCACTTTAGACCAAAAGTATTTTTTTATAATTTTCGCACAATTACCTTATAGGCATAAAAATGTTCAATAACATATGATATTGTACCAAAGGGCATGTGGTCTAACGGTATCAAGGCGTGTAGGAAGGTGTCCCTCTCATGTGGACGGTTGAGGGTTCATGTCCCATATGGTGGTGGACAATGTGTAGATTTAGGAGTAGGATCAGAGAATGTGTGAGTCAGTCCTTCAAAAAGAAATAGGACATGACTCTTTTTCCATGGTTTGGTTAAAATTTAAAAAATTAAAACTATGGCTACCAGCTAAGATAGAACACAGACACGTGTTATAACAAACAAACGAACAAACGTATCCACTAATATTCTACTCATAAAGTAGGGTTTGAGCAGGGTAAGATTAAGGCAAACATTTCCTCTCTCACTAAGATAAAGTGGCCGCAATTATAAAACTCGTGCTTTTGATGTGCAGGCCAATGGTGGAACGGCGATATTATTAGAATCCAAAATCAGGTAATGTTTTCTGGAGGGGCTCCGAACATTTCTAATGCATATACCATCAACGGGCAACCTGGCGATCTCTACAGATGCTCGAGCAAAGGTTAGATTGTTCGAGTCTTGACATTAATCAAACATCATTGATCTAGCCAGTAACAAGTACAACATTTTATACCATAAATTGCATTATCATCATCATGATTTTTTTTATCAATCTCAAAAATAGCTTCTGATTTACAAGTTCACACTCCTAGATCCTAATGCACTCCATATCACTACACAGATACAATGAAATTTTATGTAGAAAGTGGCGATAGAATTCTCCTGAGGGTAATTAATTCGGCTCTCCATCAGCAACTTTTCTTCACAATCGCAAACCACAAGCTAATCGTCGTTGGAGTTGATGCACTCTACACCAAGCCATTCACAATCACAACACTAATGCTCGGCCCTGGTCAAACAACCGATGTCATTCTAGTGGCGGACCAAGCTCCAGGATACTACTATATTGCAGCTCGTGCATACGAAAGCTCTCAAAATGCACCATTTGACCCCTCCACCACGACCGCCATCCTGGCCTACAAATATGCACCATGTAGTGCCCAAATCGGGCCACGGTTAAAACCCATCTTACCAACATTACCAAACTACAACGATACAGCCACTGTAACTGCCTTCACAAGCCAACTAAGAAGTCCTACTAATGTCTCAGTTCCAACTGATATAACCGATGACTTGTTTTTTGCAGTCGGGTTGGGTCTAGTGAACTGCAACCCTGGACCGACTTGTCAAGGCCCGAATAACACACGATTCACAGCTAGCATGAACAATGTATCGTTCCTATTACCGCAAACAACTTCATTATTACAAGCTCACTACCTAAACATACCAAATGTTTTCACCACTGACTTCCCTCCTGTTCCACCATTGCCATTTGACTACACTGGGAACGTTCCTCAAGCACTTTGGCAGCCAGTTTTCGGGACTAAACTATATAAACTAAAATTCGGTTCTCAAGTACAAATCGTGTTACAAGATACTGCGATCGTCTCAACTGAAAGTCACCCTGTTCATCTTCACGGATACAATTTCTACGTTGTTGGTGAGGGTTTTGGTAACTTTAATCCAGGAACAGATGCTAGCGCGTTTAATCTCTATGATCCACCACAAAGAAACACAGTTAATATACCCGTCGGCGGATGGTCTGTGATTCGATTCGTCGCAGATAATCCAGGTATTATATTGATTATAAACTTATATACACTAAATATAAAATCAATTGATATGATGATTATTTCTGAGTTAAGTTATCTGGTTCACAACAGGTGTCTGGTTAATGCATTGTCACATAGATTCACATCTCACTTGGGGTTTTGCTATGAGCTTCTTGGTTGAGAATGGTCCTGAAAAACTACAGTCGGTCCAAGCTCCACCGTTAGATCTACCTCCATGTTGATGCACATGAAGAAGAAAATGATCAAGATTTCTTCATATAGTATAGACTAATGATATTCTGTATTATTAACCAAATATTTATATGAATACAGTTAGGATTATAGACACCAACTAATATATTTTCTCTAATAGAAAGTACTAAGCGTTGTAATACTTAAAAACCAGTTTTTGACAACAAAATAACGCGTGTCTTCATCATTGAATTTAATGTCTACAGATACCAAAGGTTTTCATACATGTTGGACACCATGATAAATAGTCCATGCGTACTCTTATCGCTGAGATAATCTAAGAAACACTCATGGCCAATGACAATCTGATTGTTAACTTTGTGAGAACACATTTTTGTACTAATCAGAAGGATAACTACCTTGAAACAAACTCAACTAACTAATGATTTAAAAGCTCAATAACTCCATACTCTTTGCGTACTCTAACATCCCCCTCAAGGTAGACATATGTTTAACTTAAAATAAATGCTGAAAATTCTTGATCATATAATTAGTAAATTAGATCATGATCATAAAGTGACCCCAATTCTCAACTGGCCAGGGTCTCAACTGGCTGGGTATAGGCTGTACGAGGCGTACATGACATGATATGACATAATCAGAGATTCTCTTGGAAATTGAAAAAGGTTATACGCCCTGTATAGACCTATAAGAGGCCTATACGAAGGTGTGTGAATAGGCACTTGGGTGTGTGAATATGTAGACCAAACAAACTAACTTTTGGTAATCATGATCGTTTGATGCATGATAAAAAGAAAACAGAACTGATTTGGTCACATACTCTGATGCCATTTGAACTTTGTAGAACTAATAACAAAACTAAGCTAGTCTATGACTTAAGCAAATCTAATAGAGGGAAGCAGAGCAGATAAACAGAGAAAATCATCTTAGAGGAAAATTTAGAAATATTATTAAATACTCAAACTACTACATCATGTGCCTTTTTTATATGTTTGGTCTATGACAGGATGAGCCAAAATTGGAAAACTGGAACCGAATACCAAAAATGAAATTGCCTTCCAAAATATGCATGTGAATTACTCAAATAAAAAATTCGCATGTTTAGAATATAAAGGAAATATATAATGTATCATTAACTTCGAAAGCGGGGCTCCAATGATGGAATCTAGATCCAAAAATTGTGCAAAATTTCCTACGGTTGTTAGCCATATGATCCGACTGGTCGACACTTTTCAGTTCATTACTTATGGGTCATGTAACTCCTAATGTAGCCCAAGTTATACCACTTTTATAGTAGGCCCCCTTTTACCATGTTTGCCTCTATGTAGTTGATACAAGTAATCAAGTATGAATCTGCTAGCTCTTAGATTGCCCGTGTGTGAAACGTAAGTGTGAAATACTCAAAACAATGACCTTCAAGTTTGCCAATCTTTACTTTATAAGTTCCCTTCTTTTTCAGTTGTCGCACATGGCCTGGGTCGCGACTTGCACGGCCTGTGGGACCATACCCTTTCGTAGTCCAATCGGGCTTTTTTTTCTTTTCTCCAATTTCTAGATTCAAATATGATTCAATCGCCACGTATGAGTCCCTATACCATCTATGACCATCAGGTGCTTTTTAAAAAAGCCCGGTACACAAAAAGCCCAGTATGAAGCTTATACTTGACAGAACCAAAAAGAATGCTTCGAGTAGGTCAGGTTCAGATCCTATCCTTCGATTGAGAGACGACGAAAATAACACTTCCGCCATGTATCAACTTTAATTTTATGCTCCACTAGTTTTTTAGAGGTCGTCATAATAAAAACCAATTTCCAAAACGATAAAAAAATACTATAACACAACAAGAAGATGACCCCACAAATCATTGCGTTCTTTATAAAAGAAAATAAGCCTAGATTAATACATTTTTTTTTGAACAACAGTCTAATTTACTCTTAATTCTACACCATTATCCATCGCGAGACTCGAACTATAAAAATCTAGATTAGTACTACATGTGATATGTTATGTATATTGATCGATATATAGTATAGTATTATACATGTGTTAATTATTGTAAGTACATGTGTATAAAAATCAATTTCCAAAACATAAAAAATTACTAAAAACACAACAAGAAGATGAACCCTGCAAATCATTGTGTCCGTTATAAAAGAAAATAAACCTAGATTAATATATATTTTTTGAACAACGTCTAATTTACTCTTAATTCTACACTATTATCCATCGCGCGGGCAGACTAGAACCATATAACCTAGATTAATACTACATCTAATATGTTTATTGATTGCTATATACCATATAGTATAGTTAGTAATAGATGTGTTAATTATTGTGAGTACGTACATGAGTATAAAAATCAGCACCCACCCACCCATTTGAGAATTGATTAATTAGAAGCTGGTGAAGTAAATACAGAGTCAGCTGTATAGTAGCCGGCAAGTGACAGTACGTGTACTCAGCCTCTGAGCTCAAGTTATTACAGCATTTAACACACCATAGAAGCTGAGAGGTGAGATCTGACCATCCCAACTCACCATTTTTATGGCTGTAATGATTGATTGGGTCCATTTCAGGCACAACCAACTCTCTTTACTTATTTTAATGCTATATATATATATATATATATATATAATCTATCAATACAGTTTTATAAAAAGAATAACAAGTTTACATGAAATGAAAATAAACACATGTATATAATTAGTTTTTCACATATGTTTTTTTTAAATGACCATTTACCTCTTCCAGTTAAATATAATAACTCAAATATATTCAAATTAACAAGAACTACCCGTGAACGTCTATCTCCCGATTGTGTTTGTCACCATCTTTGGTCATATCCTTAGGCTTTATCACGTCATATTAGTGTCGCGTATGCGCCATATAAACAAGGAGCTTTATCTTTAACTTGCATGGTGTAGAGATGGGCATAATCGGGTTTTATTATTACCCGGAACGGTTCAACCGACCGGTTCTGCTTGGATGTCATTGGAACCGGGTATGGTGTGGAACCGGGTCCGGTTCCTACCCGGGTTCACACCCAAGAATATGGAACCGTGTAGAACCGGGTACGGGTATTATGGAACCGGGTATGGTGTGGAACCGGGTATGGTGCGGAACCGGTTCCTGATAGTGTTCAGAACCGGAATCCTGACAGTAAAAAACTGACTTACTGTTCAGAACCGGTTCCTGATAAAATGTTACCGTTGGAACCGGTTCCTGATTAAAAATCGTTTTTTTTGTATATAAACTCCTTCCTACTTACCGGTTCCTGATAAATGTTATCGTTGATGTTTTAATAAAGTTTGTGTAATGTTTCTTTCTATTGTGTTTGTTATGTTTGATTTTTATTATTAGTTACATTGATAAATAAAAACTAGTAACAATAATCGGTTAAAATTAAAAAACAAATTAATCGGTTACAATATATAAAAAAAATTAACCGGTTACAAAAAAAAAATTACTCAGAACCGGTTCTAGTAAGATTTTATTTCTTTAATCGTTTACTAGCAGCAGGTGCAACACTTTCCGATGAGTTTCTCTTAGGTGCGGGTACCTCGGTACAATCGTCGTCCGAATCGTTAGTCTCCACTTCTTCGTCCTCCTCTTCGTCAACAATTTTATGCTCTAACTCAACTTCATCTTCTAGACTAGTTTTATGTTGAACACGATCAACGGCATCTAAATGGTCCTTTAAGCATATTGCCATCTCTAGCGATTCCGGAGTTAGTCTTCTTCTTCTAATTGACAAAACCCTGCCACTAAGAGAAAACACACTTTCCGAAGCTACCGTGGAAGCTTGGACCGTTAGTATATCACGAGCCATGGTGGCTAGAATCGGGTATTCGGATTCTTTCGATTTCCACCATGCCAAAACATCAAATTTCCTATACTCCTCGGTGGTCATAGTAAGCGAATACTGATTTTTTTTATATTCCAAGTTCACTTGTTGGTTCACTACCCCTTTGTTGTCTAGCGGTCTCGTCTCTAACGACATTCAACATGGTTATAAGTGGATCCCTGCTTGTTTCATCGTTAGAGGCCGTGGACCGAGACTCAAACAAATTTGTATGATTTTTTTCACCATATTTTTTAAAATAATGATCATAAAGTTTGGCCATACACTCATTGAATATTTTTTTTGTTTTTGCTTTTAAAGTTGGATCCTCCTCATGCATATCCAACTGGTCATAAATTTCATCAATTAAAGCTTCAACACCCGGTACGTTTAAAACTGGATTTAAAGCAGCGGCACATAGAAAAACGGGTGTTAATTCTAAAAAATATTTTTAAAATTTTTGAATCATTGGTCTCGTCATATTCCTTAACATGTCACTAGAATTTTCAAACTTTTTAAAATTAGTTGTTATCAAATACAATTGGTCCACAACTTTAGAACTAGTAGGATAATAAACACCGGAAATCAAAGTCGTAGTTTTAAAAAGTTGTAAAAAAGTACTTAGGTTATTAATATTTTCCCAAACCGTGTCGGGAAAGGGGACGACAAGGTACTCATCACTTAAAGTTGTATGAAAAGATTTTAAAGTGCCTATTTGCTTTATAGCCATTTCAAACATATGACAAGTTGAATTCCAACGAGTCGGTATATCCCAATTCGGTCCAATAATTTTTTTGTTGACATCTTTACAAAGTTTTTTATATTCTTGATATCTTTCTTTTCCACTTTTGAAAACATCTTGGAGCATAGCTCTAAATGCTATAATAAAATCCGATACAAATTGATCTTTTAAACCGGTTTGCACTACTAAGTTAATAATATGTGCAACACATCGTGTGTGAAAAAACACACCATCAAGTATTGGTTTGTACTTCAACTTTAATTTTTCAATCGCCGTTGTGTTGTTTGAAGCGTTATCAAAGGATATTGAAAAAATTTTATCTTCTAAACAATATTTAATTATTGTGCCATTTATAATTTTATAAATATTTTCTCCCGTATGAGGAGAAGGAAACTCGTCAAACGCAATCGTACGCTTCATCATTTGCCATGTATCGGGATCAACCCAATGAGCGGTGACACATATGTACGATTCCGGTAAACCATGTGGAGCCGACCACACATCACTAGTTAGGTTTACACTAGTTTTTAAATTCTTAAAAAAAACAATTAAATCTTTTTTTGTTTTCCCATAAACTTAAACAAAGACGTTTTAAAGTGCGACGACTTACATGTTTATAGAGAGGTTGTAGCGTCTCCCGAATAAGATTTGTAAGATCGGGGTCGTCGAAGTGTCCAAACGGCAACGCTTTTTGTATCACCAACTTCGCCATCAGGTCGCGAGCTAATTTTTGCTCATAACGAAAAATGGTACCATCTTTGGATAGTGGAACTTGACCGGATGTCATTTCCTTTAAAACTTTGCAATACTTATTAATATGCTTCGTTAACGTTGAGTTTGATTCCTTGGCTAATAACGATCCACAATGTTTACATTGAGCTTTTTGCGAGCCGTCACTCATCTCGACCAACTCTCAATTGCTCCAAACTTCCTTACTGCGATTATGAGACAATGTTCCAACCACATATGGAACCGATTGATCTTGAGGAACATTGTTAACGGATTGGGAATTTGCGTTTTTTGAACTCTTTGAGGCCATTTGTTGATTAGAATGTGACAAAGAACAAGAAAGAAATGTAATAAGAAGAATAGATATGAGAAATTGTGTGCTAAACAATAGATTTCTAAACAATATATATAGAACCGGTTCCAACGGTAACATTTTAACGGCTATAACTGGTTCCAACGGTAATATTTTAACGGCTATAACCGGTTCCAACGGTAACATTATAACGGTCAGGAACCGGTTCCACGGTAGGAACCGGGTACGGGTAGGAACCGGGTACGGGTAGGAACCGGTTACTACCCGATTCAAATGGTAAAATTGTGGAACCGGGTTGGAACAAACAGGTATTTTGAACCCGGAACCGGTTCTACTTAATGTCGGGTAGGAACTGGAGCCGGTTCCAGTTCGGTTCTACCGGTTCGGGTTCGGAACCGGTTTTTATGCCCATCTCTAGCATGGTGTAGGATAATACCCCTTAAACAATATATATAAAAAAGAAAATTTATGATTGGTTGGAATTAATGGGCCTCACATGCATAACCTTTTCACACTCACTAAAGAGATCCCCCCCTCCTGACAATAGCGCCCCCATAACGCCCATAAGGCAATGTTTAGGGCGCCATCATGGTGATGTGGTGAGGAGCGCTAGCCCACACCATATAGCCTTACGATAAAATATGAGGGCTTAGTGAACCTCTAAGAACTAAAACTGGAAATGCTTATGTACAAAAGCTACAACTTTAACATGCGACATGGATTATTTATGTATTTTACACTTATTTTAACCTTCAAAGTGTGCCATGAAAACGAGTGTTTATTCTTTTAATTTGAGTATATGTTTCTATATTTTTTTAATTATAAAAATTGATATTTTACGTGATTAACGATATCTAAGGGTACATAAAATAACTGAATCGTTAACTGAAACCGAAATCAACCAAAAACTAAATTAACTAAAAACCGATTGACCGAAACCCGAATTAACCAAAATTAACCGAACCAAACCAAATTATTCATATTTTTATATATTTCTATTTTCTATACCTTCAGTTCATGTATTTCATATTGTATACCTCCATTTTATGTATATATACATCAATTTCATATATTTATACCTTAATTCATGTATTTCAAAGCAAATTTTTAGCTCAAGTTTAGTTTTGGCTATTAACCGAAAAACCGTAAAACCAAAAACTTTCAATTAATTGAATAAACCGAACTAATTAACCAAAAACCGATTGATTAATAAAATAAAACTAGTACTTAGGACCCGCGTTTTGCGGCGGAACCGTTAAATCGAACAAATTTAAACGTAAAAACGTTTAACAATGCACTTTTGTTGCTGCGTGTTAATTCGTAATAATTAGACTGAACCGTAAAACATAAAAAATAACTAAGTCGTCTTAGCTCCGGCGAGTTGTGGGGGTCGTTAAACCGCCAGAAAAGAGACGTTCACACATGTACGTTGCAACGTGTTTATTGGCAAATTTTAGACAAAATGTATAATGACAAATTTATAAAATATGAAAAGTATACGAGGGCAAAGTTGAAAGAAGTGAAAAGTATTGTGGTTAAAATGAAAACAAAATGAATTGAAAACTAGAAACTGAATACTATAGGAGTTGAAAATTGAAAATTGAAGAAGTTAGAAAAATAAAAGACGAAAACTAAAAGGATTGAAAGTAAAAAAGAAAACAAAAGGAAAGAAAGAAAATAATTTGAGGGAGGAGAAGTTCGTAAATTAACAACACACATACACACCATATAACATATAAAACAAGCAACATTACATAGTGGTCGGGTAAATGTAAACCAATCAAATTAAAGAAAAATTGAATAGTAATTATGTGAGAGAGAAGAATTGGTAATTAATATAGGGAAAATAGCTAAATCAATCGAACAATGCATACTGTAACACTGTCTGTATTTTTCGTTGGATTATCCTTTTACTTTTATTAAAACTTATAGTTGTACTTTAAATTTATATGTGTTATCTTTACTCAGTTAGCTTTTATTGTCCTATCCTTATTATAAAATTTATACATGTACTATAATTTTTTATATATTATGTATTACTCAAATATCTTTTATTGTGCTATATATAATATTTTATTTTCACATTATGGTTTATCAAACCCTTCATCATATGTTACCTACTTCACCTAAACTTTATTCTCTTTTTATTACTACGTCATCTTATGTGTTACTTGACCATTCTTCTGATTTTGTTTTTCAACACATTTTTTATTCATTTTTCTCATAAAAACTTGAATGAAAATTATCATATGTTACCTACTTCACATGAACTTTATTCTCTTTTGATGCTACATCATCTTATAAGTTGCTTGACCATCCTTTTGATTTTGTTTTTCAACATTTTAAATTTATTTACTTTTTCTCAAAAAAAATATACACTTGAATAAAAACCAGTAGTGCATCTAAATCTATATTGATTCTAATATATGGGTATTCACCCGACACCCATTGTCTTTCTTTCTAGTTATCAACACATCTATACATATAATAAAAGAAATCATTATGGTACACTTGTCATTCATTGAAAGCGTTAGTAATTTCGTTTCCCGCCTACTACACAATATTAATTATTAATTCTTAATATTAAATATAGAAGATTTGATAGATAATTTTAAATTTCAAATTAATTTATAACTAAAAAATATTTTAATATTATATCACAGTTTATCGTGAATGTAAATTTAAACTCTATACTTTGTATCCAATCCTAATCTATAAATTTCGGGATATTATATTGGAATTTTATTGGAGGAAAAATTTAAATTATTTTAAATAATCGAGATATATGTGTTTTAAAACAAGGTATTTTAGAGTGTAAACTCTTTAACAACTAACTGTATATATGCACCACAAAGTGTAACTAAGTGTTAATTTTTTATTTTTTCAGTTATATGTTTCATTAGTTCAATACATGTAAATATTACACTATACATAATATTTACTCAACTACAATGAATTGGTTTTATTTATTCAATTTTCGTCTTCATGTTGTTTTTGTGTTTTATTTATTAACCGATAGTTGTTTGCATATTTGGTTGTGTGTCTAATTGCAGTTACAACAATACAACTCTATCATTTTATAATACCCTTTGCTATATTTTTCATGATGACAATCAAACATAAGAAAAATAACTTTCCAACATTGTATTAGAAACATTCAATTTTTACACATGCTCAACTTTATCTTGCTTTATCAAGAGTTTAAAGTAGACAATAACTAAAAGTACTAATCTTAGATAAAGATGGTCAGGTTAGAAAAAGAACATTAAATATTGTATACAAGGAAGTGTCTGAAAGTAAGTAAATCATGGTTGTAACTTTTCATGTTTCGTTATTATATGTAATTTCATACATAATATATATTTGTAGATAAACGAATTATATGTCTTTTTTTCCTATATAATAATTGTTTATGTTTATTTTCCACACATACAACACTTTGACATTCTACAAAATTTGTTTCGTATTTGGTTTGCATATTAATTTATATTACATATACGTAGACCATATAATGAAGAAATTTTTTATTTCATATTGTAATTTTGATTCAGCCCGTGTATTACACAGGGCAATAACCTAGTTATTTATATATATTATCAATTAGCAACATGTTGCTGCTTATTGGTGTTGTACATCCTACATTTCTTCTTTCTTCAGCTTTGGTGAATCACTCATGTATAAGCTTGCTTTTGTTTGTTGTACGTTTTGGTGGTATATATTGTGTGTTTTGTTTTGGGGTGGCGGCATTTACACCCCACCGATTCCTTTGCCATCAACCATCCACAGCTTCCTTCGTCGCGTTTAAACGTCATCTAACCTCTGGTCGTTCTTGTTGTCTTCTCCGTTCAACACTTTATCCAATAGAGGTTAAATTTTACCTTTGTTTTCGGTAAACCCTTAATCGTTTAGGTTTTTGAGCTTTTTGTTGGGCTGTTGTTGACGACTGTTTTTCACCTTTTGTTATTTTGTTTAACTTTTCCCATAAACCTTTGGATTTGTGGTTGCATGTGTATGTTTTGGGGACGCGGTTTGATATCTGTGTTTTTTATTTTTTCCTTGTAGCTGGATTTATTGTTTACCGTCGATCTACTTATTTCCCTTGAGAGTTCTATGTAGATTTTGGTAAGACATTTTTTGATGCGTGTTATTGATACAAGGGATGGAAGCCGTATGATCACATAATTAACTTTGAGTGGTGTTCAACTCGTATAATCTATTTTATATAATAATAATAATAATAATAATAATAATAATAATAATAATAATAATAATAATAATAATAATAATAATAATAATAATAATATAGGGTAATTAATATATGAGCATGTATGCACCAACAAATGGTTTGTGATTTTTAATCTCTATCTTCTTATCACCATATGAAGTTCTTTTTTTATTCTTATGATATTCTCCACGCTCTAAATTTCTGTCATCCTTTCCTTAAGGATATCAAATTGCCATAGAGATTACTAATATTATAATAAGAGCAATTTTATATATACCCTTACAAACTTGCATATCATATATACCCTGTAAAATTATAAATATTATATATATACTCTAATAGAGTAGTTGAAATATCATATATACCTAATTTATTAAAAATAATTTAATAAAACACAATTTTACCTTTATTATTCTATAACTTTGAAATCTTATATGTGATCTTTAACTTTAAATATTATATTTACTTTTTTCTAGCTTAATTTATTTAGCTTAAATATTATATTTATGGGAATACTATTGTTTATGAAAAAATAAAAAAATAGGTAAAAATAAATTTAAGCTTAAAATGTGTTAAATAAAAATATGAAGTTAAAAGATAAGCATATATGAAAACTTAGAAGCTAAAAAAATAAGTGTAAAATGATTATTTATTAGATTGTTTTTAATAAATTAGGTATATTTGATATTTTAACTACTTTGTAAGAGCATATATGATATTTTTCGTTTCTATTAGGTATATATGAAATATTCAAATTTGTAAAGGTATATAAGAAATGAATCATTTATAATAAACACACACTTTTACATACACTTCTCGTCATCTCATGTTTCACAAGACTATTTTTTTCTCTTCCATCTTCAAATATTATTTTGAAGTTTTCTCCTCCTACTAGTACTATCATAAACTCATTTTTTTATTATTTCTCATTTTAACTCTTTGATGTAGATGTAGATGTCGTTGTCTAATAAAAAACAAGTTAATTTTGTTCGCTTAACTATTTATACGAGTACGGGTAAGTAAGGTTGTCTCTTTAGGGAATTCGTGAAAAGTGTTCAATTAGTTATCTAGGAACGGAATTAATAAGTTGAAGTGATAATTGAAGACGGGTTTTTAATACAAATTAACTATTACAATCCAGCTACCCCATTATATAATGCCCAACCCCCCCTCCCCCCCCCCCCCCCCCCCCCATTACTAAATTGCTCATGGTGCATGGAAACTAAATGTGAATGATAAAAGACAAATGATGAAATATTAAAATATCATTTAAGTCAACCAAACATCAATTTGTTCCACAATATTTAGTGACGAACAAATCCAAAAACATAACCAAACAAAGTTTTAATGTTAATCCTACACGAACTATTCACTCAAGGAAGTTACAAGAAACTAGTCGTTCAACACTATAATTGAATCTTCACTGGTTGTTGTTGTGGATCTTGAATTCATGAACTAGTGTGCTTGGAATAGGTTGAAATGCCTCAATTTTGCCTTTAGTTGGGATGCCTAAAAATTGACTAGAGGTGAATAAATTTCGTTTGCGGAGGTTTATCTTTAAATAGGGTGTGAAAACCATAGATTCACGAACCTGGCCGACATAAGGCGCACATTATGCCCTCGAGGCGAAAATTTCCCCCTTAGCCTGAGAACCCCCAATCTAGCCTTTATTTTATGCTCGTGTTTGCGCACCAAAGACTGGTTTCGGCGTACTTTATGCCACTCATCATTTTTCTTCTATTTCTATGTGTGATCAATTGTCATCCAATCCAGTGCTTTCAAACTCTCGTTTAGCTCAAGAAAACCATATGTTAAGCTCCGGGTACTTGTAAATCAAACAATTCTCAGAATAAACTGATTTTACATGATTAAACACTTAAAACCACATTGTTAAGCATATTAAGACCAAGACAAATTAACCTCGTACAACTCTTTTGGTCACGTTATACTCTTCTTCTATACTCATTAGTTTGCATCTTTGTAGGGTAATGTTTGTTGTTAGTTGGCCTACATAATTAAGAGACCCTTTGATGGGCCTATTAGTCCCATGAAGCTCAACTTGCAGCAAAACATTTTAACTAGACAAAGGGTATTAACTACATATGAACATTTAATCTCGTTGTTGAAGCAATGGTTATCGTTCGTTAGAAGGCTCTATATGCTCTTATATGGTTTGACCTTCTAGTGTTGGATTCACTCCACGTTTGGTTTTTCCCTCCTCTTTAAGCTATTATCACTCTTGGATTCACTCAGTGTGTTGTCGATACCGCTTTATTTGTGTATCATCAAGCTTAGATTACGTGTTACATTCTTGTTTACGTTAAGGCTATTGTTATCATTAGGAGTACACTCTTTAAACTTTTTTTATATTTGATTAAGAAACTTGATTCTTAATTTGCTTTTGAAGACATTTAGCAAATTGAACCGTTTCTTTCGAATCTAGGCTACTTTTTCTTATGATGGTATGCATTTCTAACAAACAAGTTATTACAACGCACAAGCATAACTTAGTGTAAACCGTTGTGCACTTGTAAAGGAGAGCTATTACATCACACAGACTTAAGTTGGTGCAAACCATTGTCTACACCGATGATTCCAAGAAAATATTTTACTCGATATTCAGGAGTTCTTATGGATGATCCATTACTGTATCCCGTTACGATTGATACTCTACAATATTTGTAGTTTTGAGTTGCCCATAGTCCCATAGATTGCTTACGCTGCCAAAGAAAAAAAATTTATGAGAAACCTACTAACCACCACTCGAACAGTTAAATGTATTCTTTGACATCTTGAGGGTAGTAGCTCTTAGGGTTTGACTATTGTTGCTAATTTGCTACTTATTCACATGGTTTTGTTGATGTTGGCTGACATGTATTTTAATAGTGTAGCCACTGTATTTTTCTTTACTCTAATCTCATCTAGGAATTCCAAAAAAAAAAAACCATTACACAATTATGCAATCTAGTATTGAAGTTGAATGCCCTAAAAACTAAAATTTGTTGGATCTGTCTCTCATGCACGAGTTACAATTATCTTCTTGTGGATATAGCTCACGTTGTGTTTTGAAATATCAAGCCTAGCTTTTTACCATGGTTGTAAAAATCCCGACTAGATGCCGATTAATCCCCATTAATTCTAATTAATCGCTAGTCTCTACCCCACCGCTCGACTATCAATCTAGCATTTTATCTATGCACAAAACATCATGAAATAGATCTACACTTTATTCGAGATATGATTTTTCTCGTATTTTCAATGGGTGATATGTTTTATACTAATAATCACTTTGTCTACCTACAATACAAGCGAATTTTATGATTATAGAACCGGGTCAGCATATGTTGTAGAATCCAAAAAACGTACAAGAAAAATAAAACAAAACAAAATAGTTGCATGTTATATAATAAAATTTGTTATTTAAAGTCACTAACTCAACTTTTACTAGAAAATAACTCTTAAATTCTCTTATAGTCTTACATTTCATAATATTCTAGCTTCGAAAACATGAGAAAGGGATTGATGTTACATATGAAGGTCCCCATTTCGATCGGGAATATATTCCTACTGTCCAAATTCGTAGACACACGTCATTTAGTCGTACCATAGAAACACTTACGACAAAATTTAAATATTTTAAATGAATATATGTGGAGGGAGTAAAATATAGTTAATACAGAAGACGTGATCCAAACGAAGTTATGAAAGGAGTCAACATCCACAATTCATTTATGAGACCCTGCAACCAAAACATGCACAATTAAAACCCTACTCATTATTATCACTTGATATGTGTAGGGAACCAAGATATAGAAAAATTAGCTATAATATTAAATATGATCAGTGTGAATTTAACTCCTTATTTTATTCTCACGTATTTATCACTATCTCTCTCTCTCTCTTATATATATATAAATATAGAAAGATAACGGATAGGGGTGAAGTATATAACAGGCTAGTGGGGCCCTCGACTCCCCGAACTTTTTCGCTAAGTACTGTTATATATGTAGTTTTCGTATAGAAATTTTTTGATATATACGTTTTCGACCCCCTGATTCTATAGAAATTTTTGGGTGATATGTTTTCAACCCCCGTCAAAAATCTCAAACTTCACCACTGTTAACCCTACCAATTCATGTTGGGAAATTAAATATTGAAATTGGAACAATAATAGCCATCATAACAATATAACTTAGCCAAATCAAGTTTTTGTGATTGCAAATTGGAACAATAGTAGTCATAAAAAATCAGTAGTATAAAGATACTAGTTGTAAAGAAAAATTGTAGACAACAATTGCATAAAATGATAATTGAATCTGTTACAACCCCGTCTATGATATCATCGAATATATTTGATCATTGTAAAACAGCGATATCATTCTTTGCACTGGCTATACCAAATAACGCATGATAAATCCATAGATCTTGAGATACGACTGCTTGTAATAATAGATCTTGTAATATTAGGGATCGTGATCACCTCAACGGTGTTGGCATTTCCAAGCAGTTGGACAAGCAGCCCATGGCCAATGTGTACAGTCTAGGCTACCTACCATCTCGGGAAACCCGTGATTCGTTGGTGGACTTCATTAAAAATAAAAATGGGATGTCGATAGACGCCAAATTCCTCAACTCGAATTAAGTTTTTAGCGAGCCAAACTCGAGTAGTTCATGAGCGCTCGGATCGTTACACTCGTAGTTGCACATCTTACCAAATTGTAAAGTAGGTAACCATTTAATTAGCTTATGGCACTAGATTAGATTATTAAAACATGTTAGGTTTTTTTATAAAAGATTTATGTTAGAAGAGATATTGCATCCCATTTATGTAGGTGTAAAGTTAATTGTAGAAATATGCATGATACATCCTGTAAGTATCAAATACCGTTTTTGATATTGGTGTTTAATTAATGACCAATAAACACATCATACCAAACTCTAAAGTAGTTAATAAAAAAAACTTATTTATGTGAAATTTTGAATTTATTTTTTCAGAATATTTTCATTAAATTGAGAAAAAAAAGTGTTTGATCAGGTCAAAGGATCATATACATCTATGACGACCAGATCCTCAATTTTGGCTACCAAGAAATTATTTTTATACAATATAAGGACATTTCGTGTTAGCTGGAAAAAAAGAGATTGAAAATAAATTAAAAAACAAAATTATTGCAGCCTCCCCATAATACCATTTAGACAATAATAATTCTAAGAAACACATACAAATCCATAATCAGAAAGAAAAATCTCGTCATTCTCAAAAACATTGTTCAAATACGTAGTCCATGCATACATATTTAAAACTGGGTTTTATAGTATATGCTGGCCTATTCTATAATCATAGAATCCAATCGTTCAAAAAAATACATGTTTAAAATAAAAGGATCAAAGGGAAGCAAAGTTACAAGAAATACCGGGATATGAATAGATTTGTTGGTGGCAACGTTATTGGTGGGGAAGGAGTAAAAAGAAGCCGTGAGGCTCAGGATAGACAGCGCCTTTGATACATACCATACCTAAAAGTATGCATACATGCCATATAGGCGATATATAGGCGCTATCCCTCCTGAGCTTTACAGATTCTTTTCTACTGTTTTGTCTGTCTCGTCAACATCCATCTACAATAACATGTTCTTTCGAAGCTTCTTATAGATGCATGTAAGTGTTTCCTTACACACATACATACATGTGTATGTATATCTATGTGTATATACGTATATGTATATATTATATATATATATATATATAATACATATAACCTTTTTATGGCAGTGGAAAGAAAAGGAAGGGGTATGGTCATATTTATAAGGGGTTGGCGGTATATGGGGGCCAATTTGCCTGGCGATCTGAATTTGATAAATGAGAATGAATTGAATTGAATTGAATGGTAGGTTTAGACCAAAGAATTTATGGGTTTCTTTGATGGAAGGCCGGACCCATATGCGTTTTCCATTTCTTTATTTATACGAGTTTGTCTTATATACCGTCATTGTATATAAATTAAAGAGTAAATTATATAAATAGTTCATCTTATATATTATAAAAAGTGTGGATTCAATCTCTTATAAATTACAAATGTCGTCAAATATTATTTAAACCCGTCAAACAAAGGTCGGTAAAATGGACTTTACTTAATAATAGGCATGTGAACTTTAAAAAAAGAGTTAAATGTCATTTTAGTACTTGTGTTGGGTTATTTTGCTAATTTCGTTCAAAGGTTTCATTTTTAGCATCTGGATCCAAAAAGGTTTCATCGTTGTCATTTTGGTTCAACTGACTTAACCCCATCCATGCTTCTCAGTTAGTCAAGGGGTATTTTTGTCATTTCAATACTTCATTTAAAGGGTTAAAATTGGGTCATTTAAAAACGTATTCGAAACTGGGCTATGAGGTTCGAACCCGGGACCTGCCAAACACATCACATATGAGGTTCGAACCCGGGACCTGCCAAACCTGACCCGATGAACCACCAATCCAATTACCCGATATCGGCGCTTATCAAACAAAGATGTTCAGAAGATATGTTACAAAGAAGATTGCGACTACGGGGGTGGTTTCAATTTGGAAACATCAGGTTTTGGCTGGTTAATCAATCAATTATAATCCAAAACCATAGTTTTTAAACACGATCTCAAAATGATTCAAATCAATTTAATTAGGTTATGGAATCAGAGGGTTTTTATCAAATGAAAGATTGCGAACCTTTCTGTATAACTAAATTTAGTTTTAGAACCCGTTTCAATCAGATATCCCAAATGAGATTATTGAAGAACTCTAGATATTTGATCAGTATCAATCTGATCATATTAACTGAAATTGATTTAGGGCATTCAAAGAAATGATAAAACGAAGGTGTAGGTGTATTCATTACCCAATATTTGATCAGTATCAATTCGATTAATTGGAATGGTGGTGCATCAGGTGAGGTTTAATGGTCGAATTTGATGTTAAAAGAAATAAGAAACCAAAACAAACGCGAAACCCTATCTGTCTCAACTGGTTGTGCGTGTCTATTGTGTTTGGCAGGTCCCGGGTTCGATCCTCATATCCTACGTTTCGCATACCTTTTTTATATCACCCAATTTTAAGCCTTTAAATGAAATATTAAAATGACAAAAATACCCTTTGACTAACTGAGAGGTATGGATGAGGTTAAGTCAATTGGACCAAAATGATAACGATGAAACCTTTTTGGATCCAGATGCTAAAAATAAAACATTTGGACTAAACTGGCAAAATAGCCCAAACCATAAGCACTAAAATGGCATTTAACTCTTTTAAAAATAATGATTTGTTTATTGCACTCATATATCTTAAATGTATTTAATCAAATTAAGAAAACACTATATTTTTAGCTTATATAATAAATTAATATCAAACCCATCTATCTCCTTTCCTAAGTGCAAAAAGCGTGAGGCATACGAATTATTCAGAACGTGGAACACATAATTTAGTGTGAGGATATTTGTGTCCGTTGGATTGCATGTGGTTTTAGATGTGTAGTGGTTTGGACATACATTTATATTCACTCGGTTCGTTTTGCATCAGACCGACAGGCCTAGATAACTTAAACGCGGTGTTGTAATTTATATAGACACCTCTCATAACTAGTTAGATACATTGTTATAACCACCTATCATCGATATAAAAAACGTCAAATATATACACACGTGTTAAATTTTGATCAATGTTATTAGTAGATAGTTGTGGTATTGTAAAGGCTATCATAAGTTAATTTTATGTTTATGTGTGTAAGGGTATTTTAATTAATTAATTGTCTAGAATTTTTATTTACATGATACACATGCAAATAGGGTGTATCAAATTACATGATTTACTCACCTACCCACTCCTATTGGATTTTATTTTCATTTGTTCATGACTTATTTCATTTGGTTTCTTCTTCATTTCTTTCCTCTCTCCTACTATTGGATCAATTGTTGACAATATCTTCAATAAGAGATTTGCGATTGACTTTGACTTTATAATATCATATATTTACCTACACATTTTATTTGACTTATCACATAATCAAAATATTATAGTTATTTATAATATCATATATTTACCTACACATTTTATTTGACTTATCACATAATCAAAATATTATAGTTGACCATTAAAATTTAAACTATACATTGAAATTCATAGTATCTCCTACTTTCATCACCTATACATATAAAATTCCTCATAGACCAACATATGTATAAGTATCCTACACATTTATCACTCTTGTTTCCAAAGATTAATCTCAATCTTATAAACCTTTTAAGTATCTTATGACCCGTTTAGCAGCCTCCCAATGTGTTTTTTTTTACCTAGTGTAGCTGAAGAACGTAACGGAAGTTGAAGAACGTATACACGATGAAGAGGTGTAAGAGGGACTAAGTGATCCCCTATCTGATGAAGAACTCACCTGCGATGCATCAATGTGCATAAACAATAGTTCAGACGAAGATCAGACACGGAAAATAAAATTATTTTTTTGCTTCAATGAATTGTAGTTTTTAAAATATGTTTTTTCGTGTTTCATTTTTCTATTTCTTGTTTCGAAAACTACAAAAGTTGAATTTCTAAATATTTTTAGTGTCTTGAAAATTTTTAAAAGTGTGCACAAGAACTAGTTTACGAACTGAAACCAAAACCGTAACCTGTCTTTCAAAGACCAAACCGGAGGGAACCAACCTGAAACCGAACCGGTTTAAAAATACGATTTGTGTGCTTGGTTTTAGTTAATGTTTCTGTTTTGGAGTTTGGACCTGATTTGTGAGTAATACCCTGGGCCATAAAGAGGAGACAGAAGATGGCCTGATAACTTTCCCCAATTAAAATAGAAAAAAATTATTTCTTCTCTGGGCCGTGTAGGTCTAGGCCCAAGTGTATCAGTCCAAGTGTCCAACCTATCGAAGCCCATTATGAATCTAGCACAATCTACTAAATCCATTTTGTCTTGCTTTTTCACAATATTATGCTAATCGACTTGACCAAAATATTATGGGTTAATTCTATATACCTTTATAATAAACTTGTCAAATTATAAACGTAAATCATATTTTAGAAAATTTATAAGTTATGATTTGAGAAAACAAGTTGTTATATTGGTCTTAGACTTTAGTTTATGAATATAAACTAATTTCATAAAGGAATACACATGTACTCTTTGTAAATGCATTCTTCCAAGTTTTTAATTATAAAATAACAAATATGAGGAGGCTCATTCTTCCAAGAGTCATGTGTCCATCTTTGCTACACATGCAGTGGCGAAGCTTGAAGTTTTCGTCGGGGGGTCGAAAACGTATATACCCAAAAATTTCTATACGAAAACTACATATATAACACTACCGAGCGAAAAGTTCAGGGGGCCGGCGCTCCTCCCGACCCCTTAAATGCTACACCCTGTATACATCTAATCATGAGCGTTATATACATGGACTGATGGATGGACCTAAGTGTTAGGTATCAGAGTCAAATGACTTAGGAGGAAAAAAATTGTTAGCGTTATCTAGTGTTTGACACTCATTTTTTTATTTGTAATATACAAAGTGTAACCGGGATCATTACATATATTCGGAAAAGACCATGATAAAAAAAATGGATCCTTGAATGATGTTATATACACCGAACTAAAGAGACCAGCTATGAGATTAAAAAGAAAATTAATGTGAAATAACGAAAGATTTGCTTCTATATTTTTATATATGCCTTTATAAAATTGAAACTTTTTTTATATATTTTTTTAAGCCACACTTCAAAATTTTATTATGAATTGAAGACTTATATGAGAAAATAAGTTAGTATATAAGCTTTAGTTTATGAGTTTGACCTCAATTTAAAGACGGATACACATCTATTCTTGTAAACGCATTATTCTAAGGTTCTATTCACAAAATACAAAATTGACGAAAGAGTCGCGTGTCACCTTTACTATACATCTATTCATGAGCATATTTAATATACGCGTAGGTCCAAGTGTTGCGTATGGGGCTCAAATGACCCAGAGAACCTTTTGTCACTGTTATATAATGTTTAACACTCGTTTTCTATGTACGTTGTGTAATATACAAAATGGCGACGAAGAGCGAATCTGATACTTCACACGTATTCGAAATTAAATTCATAGATTTTGTATAAACCCTTGAACTAAATCTTAGCATTGAGAGTTAAAGAATATTCTTGAAAAAAAATAATGAAATATTTTACTTTAATGTATATATACAAGCAAAGAGATAGTGACATTCACGAAGCTTGTCCATGTGAGAAATATCAACCAATTTGTTGAAGATATTTTGTTGTAGATATTTTGCCATCACCTTTTTAGTATCTTCTCATGATTATTCCCTTTTCACAAATCTTCCCTGCAAAGAAATATCAACCTTATGCTATAAAACTATCAAATAATTATATATTAAAAAAACTATATTAAATAATTTTAAAAAATATGTTCATATATTTACGAGCATTAAAAAATGATTTATAACTTATATTATCTAACTTAGGGGTTATTTGGAAACTTCTGAATGGTTAAGTACTGACCCAGTAAGAGGTCTGAACCATTAAGAGCTAGTATAATGCTTAACCGTTCAGAGACAAATGTCTGACCAATTCAGATTAGAAGTCTTAACCATTCAGACCAGTATAATGCTTAACCATGCAGAAGCAAACGTCTAAACTATTAAGTGTTGAACCAGTAAGAGGTCTAAACCATTCAGAACCTCATTAAGAGGTAAACAAAAAGCCTCTTACACAAATAAAAATATAATAAGTTATGACCTTGAGTCTTGGTCTTTTATCCGCATTGAGTTTTCGAACTTGATATCTTATCTTTCTAGAATAGAGTCTGTTTTGACGTTTCTTTTTGTATTTGAGAACACTTGCTTCCCTTTTGGTTTTGGCTTCTTCCATCACAGGCACTTCTCCCATCTAAAACATTCAAAACTATATATTATAAATGTTTAAAATGTATGATATATTTATAATAAAATAATATATATATAATATATTATATATCCAATTGTATGTTTGGTATGACATTATGTGTATAACCAATATGAAACAACTTGTAAGTTATAACAATATGAAAGTTAAACACCAAAATAAAGTACTAACATATCTATTGTCGAATGTCGAATGAGTGAAATCATCGGCCCGATAAGGACCACGGTCAGACCATGCATCGATAACCTCTTGGTAATTTAAGCTCAAATTCAAACACATTTTCTTTTCATCTTCTTCTTGATCTTCATCTTCTTCTCTGCTTCCCAAAGCCCGAAAATCTCTCTCTTTATGTTTCCAATCAGATTGACAAAATTACCATCTTGATGGTCCGTTTTGTCTTGATCGCAAACTCTCGAAGCTTGATCTTCCTCGTTCTTTGAGATGTCGTCCCATTCGATCAAATGATCCAACTAAATTCATCATATGTGCTTCTCATAACACCTTCTTGACTCCCTACCTCTTTAAACTCGGAAGGATTGTCGTTGTTGTTATCGAAGAACTCGGCAATTACAGAGTCCGGGACAAGTTGTTCTTCTTGCTTTGGAGATTTTAACAAAAAACTTGTCCCCATTTTTTTAGGTGTGTGTTTGTATGGATGTTGTTGAGATTAAAATGTGCATGAGAGGGTGAATATTATGGGGTTTGGGTTGGCTGGCTGGCTAGTGGTTGGTCTTTTTGGTTGGGTGACATGGTCTTATCTTCATCTGATTGATAGGATATGATCCAATGTGGCAAGTGTGAATAATATAAGGTCAATATATATTTCATGTGCTAAAATTAGCCTATGGTGTGGGTTTAAAATATGAGGAAAAAGGTACTAGTAATTTGCTATTTCTAAGGATTTATACATGCTTATATTTAGATATTTTGTGAAATGTATGGATTGTTGATAATAACATTTTGGTTACTTGTGACCCCGATATATGGAGTAGTTAAGCTCAAAGCTCAAATACAATAAATAATAGACGATTTTCACACAAGTGATTGGCTTCTCGTTACATAGTTTTCTAATCCTAATAAGATCATCCGTAATGGTTAATACCTCTTAAGCAGCTATTTTTCGTCACATCAACATTTTCATATATTTGTCATGATATTTTCCAAATTGGTAACCATCCGTTTATTAATTTTCTTATTCTATATAAACAAAGTAAAATATACATAAAATTGAAAGTGTAAGTGTAAACGCTGGACTTTCATGGCATGAGTCTTTGTATAAAGAAACCATGCATATCTTCATAACATGAGCCTCATACTCTCATGTATGATGCATAAATTGGGTTAATATGACTGATTAGTTGAATGAACAGTAGCTTAATATGATGTATAAATTGGGTTAATATGAATGATTAGTTGTACGAACAGTAGCTTAGTATGAGTTTCATGAGTGTACAAACACTAGCTTAAACATTTGTTTTTAATTTTTTCTATTAGCTTAAACATTTGTTTTTAAGTTTTTCTATTAAATAGTAGGTTAAACTTATTAATTATGTGTTTTCTTTTAATAAAGTAATTTTCCTTTTTATAGAGAAAACGGTTTTTACTTATTTGTTTAGAAACATTTTCTAACTTTTTATTTACAGAAAGTGTTTTCAAATATTTTATCTAAAGAAAATTATTTAAAAATAATGATTTTTCCCAAGTGAATATGGTAAGTTTTATTCGATTTATTATACACATTAGCTTATGTATGTTCTATGTATTTATATATAGTTACAATCAAGTTACAAATGAAGAAAGTTTCCACTCTTTGATTTTGCAGGGACAGTTAAGTAGTTAACAAGAGCCAGGTCAATCTTATTAAAGGTTAGTTTGTTTTTTAGACAATTAGATTTCACTTATGGTTAACTATACGTGGCGCATTCCAAAGTTAAAATCGATTACGGATTAAAACTTTTGATCTTAGATAGAGATCGAAAACTTACACATAAAACGTCATATGTTGTATACAAGTAAATATTTACAAATTTACGAACTATATTCAACATCTTTTTCATTTCACATTGTATCACTTATTCATCCACATAGATTATACGGTGTCTAACACTTGTAATATAAATATAATAATGCTAATAGATGTATCCAAATGGAGTTAAGATACATAAGATCTATCATTTTCTAGTGTTGCGATCTGCTAGCTCATATGTTTTTTTTTTTTTTTGATAAATTTGAATGCTGATTTAATGAGCTTAAGCACTACTTTTTGGCCAGCATATGTTCGTTCTGGTGGTGTTTCAAGTTGAGCATTATAGCCATGCCCAAGCAGTCCCTACTGGGCTTCTGACATGTTAAATGAATCTTAAACCATTTTGGTCTATCTACAATTATACATGAGATACATTAGGTCATAAGGAATGTCAACTCTCAAATATCACTACCATGTTGTTTGCTGCAATGGTTGTGTGAATGAGAAAAGAACTTTATAGTTAAGTGTGCTTGAGTGGAAGAAATCCATTATGAATGACCTCGACCTCTTCGAAAGTCTCTACTCAGGTATACAAAAAAACAAATTCGTTAGCTTCTTGTGGACAAAGTAGAAAATATTGATTTGCCCCTGCTAATCCGTAATGAGGCTTCTTGTAATTTGTTTTAGTCTAAATTAACTCTTAATTAGTTTAAATGATTTAACAACGCTAAATTATAACACTAGTTTCATTTTCAAATATCTGTGTAATAGCTTTGTTTTTTTTAATTTATAAAGAGACAAGGTTAGAAATCTGTCTATTACACGTATTGTATATATGAAATATTAAAAAGTTGATTTTGAAGATTCAAATTTATAATACGATATTTTGAAATAAGATGTGATTAAAAATACGTTTTAATATATTATGTTTCATAGTTATTGCCTTTTTTATAATTTTAAACTAAGAAATAGAATACGAAATAATGAAATAAGAGAAGCGAATAAAATAAATTTGAACTCTCAAAATTGTGATACGTGCACAATCAGATACGTATTTATCAAGTATAGTTAGGCTATAGGGTGTGGTCACGACCCTCATGGTCACCATGACCCTCCACGTCAGTGTCATGTCACCCACCTCTAATCCATCATCCAAATCCACTAACCACTAACATTTTATTTATTTTAATTTATCTTTTACTAAAGAAAAATGAAATGATTTGTTGAAAAATAGAAAGGTGGACCATGGTTACCATGGTTTAGTCCATACAAGTCAGGGTGGATCAAACAAAAGGGTGGTATAGCCTTCCATTCATATTCTCAGGTGGCGAATCATGTCTCAACCATGACCCTCCACAGCTAGAGATGGGCATAATCGGGTTTTATTATTACCCGGAACCGGTTCCAACCCGGACCCGGTTCTGCTTGGATGTCATTGGAACCGGGTATGGTGTGGTACCGGGTCCAGTTCCTACCCGGGTTCACACCCAAGAATATGGAACCGTGTAGAACCGGGTACGGGTATTATGGAACCGGATATGGTGTGGAACCGGGTATGGTGCGGAACCGGTTCCTGATAGTGTGGGAACCGGTTCCTTGCAGTCAAAACCTGACTTTTACTGTTCAGAACCGGTTCCTGACAGTCAAAACCTGACTTTTACTGTTCAGAACCGGTTCCTGATAAAATGTTACCGTTGGAACCGGTTCCTGATTAAAAAATCGTTTTTTTTTTATATAAACCCCTTCCTACTTACCGGTTCCTGATAAATGTAACCGTTAGTGTTTTAATAAAGTTTGTGTAATGTTTCTTTCTATTGTGTTTGTTATGTTTGATTTTTATTATTAGTTACATTGATAAATAAAAATAGTAACAATAACCGGTTAAAATTAAAAAACAAATTAATCGGTTACAATATATAAAAAAAATTAACCGGTTACAAAAAAAATAAAAAATTACTCAGAACCGGTTCTAGTAAGATTTTATTTCTTTGATCGTTTACTAGCGGCAGGTGCAACACTTTCCGATGAGTTTCTCTTAGGTGCGGGTACCTCGGTACAATCGTCGTCCGAATCGTTAGTCTCCACTTCTTCGTCCTCCTCTTCGTCAACAATTTTATGCTCTAACTCAACTTCATCTTCTAGACTAGTTTTATGTTGAACACGATCAACGGCATCCAAATGGTCCTTAAGCATATTGCCATCTCTAGCGATTCCGGAGTTAGTCTTCTTCTTCTAATTGACAAAACCCTGCCACTAAGAGAAAACACACTTTCCGAAGCTACCGTGGAAGCTTGGACCGTTAGTATATCACGAGCCATGGTGGCTAGAATCGGGTATTCGGTTTCTTTCGATTTCCACCATGCCAAAACATCAAATTTCCTATACTCCTCGGTGGTCATAGTAAGCGAATACTGATTTTTTTTATATCTCCCAAGTTCACTTGTTGGTTCACTACCCCTTTGTTGTCTAGCGGTCTCGTCTCTAACGACATTCAACATGGTTATAAGTGGATCCCCGCTTGTTTCATCGTTAGAGGCCGTGGACCGAGACTCAAACAAATTTGTATGATTTTTTTTCACCATATTTTTTAAAATAATGATCATAAAGTTTGGCCATACACTCATTGAATATTTTTTTTTTTTTGCTTTTAAAGTTGGAATCCTCCTCATGCATATCCAACTTGTCATAAATTTCATCAATTAAAGCTTCAACACCCGGTACGTTTAAAGCTGGATTTAAAGCAGCGGCACATAGAAAAACGGGTGGTAATTCTAAAAAATATTTTTAAAATTTTTGAATCATTGGTCTCGTCATATTCCTTAACATGTCACTAAATTTTCAAACTTTTTAAAATTAGTTGTTATCAAATACAATTGGTCCACAACTTTAGAACTAGTAGGATAATAAACACCGGAAATCAAAGTCGTTGTAGTTTTAAAAACTTGTAAAAAAGTACTTAGGTTATTAATATTTTCCCAAGTCGTGTCGGGAAAGGGACGACAAGGTACTCATCACTTAAAGTTGTATGAAAAGATTTTAAAGTGCCCATTTGCTTTATAGCCATTTCAAACATATGACAAGTTGAATTCCAACGAGTCGGTATATCCCAATTCGGTCCAATAATTTTTTGGTTGACATCTTTACAAAGTTTTTTATATTCTTGATATCTTTCTTTTTCACTTTTGAAAACATCTTGGAGCATAGCTCTAAATGCTATAATAAAATCCGATACAAATTGATCTTTTAAACCGGTTTGCACTACTAAGTTAATAATATGTGCACACATCGTGTGTGAAAAAAAACACCATCAAGTATTGGTTTGTACTTCAACTTTAATTTTTCAATCGCCGTTGTGTTGTTTGAAGCGTTATCAAAGGATATTGAAAAAATTTTATCTTCTAAACCATGTTTAATTATTGTGCCATTTATAATTTTATAAATATTTTCTCCCATATGAGGAGAAGGAAACTCGTCAAACGCAATCGTACGCTTCATCATTTGCCATGTATCGGGATCAACCCAATGAGCGGTGACACATATGTACGATTCCGGTAAACCATGTGGAGCCGACCACACATCACTAGTTAGGTTTACACTAGTTTTTAAATTCTTAAAAAAAACAATTAAATCTTTTTTCATTTTCCCATAAACTTAAACAAAGAGTTTTAAAGTGCGACGACTTACATGTTATAGCGAGGTTGTAGCGTCTCCCGAATAAGATTTGTAAGATCGGGGTCGTCGAAGTGTCCAAACGGCAACGCTTTTTGTATCACCAACTTCGCCATCCGATCGCGAGCTAATTTTTGCTCATAACGAAAAATGGTACCATCTTTGGATAGTGGAACTTGACCGGATGTCATTTCCTTTAAAACTTTGCAATACTTATTAATATGCTTCGTTAATGTTGAGTTTGATTCCTTGGCTAATAACGATCCACAATGTTTACATTGAGCTTTTTGCGAGCCGTCACTCATCTCGACCAACTCCCAATTGCTCCAAACTTTCTTACTGCGATTATGAGACAATGTTCCAACCACATATGGAACCGATTGATCTTGAGGAACATTGTTAACGGATTGGGAATTTGCTTTTTTGGAACTCTTGAGGCCATTTGTTGATTAGAATGTGAAAAAGAACAAGAAAGAAATGTAACAAGAAGAATAGATATGAGAAATTGTGTGCTAAACAATAGATTTCTAAACAATATATATAGAATCGGTTCCAACGGTCAGAACCGGTTCCAACGGTAACATTTTAACGGCTATAACCGGTTCCAACGGTAACATTTAACGGGTATAACCGGTTCCAACGGTAACATTTTTAACGGGTATAACCGGTTCCTTCTAGAACTGAATTTCCGGGTAAATGGTAGGAACCGGGTACGGGTAGGAACCGGTTACGACCCGATTCAAATGGTAAAATTGTGGAACCGGGTTGGAACCAACGGGTATTTTGAACCCGGAACCGGTTCTACTTAATGTCGGGTATGAACTGAAACCGGTTCTAGTTCGGTTCTACCGGTTCGGGTTCGGAACCGGTTTTTATGCCCATCTCTACTCACAGCCTTTAGCCTTATAAAACAACTAAAAACGAAAATGTTGCCAAATAACACGTGACTTGGGCCCAGTATGGTTTAATTGGGTCAGTCTAGGCGTCTAGCCATAGGCCCAAATATTGCCTAAATAGTGTTTCTTTCCTACCCAACTTCTCTTCAAAATTTGAAGTCGTAAAATAGTATATTTGGAAAATCCCACATAACATAATCGTGAGTTTGAATAAAAACAATGCTACGGATAATTTAATCACGTCTACTAAGTTCGATTAAAAACAATCACCATCATTTAGATTGCAAAATCACTTTGTTTTTTTTTTCTAATCTCTTTGTTCTCTTTGTTATATCAAAGGAGAACTTTTGGTTATTTAAATCAAAGTTGTTAAAGGCGCAAGACGCACTCAAGGTACAAAGGTTGAGTCTTGGGCCTCAATGCAAGGCTTTTTCAAAAGCGAGGCCTTTATTAGGCGAGTCGTTTAATATAAAAATACAACCCTTAGGATTTAACACATGTTTTATGCTTCTTTAGGGATAGTTTAAGTTGTTTTAGGTTATTTCCAGGCTTGTTTAGGATTCTTATAATTGTTTCAAACATGTTTAAACGATTTTTTACCGAATTTCGTTGGAATGTGGCCTGAAAATGCGTCTGAGGGCCTGAAAGTGGGCTTTTGAAGCGAAGCGAGAAATTGTGATGAGCCTGAAAAGTGGGCCTAGGCGCGCACCTAAATAAGCCTTGACAACAGAGATTTAAACATTATATTCAGGCTATTGTGATATTCATTCGGTGAATATAATTGGCTCACTAAAATCTTAAATCAAGCCGAGATTAAATGAGCTTGAACAAATATTAGAGCTCAATTAACAAACATTTGTTATTCTTTTTTATTTATTAGAATTCATCATCCTAACTTATTTGCTACCAACTAATATATAAAATAGTTTTATTTGACATAATCAAAGTGAAGTCTTACACGATATGTTTCTCCTTTTGCTATCAATATAGTGATCTCGATGGTGACGACGAAATCTCAATAAATTCAACATCTAGATTCTAAAGGATTATATATAATAAAATAATAAATAGGTAGGTTTAAAACTTACCTTTTGGGAATTAAAAATTACTTTCGAACTTGAAACAAAATTACACAATTGGAATTTGGATTTAATTAGTTTCTTAAATTCTTATTGCAAATTCTCTGGTTGGGTCCTCGTTAAAGTTTTTTGGTCATGATTTGTTATAACAATAAAGAAAATAATTATATTTTTGAGAAAGAAAAAACAATGAAATTATCGTTATTGTTATATCTTATGACACTAGATTATGATAGATATAAATATAAAGAAAATTTGTATATAAGCATGGACTAATAAGAAAATAAATATCCATAATAGCATAGTTTCATCATATTATAACATTTCATTTAACTATATAATTCCGGTTTGAGGAAATTAACTACAAAAAGTTCTAACTGTGTCTTATAGAGACGTGTCTGAGAATTACAACCAAAAATATGAGCTCCTAAAATATATATATACCCATAAAATATAAAGTTAAAAAAAGTTAATGTGTTTTAAATTTGAGAGTTAAATGTCATTTTAGTCCCCGTGGTTTGGGCTATTTTGTCAGCTTAGTACAAATGTTTCATTTTTCGCTTGTGGGTCCAAAAAGGTTTCATCGTTGCTAGTGGCGAAGCTTGAAGTTTTCGCCGGGGGGTCGAAAACGTATATACCCAAAAATTTCTACAGCCCCGGGGGTCGAAAACGTATATACCAAAAAATTTCTATACGAAAACTACATATATAGCACTATTGAGCGAAAAGTTCGGGGGGGGGGGGGGGTCGGTCGCCCCTCCTGGCCCCTTAAATCCTACGCCCCTGATCATTGCCATTTAGTCCACTGGGTTAACTTCATCCATTTTTTCTGTTAACGAGAAAGACAATTCGGCCATTAAATGACAACAGTGAAACCTTTTTGGACCCACAGGCCAAAAATTAAACCTTTAGACTAAACTGGTAAAATGACCCAAACTATAGGGACTAAAATGACATTATAAATTTGAAAGATTATTACTTTTAAAAGTTTGTTTTAGGAGGGCTAAAAAAGAAATAAACAACTCTTGATGACTCATCTGTGGAGTAAGAGCATTCTAGTAAGCTAGCAAGCAAATTGTTTATAAATCCAAACCAAACCTACATAGAACCTTTACACGCGATATGTTATACATCGAAGAAAAGGTTTGGGTCCTCTGGAAATGGCACCTGAGTGTCGCCAACATCGCCCTTGACTAGAGTCGGCCCTGATACCCTATCCGAGAGGGTGAGTGAGAATAGTGTGTAAGACAACATGATATGCTATAGAAGAAAAAGGAAAGTTGGAAGCTACACATAAAGTTACTGTTCATGGATATAAAGGGCTTGAAGCATATTTTATTAATCATTTTAGCATGATGAAACAAATATAATATTAAAGTTACAATTGAACTACATACCCTTTGTAACCTATACTTTTCCACTTTTTTTCCTAACCATCTCTTGACACATAGTACACTCACTTTTATTTTAATGTTTGTTTCCTTTACTTAAACTTTTAAAATATAATATTTTATAAAATTCTAAATATACTATTGTGCCGTATATATTTGTATCTCCGTTTCAGCGTAATTTTTATTCAAAGTAGAATTTTGTTATAATGTATATGTCATCAAAACACAAAGGTAAAGGTCGTAAAAGCTATCTCAAAATTTAGATTTTTTACAACTTTTTTACCTCAATGCAAATTTTATTCAAAATTGTGTGACATGCTTATTTTTTCACGCTTTTAATGTAAACTTTATTCAAATTCAAATACATCGTTATGATGTGCTTATTTTATAGATATACATTTTCACATAAATTTTGATCAAAATCGACAAAGTCTCCGCCACATCATAATCCAGCCGCAATGCGTAGTTTAATTTGAAACATATTGTACAAACACACATTTCTTGAAATTTTTGCCAACGCTCACCAAAAACATTTTTTTTACATAATGACAGAATTGTTAGGGCATGTTCTCTTCGTTTTGTAGGATAAACTTCATGATAAACGATGGATCGCACTATTTAAAACAGACATGTTGAAGTGCCTATCTAATAAACTAAACTAAACTAAACAAATACAATCACTATTGACTAAAAAATCCTACACTTTCAGTTTGTACAAACAAACAAGGGTGTCGCTAGGATTCCGACATAACTGTGTTAATCACCAAAAAGATGCTTTTTATATATAACTAGTTAGGGGTGAGCAAGAAAACCGAAATAACCGAATCATAACCGAATAACCGAAATAACCGAACCGAAAAACCGAACCGAAACAAAAACCGACGGTTCAGTTTTCGAATTTTTAATAACCGAAAGTTTCGGTTCGGTTTTCGGATAAACATTTTCAATAACCGAAAAAACCCGAACCGAACATAACCGAACTAATAAGTTACAATCCATATATTTTTATGTTTAAGTTTAAATTGTTTAAGTGTTTAACCCAATGCTAGTAGAAAATATTAATTTTATTATTGAATGTTAAGTATTTACGATAAAAACATTACATGTTTATTTATAATTGAAATGATTTATTTATTACATATAAAAAATAACAAAATTTAATATAAAAATTAAATGATCTTCAAATTATTATAAAATAAAATGTCTTAATAAAAACTTTGAAGAAAACATAAAAATAGATTAGACGGTTAGTTTATGTAAACAATATTAATTAAAGAGGTTAACTATAATTAATTAAATGTAAACATACAAAAAGATACCTTTTATTTTTTGAATCTTACATAAATTTGTTCCAAAAACCGAAATAACCGAAAAACCGAACCGAACCGACGTAAAAACCGAAAAAAAACCGAAACCGAATGGTTTTTAAAAACCAAAAACCGACATTTCGGTTACGGTTTTGATTTTGTCCAAAAACCGAACTTAACCGAACCGTGCACACCCCTATAGTTGATGCCCCGCCCGCGTTGCGAGCCGATGGCTGAACTCCGTGACATGGAAAATAATTAAATCGAGTCAACCAATTAAAACAAAACACTTTTATAGTTTTGCTAAAAAAAATAAAACAGTGGTAATACTGTTATATTTAACTAAGGGAAAGTTTTGTTTTTTGACTGGGGTAAAGTCGTAACTTGCCAAAAGGTAAAGTGATGACAGTACTGTAAATTTGGGAACCAGGGGCAAAAATGTAAATTTGCGCAGGGCAAATTCGTTAATTTGAACCTGGGGTAACACAATAATATAAATTTGAACTAAAGGTACAATCGTAATTTTAGGCTGGAGGCAAAACCATATTTTTATTTTGAACCGAGGGCAAAATCGTAATTTGAGTTGAGGGCAAAATCGTAATTTTGAGTTGAGGCAAAAGCATAATTTTATTTTGAACAGGGGTAAAAACGTAATTTTGAACTAAGGGCGAAATAATAATTTTTTAAACGGGGGAAAATCATATTTTTTAACGGAGGGCAAAATCGTAATTTATAGCTGGGGGCAAAAACATAATTTTATTTTGAACCGGGGGTGAGAACGTAATTTTGAGCTGAGGGCAAAATCGTAATTTTGAATCGAGGCAAAAGTGTAGTTCCGAGCTGGGGAGAAAGCGTAATTTTATTTTTAGCTGGGGCAGAACCGTAATTTGAAGCAGCGGCAAAACGGTAATATTACGATAATATAAAATAGTAAACAGGGTGGTCCAATGGGGAAGTGTCAGGCCAGCTGACTGGCACTATTCCCCCAAACTTGTAAATGTAGTATAGGAAACAAAATAGTAATTTTGAATCGAGGGCAAAAGCGTAGTTCTGAGCTGAGGAGAAAGCGTAATTTTATTTTTAGCTGGGAGCAGAACCGTAATTTGAAGCAGCGGCAAAACGGTAATATTACGATGAATATAAAATAGTAAACATGGTGGTCCAATGGGGAAGTGTCAGACTAGCTGCCTAGCACTATTCCCCCAAACTTGTAAATGTAGTATAGGAAATGTAGGGAGTCTTAAGGCATGTTCTTTTCGTTTACTAGGATAAACTTTATGACTAATGATGGAATGCATTATTTGAAACATATATGGGGAAGTAGCTAGCTAATAACCAAACACGATTAAACAAATATAGTGATACCTACCAAAATCCTACATTGCTTGCTTCTCACTGTAACCAATGGCGGACTCGTGAATAATTTTCTAGGGGTGCGGATGAGAGGTTCAACTATATGTTCAAGAGGTGCGATCGGTGAATTCGTTTGTTCGATTTGCTTACATCTTCATTCTTGTTTCTCGTAGCAAGCCAAGCCCAATTCAACATGAAACTTTATTGAATATACATGTAAGATATGTTTATATTTTTAGAGTAAATACTTAAAGTAATTAGTTCTATTTACTTACATTAGAATGTTATTGTTTTCAATAAAAAAAATTAGCATGTTTGTTAAGGCTAAACTCTAATTAATAACATAGTTACTATATGTTTAAAAGTCTAAGGTGTATTAGTTTTCTGTGTTTAATCTTTTAAAAGTCCATTCGTCTGGCGCAATATGAGTTTTATATTAATAGAACATTGGTGAGATTTTATGAGTTTTCCGGTACAAATTATCCCATTCACCTACTAAAAAATTTCTAACTTGAACCTTATTTTCAAATAATGTGATTATTATTATTACTTGCTTAGCAAAATAATAGAAATATTAATATTAATTATTGTTACGTCACCGAGTTTTGTTGAGAGTTATTTAGATAACGCAAATTGGAAATAAATAATCTCACATTTTTAACTTTGGCCGATAATAATGCCAAGTCAGTTATTAGCCGATAATAATCCGAACTCATCCATTTTTTTTGTAAAATAGTCCGCCGTTAAAATAGGTTAACAAAGTTAAGTTTTTTTCCGAATTACAAACCGATGTTTAGGGCTTTTGATCAGAACAAGGATACGAGTCAATTGATGCAAAACTTACCTCGAAATTGTGCTCGAAATGGCTTAATTTTTGTTAATTGGAAGTTTAAACACCCGAATTGAACCACCGTTTTCGTGGGTTGGGGCAATATTTTTAGGAAATTTTTACATCAATCGACTCGTATCCTCGTTCTGATAAAAAACTCTAAAACATTGGTATGTAATTCGGAAAAGAACTTAACTTCTTCAGCTATTTTAACGGCAAACTATTTTTACAAAAAAATGGACGTGTTCGGATTATTGTTGGCTAATAACTGACTTGTGATTATTTATCGGCCATATTGAGAAAGTTAGGATTATTTAAATCTAATTTGCCTTTAGATAATGACATTTTTCCACACTTGATTATTATTTTTCATATCATTCTGAAATATTACTAATTTTTTTATCAAAATGTTTGGCAATTTTGTTTATTGAACTTTGATACTTCATATAAGATAGTTTCACAAATCTGAACAAGTTGTGAAAAATATTTCATGGAATTAATTTATAAATGACAAGAAGTAGTGACGCAGCAGACCTTCTATAGAATATGGTTTCAACATATAACCATATTTTCTCTAAGCAAATGCATTAATCTTAAAATAAACATCACTTACTGTTTTCAAATTTAATTTTTAGGCAAAAATTCGCGACCGGGGGAGGGGGCATTAATCTTATAACATTTACACTACTGGCCTCTTAAATTCACAAGTAAATTTACAGTACTTATTACTAAATCTACACCACTAGCCCCTTAAAAGATCCGTCCATGATAAGAAGACCTTCTATATATAGAATATGGTTTCAACATATACTTTAACATATTTTCTCTAAGCAAATGCATTAATCTTAAAAATAGACCTTCTATAGAATATAGTTTCAACATACACTTATAAACATATTTTCTCTAAGCAAATGCATTAATCTTAAAAATAGGCTAAATCTATTCGGACACCTCTCAAGCTATTTGGAAACTTTTGATGCCCTAGACGCCTCATATAGGGCTATACGAGGCGTCTAGGCACAGAATTCAAGGGGGTCTTCAGAGAATGTCAGACACGAAGTTTAAGAAACTCTAGACGCCTAGTATAGACCTATACAAGACGTCTAGGTGTTGGGTGTTTTTTGATTGAAAGAAGGGGTGTTTTGGTGGGGTTATTTTGATAGTTTTTGGAGGTGTTTTTTTTAGTGAATTTTTTTTTAGTTTTTAAAAAAAGTTTTATCTTTTACACTATAAAAAATGTTACCGTTTTCAAAATCGGCTCTTTAAATATATTCGATCGATTAAATATTATATTGTTTTTAACATTTGACTCTTTTAAATATTACTCTTCCGATTAAATTTTATCTCGTTTAAATATTGTTTCCGTATTATATTCAAAACATATATTGTTTCCGTATTATATTAATTTAAGACAACAATCATTAAGTAACCGAATAACTGAAAACAAAAGTAAATATGACATATATAAGATAACTTTTGTACATCCATAACAAAATATATAAGATAAGTTTGTACATCCATAACAAAAATAAAAACTACAACTGGCATATGCATCAGACTCCGAATCTGGATGTGCCTGATGCGGCTGCTGCTGCTGACGTGGTGCTCGAGGTGGTGGGAGCGGTATCGGCGGTAACCCCTCTCTATCTCGTCTATCCTGCTCGGCCCGAACCAACCAACCTATCAGATCGTTGAGCCTGTCAAGCTCGGCTCATATCTCCGGATGTACTGTACCTCCCGGGGCATGACTGGAATAACGTGACGTGGAAATTGAGGCGCCCCGTGAGGTGGTGGTGGCTATGGCATCGCTGGACCGTCTAAATTCACCGGAGGGTCCGGCAGGAGCACTGCAGCAGGATCGGTGGTGGTGGCTGTGGCATCGCTGGACCGTCTAAATTCACCGGAGGATCCGATAGGAGGCCAGGAGCACTGCAACAGGATCTGCCGGAGGATAGACTAATTAGAACTGCTCTGGTAGGGGTTGCTCTATCCAGAAGCCCCCTGCGCGGTTTTTAAACCGCGGGCCAACGTCGAACCTCCTAATCAGTCCCATCCCCCACAGCGACTGAAAACCTATCCGCGTCGGATGACGGGCGCCGTCCGTAAATGTGGGTCCTGCTCCGGTACGAGGCCCAATGAACGGGCAATGACGGTCACGTACGCGCCGCCATACAAAAATCTGCGCTCCTACTTTTGATTGGCGGAGGCGAAGTACTGGGCTAGACCGTGTGCTAGTGCGCACGGCCTCCTGTACAACAAACAATAAAAGAAAAAGAGATCTCCCGACGTACACCACTCACGGCTGTAGCCGCGCCCTGTAATAGAAGTAGCGAGCATATGGTGCATATACCTGCAGATAGTGTTAGCGAAATACAGAACCAAAAATTAATAAACAATACACATAATCACAATAATTACTATAATAAATGTACAACCTGTACAATGGGTCACAAATATATGAATCCCTCCCCTTCGACTTGTCGTGCTCCCAAGTATTTTCTCCCGCAACCACCTACCAAAACCCTAAAAGCTTGGGTCTATCAACCACCACTAGCGCCCTGTATAAACGTCAGTCTCAGTCTCCTCCTGCATATATAAACTGCAAAGAAACGCAAACTGTGCTAGCGTCATCGAACGCCAAACGCTAGCAAGCCTGAAAGAAACCTCAGGCGGAGGAGAAGCACCTGGCTGTGCAGGCGGCTGCGCGGCCCCAGGAGGGTGAAATGTGAATGATGATAGGAACTCGACCAGCAGCTCCCTGTAGCTCGGCGTGTGCGCCAACTCAAAAAGACGATGCCCTGGCGAATCCACAATTATAAACTGACGCACTATAGGCGTCTCACCAATCTCATCTATCGCATCCCAGTCGATCGCTGCATGCGCTCCAATGTGCATCCTCCTAAGCTTCTGGCAATGACGGGAGGCGGGGGTGCCGTCGAGAAACTCTAGATACGGGTGACCCTGCAGCGAATCCAGAGGCGGTGGCCGCCTCTGTCACGGACCCCGCGGCACCGACTGATCCCCCGGTGGTGCCCCACCAATCTCCATCTCAATCTCATCGTCCTCCATAATCAATCTGCAAATAAATACCGTATACGTATAATAATAATAATAATAATGATAATAATAATAATAATAATAATATAATAATAATCATAACCATAATCATAATAATAAATAAAAAATATTTATAATAACAATAATAATACTAATAATAATAACAACAATAATAATGCTAAAATAATAATAATAACAATAATAATTCTTATAATAATAATAATAATAATAATAATAATAATAATAATAATAATAACAATAACAATAATAATAATTATAATAATAATAACAACACAACAATAATAATAATAATAACAAAAATAATAATACTAAAATAATAATAATAACACAATAATAATAATTATTATTATTATAATAACAATAATAATAATAATAATAACAACAACAACAATAATAATAATAATAAACAATAACAATAATAATAATAATAATTAAAAAAATCTATGCCCCGTTTATGCCTCGTATAGAGGTAGACTGGGCGTCCTGTTCTACCTCTGTCATCTTCAACATTAAGCACCAACACCCAAACCCACAAAAAACCTAAACTCAGTGGAATCCTACAGCCTAAAGACAAAAACGAAGCAAGAATATTAAACTACGGGTTGAAATACGTACCAGGGATGCTTCAATCGTCGAAAATACGGTCCGAATACGATCCAGGGGCGTATATCCGTATGTGTGTCGAATGTGTGTGTTTTTATATGATTTGGGGGTGTTATGCAGGGGTGTCTAGGTCTCCCTCTGTTATAACGAGGCAATAGACGCCTCGTATAGATCTAGACGACTTGTCTAGCCATGCTACAAAATTACCATTTTACCCATGCGTCACACCCAGTAAAGGCCTCATACAGGGGTAAAATGGTAATTAACTATTTCAAGTCTATACGAGGCGTATTTTTTATTTTTTTTGGTAAATATAAAAAATTGATAGAAATATGAACAAAAATCTTATTAAATTATTTTAATCAATTGTAATTATAAATAAATGGTAGAAATTTATAAAAAAATCTTATTAATTACAATAAGAATAATTATCGATAAAAAATCCTATTAATTACAAAATTCATTCTTAACTGTCGATGTAATTAAGATTTGGGTTTGATCTTGGTGGCGGATTTATTATCGATGCATACCATTCTAGACATGGTAAGTACATATCTTTCCATTGTTCCGTATGAGGTCTTAGGTGGTGCAACCATAGCCCGTGTGTTGGTGGCATTGGATAATCCTCTTCCAGCTTAACATGTAAGAAGTGGTTCTCGTTAACATGTGCAAGCGTTATGAATAGTGGTTGTTGATTAGCCGGAGGACTTAATATCGGGAAGAAATTGGAACTCGAATCGATACTTAACAGGTGCACCCCGATACCGTATGTTTGTGCAATAAGAAGCCCTGCTAAGGGGGAGTCCATCCAGTGAGTCGGGGGACAACCGGACACTGAATCCCAAATTAGGCCCTGACGATGCGTGTAAAAATATCCTTCCTCACATGCTTCAAATATTGGGAACCCCAGATCGATTCGTTCTGATTCATTTCTTGGACAAGGTCCCTTCGAATGAGCCCCCATGAACTCTGATCCTACCTAAGCCCACAGCCACAGACCGAAACCCACAATGACCGTCTGGCCTCACATCTCGTATGCACGAGATGTGCGGGTGAAACACTGGCGGAATGGCAGACTTAAACTGTTTGATGATTCCCACGTTCTCGTCCCCAATTATTAAAGGAAAACTGTTATCATCTCGTGTCACTTTCTTCTTAGAACTCTTTGAACGGCTTAGGCCCGCTTTGGGTTTTTGAGACCTTATAACCGACTGTTGAGAGGCCTGTGACGGAACGTACGAGCTGTGGCGGGTGTAACATCCGTCAAAAAACCGGATTTACCAAACCCGCTTCGTTTATTAACCGAACAATCAGTTAAAATTTTCGTTGCGTATTTATTGCCCAAATTAATTTTAAACGATACATAATTAATAAGTATATTAGAATATAAAATTTATATTTGAAAATGTATTAAAAATAGTGAAATAAAAATAAAACAAGGCTGCCGGGATTCGAACCCGGGTCAGCCGGGTCAACCGGGTCAGCAAAGCCTTAACACACACACATCCAACCACTCCGCCACTTGATGTTTTCTGTAAATTCTAGGAAACAATTAAATTTTATAGTCAATCGTAAATCACTCTGGTTACGCCAACTGTAACCGAAATCGATCACCAAACGTCCAAAAACGTTTGATTGTTCGCAGTTTATCGATTATAACCGATACACCGACACCTTCAATCAATTTCGCTTTGAATGGACTTGAATTCATGTGGATCGGTTTTATTAACTGAAAAGTCTGCAATTCCTGAGTTACTTCAATCATTGTCCCTTCTCGCGACTCAAACACATTCTGCAAACCTTCAATTGCATTTTCGCACAACTTTCAGTTCGCCGGAGAAGCTATTTGAAATCGCCGGACTTTCGCCGAAAAACGGTGTTTTCCATCAAATCAGTAAGTCTCTCAATTCTTTCAATATCTATCAGTCGTTAAGCTATTGCTAACTCAAACCCTTCAATCGGAATCAATTTCAGACGTCGATATCGGATAATTCCCTCTCGCCGGAAAACTTCTGAAAATTCTTATCTTCCGCTGTAAAACGGTATAGACATTCAAACCTTCTGATAACTCTTGTTTAGTACTTCAATTCCACAATTAGCTAATCAAAACTGTTAATTTATTCGCTCAGACGAAATCCGTAAACACAGAGCCGACGACTTGCCGGAATTCTGAGATAAATCGTTCTCACCGGTATGTTTCTTCTAAAAATCGTCTATGCCATTTCATATTAGTCTGTTGAATGTTTGTCAATCGAATTAAACAAGAAACAATAGAGTAATCGTAGGCTGTAATTCTGTAACGAAGAAGACGAAGATAGGTTGATTATAAGTTTAATAAAATCTGGATATTATCTCGGGTTAGACACACAGTCCAGCGGTGGACTGTGTGCACATACATATCACACGCCGCGAGTTCGATCCTTGACACACGTATGCTCTGTAATAAAAATGTTTTATTTTTCTAACTAAACTGGATTAACTCACGGTAGATGTTAAGTATAATAAAAATCCGTATATTAACCAAGTTAGACACACAGTCCAGCGTTGGACTGTGTGTAACGATAAATCACAGGTCCCGGGTTCGAGACCTGTTGACGGCACCGGTTCGATGATTTAAAACATTTTTTGAAAATAAAAAGAATTTTGAATAAACTGAGTTAGTATATAAATATAATTAAAAACAGAATTATTTCGGGTTAGACACGTAGTTCAGTTGGTAGAGCTTGCGTGCACGCGAACGGGAGGTCTCGATTCGAGTCCTGCCTGGCGCATACTTACACACAATAAAACCGGTCAAACAGTCAACGGTCAAAAATCAACATTTTTTTTATTATTTTATTGATTTATTTAAATTAAAAATACTTAAAAATAACATTTTTAAAGTTAGAAAATAGCCTTAAACTCACAAAAATATATCCAAAAATCCTATTAAAGTTGTTAATAAAATCCATTTATTTACCTTACTTTTCGTTATTAATTAGGTTAGTTTTTCCTCGTCGATCAATCCTCTAAACTCGTGCGCATTTAACATCATCAACGAACGCACCACTGTGAGTGAATCTCTACAAATTCCCCGTTTTTAATCACGTTTTTGGGGTGTTCATGTGTCTTACCATTTATTATATTTAAATCATTGTGCATACATCTTATCATGAACAAATGTGTATTCAGCTTGTATCAACTGTTTGTGTGGTTATTGTTTAGATTTAATTTATTATTTCAGTACATGCAATATCATAGGCCGCCGCTCCCCATTACATTATGAGCGTTGAGCAGTTCCCCATTACATTATGAGCGTGAACCTGGCGTTGCCAACATACGATCGGCTCCGTTTGATTGTGCCTTGATCGCACAGACATTTATCATTTTCAGTACATGCAATACGATCGGCTCCGTTTGATTGAGCCTTGATCGCACAGACATTTATCATTTTCAGTACATGCAATACGATCGGCTCCGTTTGATTGAGCCTTGATCGCACAGACATTTATCACTTTCAGTACATGCAATACGATCGGCTCCGTTTGATTGAGCCTTGATCGCACAGTTTCATTCATGTTATATATTCATGCAAGTTGATATGTTATTGTATGCTATTGGTTTGTTATTGTATGTTATTGTTTGTTGTTGTTTGTTATGGTATGCTATTGGGTTGCTATTGTATGCTAATTGTTTGTTATTGTATGTTTATTTACATTTGTTCATATAGGAATATTGCACAATTTTTCCGTATTAAATACAATAAGAAATAAATAATAAATATTTTCTAACAAGGTTCACTCGCCAACTTTTGTTGATCCAAAAACCATTTTTACATATGATACAGGTGAACAGGATGAAGCAAGGAAAACATAGGAAATTGCCTTAGAAGAAAAATAATGAAGTTTAGAAGGATGAATAGAACATGTTGTATTTGTTTGATATGATTGTATGATCTCTTTTAAATTGAAATAATAAATATGAAACATTATAATAAATGTCATGAGCTTTGATGAAAACCCAATCATGCCCCGATCACCTTTTCCGCTGCGGGTCGGGGTGTGACAGATTGGTATCAGAGCTTTTGACTATAGGGATATAGGATAGGTTATTAAGACCCTTAGAGCCTATACTATAGTTGACTAGATTTTAATTGTTTATGTGGTTACATGCAAACTTATGATATTTATTTGTTTCATATTTATTACATACACAAATGCATGCAAACATTTCCAATATTACATTTTGTGATACATAGTGAATTATACTTACAGTCAAACATACATACTTACATACATATTCATCATACATGTTACAATATTCACATATTCAAATCATCTTCATCCTTCCGTTATTCAAGATTTTGTCGCATTTTTCATATTTCAAATCTCATCAAAGTGAGTTCTGCGACGGGCATGTAGTAACTGTAAGGGTACAAGTACCGGTAGTCGGAACGTCCTGTCTAGGTTGGCATTCGTATAAATCCAATATAACGGACCAGTTTGCCTACCTGGGGACTAACGATGAGAGTACGAAGGACCTATTAGGCCAAAGCATGCCACACCAAACGTCGTTCGAACTAACCCCACTTTGAGGTGTCACCGTGTCCACACCTGGATACATTCCGAATATCATACGTTACATACATATTTCTCGATTTTCTTCGGGTTTTAGTGTACGTAACCAGGCAAACACATGCGAGCCATATGAAAAACCCTGGTAATCATGGGGGCCCACATGATTACGAAAGTGAAGTATGGCAGCATGCAAGGCCCAATTACGAGCAAAGCCCAAGACATCCTATGGATGTAGTAGATTTATTAGGCTATGTTTATTTTATGAATGTTCATTCCTAAATACGACCCATGATCCCCAAAACATCCAACTCATACTCTTCATATGTATTCCTTGTAGATGTCTTCTAATTCCGCTCGTAGGAAGATGAGAGCAGAAAAAGCTCGCGAGCGTATGGCTGCCCAAATCGCTCAACAAATGGCTGCCGTAATACCCAACATTGTAGTTGAAGTCCAACAAGCCCTTACCGCTAATCCCGTCAATCAAGAAGTTCAAAATGTTGTCAACCATCCCCAAATACCACTAAATGCACCTTCAAGCATTTCAAATCCTGCGACCCTCCAAAATACGAAGGGACTGAAGGTGTCACCGCTCTCCTCCATTGGTTTGAAGAAATGGAGAACACTTTTCTAAATTGCGATTGCCCCGATGATCGCAAAGTGCGATATGCTACTGGTCGTTTACTTGGAATAGCACTTACTTGGTGGAACACAGAGATGGCCAAACGAGGTGTTGAAGATGCTATGACTTTAACTTGGGATGAGTTGAAGGAAATCATGACAAGACGGTTTTGCCCAAGGAGCGAAATCAAGAAATTAGAGGATGAGTTTTATTCGTTGAAACAAAAGGAAGGTAACCACACCACGTACAACAAGAGATTCCTCGAGTTAAATCAAATGGTTCCCAACTTGTTCACTCCCCTCTACCGTTTGATCGAACACAACATTCGAGGTCTTCCTTCAAAATTCAAGACTCTGTAATAAGTACCACACCTGCAACTTTGGAAGCAGCAATGGAGATAGCTACAGAGCTCACCGAGAACCGTATACGGAATAAAGACTTCAAGGAGGAGAAGAAGAAAGATAAAGCATCAACTGAAACCTCCAACTCCACCCAAACCGAATTCCCTTCTCAACCCATTTCTAAGAGAAAACGAGATGGGCAACTTTTCGCTGTCACCCAACACAACCAACCAATTTCACAAGCCATACCCCTCCAAGCTATCCCAATCACTCAAGTAGCACCCAACTCAACTTACCCAAATAAGAAACCATACTTGGACCTCACCCTCAATGCAATGCCTGTTCTTATCACCATCCATTTACCTTACCTTGTCGACTATGTGCGAATTGTAGACGCTATGGTCATTCGAGCAAGGTTTGCCGCACCTCTCAAAGCCAAACCTTACCCCCTACTCAAAACATGATCCAAACATATCAACAACCCCAATACCCCATGTCACCTTATGTTCGAGCTTGTTTTAATTGTGGCGACCCTACCCATTATAGAAACACGTGCCCTTGATTAGTTAACATCATACACGCCCAAGCTCAAGCAAACCCAGTTAACCAAGCAAACCAAGAAAACCCAACCACTAGGCCACCAGCAAGAGGAAGAGTTTACAACATCAACACCAATCCTAATGAAGATAATGACGGCCCAAACGAATCACCCAACTAGTCCCCTTCACCAAAAATCAAGATTCAACTCCAACCGCTTAGTTTTATGTTTTTCTTTATGTTATCTCAATTTTCACGTGTCTCAATTTTAAATTGGAAATTTATCCAAGGATTTTAATGCAAATTACTATTTCAGTTTTGTTTTTATACTCATTGATTTAACATTCATATCATCATACCTCACGACATATCACAGTGTCCATCATTTAAAGAAGTTGAGCTGTGTCTCACTTCTACATGGACTAACCTCTCCATCATAACAAACGAGAGAGGTACTGTCATCATTCAAACATGTATGCTATCAAAATTAAGACTCAAGCTTTGGTTGATTGTGTTTGTTTATGTTTTAGAGTCACATAGAACTAGTCATAACTTACGGATAAAGCCAATGAAAATTTGACAAGAATATGGTGGATACGCCGCTGGTACTTCCTATATATAAGTATTCTTGCCAAAGGATCAGAGGCATTGTCAGGCGGTTATGAGAAGTTCCATGTAGGATTTAGTAATGTCTTGGTTGAAATTTGTTTTACACTCACTGATTTAACATTCATATCAACTCATCATTTAAAGAAATTGGATTGTGTTCCATTTTCTACATAGACTAACCTCTCCATCATAACAAACGAGAGAGGTACTGTCATCATTCAAAGACTCAAGCTTTGGTTTTTGTGTTTGTTTATGTTTAGAGTCACATAGGACTAATCATAACTTACTGATAAAATCAATGAAAATTTGACGAGAATATGGTGGATACGCCGCTGGTACTTCCTATATATAAGCATTCTTGTCAAAGGATCAGAGGCATTGTCAGGCGGTTATGAGAAGTTCCATGTAGGATTTAGTAATGTCTTGGTTGAAGTTTGTTTTATACTCACTGATTTAGCATTCATATCATCTCATCATTTAAAGAAACTGGATTGTGTCACCATTCAAACATGTATACTATCAGAATTAGGACTCAGATATTGGTTGTTGTGTTTATTTATGTTCTAGAGTCACATCATAGAACCAATCATAACTTACTGATAAAACCAAATGAAAATTTGACGAGAATATGGTGGATACGCCGCTGGTACTTCCTATATATAAGTATTCTTGCCAAAGGATCAGAGGCATTGTCAGGCGGTTATGAGAAGTTCCATGTAGGTTTTAGTAGTAGAAGTTTTGTTTTAGGATATAACCTTATCTTTCCAAACATATCAAAACTCTTGCGCATGAAATCATATTTAGTCAATCAACTCTGTTTATCAATATTCATTATCTTAGGCATCAAAAAGCGATTCCTGTAGCAGGGTACTCAACCCTCACAAGGAACGTTACCGCCTCAAACAAAATTTGAACTCTTACTCCTTTCTAAGTATGTAACTGTCAAATTAAACACCATCCTTTTTAGACAAATATGCCACTACTTAAATTTCGGGACAAAATTTCTAAAAGTAGGGGATACTGTAACATCCGTCAAAAAACCGGATTTACCAAACCCGCCTCGTTTATTAACCGAACAATCAGTTAAAAATTTCGTTGCGTATTTATTGCCCAAATTAATTTTAAACGATACATAATTAATAAGTATATTAGAATATAAAATTTATATTTGAAAATGTATTAAAAATAGTGAAATAAAAATAAAAAAGGCTGCCGGATTCGAACCCGGGTCAGCCGGGTCAACCGGGTCAGCAAAGCCTTAACACACACACATCCAACCACTCCGCCACTTGATGTTTTCTGTAAATTCTAGGAAACAATTAAATTTTATAGTCAATCGTAAATCACTCTGGTTACGCCAACTGTAACCGAAATCGATCACCAAACGTCCAAAAACGTTTGATTGTTCGCAGTTTATCGATTATAACCGATACACCGACACCTCCAATCAATTTCGCTTTGAATGGACTTGAATTCATGGTGGATCGGTTTTATTAACTGAAAAGTCTGCAATTCCTGAGTTACTTCAATCATTGTCCCTTCTCGCGACTCAAACACATTCTGCAAACCTTCAATTGCATTTTCGCACAACTTTCATCGCCGGAGAAGCTATTTGAAATCGCCGGACTTTCGCCGGAAAACGGTGTTTTCCATCAAATCAGTAAGTCTCTCAATTCTTTCATTATCTATCAGTCGTTAAGCTATTGCTAACTCAAACCCTTTAATCGGAATCAATTTCAGACGTCGATATCGGATAATTCCCTCTCGCCGGAAAACTTCTGAAAATTCTTATCTTCCGCTGTAAAACGGTATAGACATTCAAACCTTCTGATAACTCTTGTTTAGTACTTTCAATTCCACAATTAGCTAATCAAAACTGTTAATTTATTCGCTCAGACGAAATCCGTAAAAACAGAGCCGACGACTTGCCGGAATTCTGAGATAAATCGTTCTCCGGTATGTTTACTTCTAAAAATCGTCTCTGCCATTTCATATTAGTCTGTTGAATGTTTGTCAATCGAATTAAACAAGAAACAATAGAGTAATCGTAGGCTGTAATTCTGTAACGAAGAAGACGAAGATAGGTTGATTATAAGTTTAATTAAATGGATATATAATCCCGTTGACCCGTTCATTGCGTGCCAAGTTTTTGCTGCAACCACTACAAACCGCGTAAGTTGGTCGATCCTTACACACTAGGCCTGTAATAAAATGTTCTTATTTTCTAATAAACCGCATAAAATACGCATAATTTGTAGTATAAGCTAAAAGAATCCGAAATAAACCGCAAGTTAGACACTCTTCAACGGTGGAACTTGTGAAGATGAGAAATCACCAGAGTCCCTGGCGGTTCGAGACTAAAAGTGAGCCCGCGATCGCAAGATTATAAACGCATCATTTGAAAATAGGAAAGATATTTGAATACACTGCGTGTACTACAATTGATCTAAACAAGCTTATTTGGTAGACACGTAGTCCAGTTGAGCTTAGATAGCGTGCCACTGCAGCGAAACCAGAGGTCTGGGTTCGAGTCCTGCCCGCGGCACGCGTGTGGTCCAATATTACCACTCAATAATCCGTCCAAACATCAACTGCACAAGTACAACGGTCAACGGTCAAAATAAAATTTTTATATAATATTATTATTTAATTATTTAAATTAAAAATATTAAAATAACAATTTTCTAAAGTTAAAAATACTATAACTCACAAAAATATATCAAAAATCTATTAATTGTTAAATAAAATCCATTTATTTACCTTATTTTGTTATTAAATAGGTTAGTTTTTCTCGTCATAATCATACTAAAATTGCATTAACATCACAACACAACACAACAACTGTGAGTGAATCTCATACAAATTTCCCCGTTTTATCCCGTATTTTGGGTGTTCATTGTCCTTAACATTAGTAATAAACCATTGGCATACATCTTATCAAACAAAATTAAACGTTTCTACAGTGTAATCAAAATGTTGTGTGGGCTTTTGGGTAATTGTTTGATTATTTTTATTGATTTGTTCATGCAGATGTCTAGGTCCCCCTCCTTACATCATAAGCGTTGATGCAGTTCCCCATGTACATAAATGACTTTGACCTGCGTTCCAACACGTATAGGCTCCGGTATGATTGAGCTTATCAGCATTAGACATTTTATATTTTGAATATAAATACGAATGACCCCTTTTTGATTGACTTGAATGCAAGGTAGAATTTATATCTTTTCAGTACAATGCAAATACGATACAAACCTTAATACATCATTACTCTGGCTCCGTTGATATTGAGGTTGATCGCCAGCATTTATCATATTCTAGTACATGGCAATACATGCTTCCGTTTGTTGAGCTTGATCGCAACAGGTTTTTGCATTGGGTTAATATTCATGCAAAGTAGTATGTTTTGTAAGCTATGTGAATGGTATGTTATGTTGTGTTGTTTGTTAGGATGACTATATGGGAAGTTATAGTAGGGCTAATGTGTTAATGGTCATGATACTTACGTTTGTTCAATAGATATTGCCAATGCAAATCCGATTATAGTACAAAAGAACTGAATATAATTTTCTGACAAGGTTAACTTCCCAACTTGCTTGTCAAAAAACCCAATTTTTTCATGATATATCACAGGTCATCAGATGAGCATGAAAACTAGGACAATTGCCCAGAAGAAAAAATATTGAAGTTTATGAGAGGGTGAATCAGGAATGCAGTATTTGTTTGATAGATTGTCTCGATCTCTTTTAAATGAAAATATATCAATATGACACTTCTTTATAAACTGTCATTGAAGCTTGAGTGAACCATCTGGCTTTCGATCACCTTTACCGCTGCGTTGGGGTGTGACGGAACACAGCGTGGGGGGTCATCATATTTACTTTGTCGGGAACCTTCAAAGCACGTGTTTGCATCACCGAAGGAGCTTCTCCTCAATTCTTCGTTATACGAGAGGCCTCGTCCAACCTGGTTGTACCTGCTTTGTTGTTGGTCGGCCATGAGTATTTTGTTGGACAACCGGTGGTTTCTTAGTTAGATTTCTGTGGAGTCAACACCACTTTAATCTTTGACATCAGGCTTTTTTTCTGAGCCTTTGGGTGCGACTCTAGTTGTTTTCTAACAATATTTAGCTCTTCGACCACGTCAACGGCACGTCTTCAATTTACAACTTTGGAAGTTAAGCTTCCGCCAGAAGACGTCTATGTCTTCGAGTTAATCGGACGCTTGCACGGTTAAAATCAACATTGTTTAAGTCACATGATTAACGGAAATATATCACACAAGTGTTGTATGTTTAACAATATTACCTGCACGTAGGTACTTTTTTAGCCTACAAGCACATGGCAACCCACAACTGTACCACATCTGGCAACCACATGATGAATGATAATGCTCCAAGACATCTAGCTTCCTAAGTGCCTCTCCACTCAACAAGTCAAAGGGCTGTATGGCATACTTTTCCAAGTAGGTGTTGAAACGCGGGTGTCTATGGTGGTTCATTATTTTTTCGATGCTCTCTCGAAAACTCTTCCTTATTTCACTGTACCGTGTCTCAACTATATCCCGGACAGAACCAACTATACGGTCCAGCGAGCTCCTATCGAGAACGTATCTCTTTAAGTTGGCGTGTTGGCTCTCAACTCTGTTTGTGATACGATTACCAAAGTGGCGCCTCTTATCAGTCCACCCAAAGACGAACATCTCCTTATAGTCTTTTAGCCAGTTATCATACACGTAATTGAAGACCCCTAAAAAGTAAAACTAATTTATTGAAATGTACATAGGTGAGTCATATGTTATTAAAAATCTTACTTGAACGTTTACACTCACAAGTCGCTTTTGCAGCTTGCGCAAGTGGTACTCGTAAATGGATATGGATGGAGACTCACACAATGACCCCCAGAATGACAAAAAATTTTCCCAGTCTTCTTTGTGAAGGCACTCTTGCAGTGCTTCATAATATTTTGTTGTATGTGAAACCTGCAAAGAAGCCTGGAGGCGTCTGGAAATACTTTAGCACACGCGCCCATAAGGGCCAAGTCTCTATCCGTTACAATCACACGTGGCTCCATACATTCATCCAACATTGACTTGATCCTCTCAAGCACCCACACAAAGTTATCACTCCGTTCTTTGCAGACAACGACATGCGCGATACAAAATGAATGGTTGGTAGGCGTCATACCAACAATCTGGACAAATGGCATATTGTATATGTTTGTCTTGTACGTCGAACCGATCAACAAGACGTGGGGGAATGCACGCCACATTTCTCTCGAGTACTGATAAAGAAAGAAGATCTCTGTTACGACCTCTGTTCCGGGTTCCTCCCGTGTCTCGTAACTAAATTCGTTGTTTATCAGCATGTTTTTCTAATGACTGTATGGGAGTCAATCCGTCTCTTTGTTCGGCTCTAATCTTCGCCACAGCGTTTTGAACGTCTTTCTGAACATGAAACCTGTCGGGGTCCTGCTACCTTATCGTTTGAAAAATTTTGCGTGGCTCCATATTTTGAGCCGTCAGCTGCTCGATTAGTTTATTTTCACTTGGAGTAAACCTTCGCACAAACGCGTGGGCCGACAGGTCCTCACAAAGTTTGTGGTTATGTTCAGCTGGTAAAACGGGCAACCGGTTTTTTTGCTTCCGGCTTTTCTAAGTGTTACTGTAGTGTGGTGCTCACCACCACGGTCACATTCAAGCCATACCCTCTCGGTCCTTCTCCCGATTCCTTTGATCGACGGGTGACAATAACGAAACCATCCGCGTTTGCTATTTCTTGTATCCATTTCTTTAGTTCATCTAGAGAGTTGAAAACCTGTAACATCGACGATAATAACAATATTAATAACAATAATAATAATATTAATAATAATAACAATTAATCTATCTAACGTAACAAAATAAAATTGATACCTGCTTTTTTAAGTACGGATTGTCAGGGATAGGGGGTGCCTCACCACCATATCCACCATATCCTCCATCGTCCGGATTGTTTTGTTGAACGTAAGGACCGCTCGGGGAAACGAATTGCTGATGACCACCGCCTCCTCCGTAACCATGAGGATAATGTTGTTGCACGTAAGAATATTCACACCCGTATCCATAATCTGGATACCCTTGTTGCGCCGGATAACTTGGTTGACCAGCATGGTATGAGTCATCTACAGGGATGTTTCATCAACAGGGGGATGCGTGTTCAAATCTAGAAACGGTCTATTTTGTTTTCCTTGTATACTAGACACAACCTCCTCTTGCTCGTTAGAATCGGGAACGCCAAACTCCTCCAAAAAATGGTATCATCATTAGTAAATAATTAACTAAAACAACAAGTAATTAAAACAGTTAAGCTAATAACTGTTACCAGAACGCTTTCGAGCACCCAGCGTCGCTAGAATACTGCCCAAAGACATAGTTATCGTCCTAGTATGATGACATTTCAACACTTCGCAGTGATAAGAACACGAATGCAAACAACAAAATATGTTTTAAAAGATAGTATAAGAAACAAAGGAATGCTCGGGTGGACCAACAATGCATTGTAAGTTGCTCTTTATATGAAATAAAGACGCCTCGTATAGCCCTTGACGCCCCATATTGCTTTATGTCATATGCCAAACATATAGTCACATCTAAACGGCTCATATTGCTTTATGTCACATGTCAAACATATAGTCACATTAGTCTTTAAGACGCCTCGTATAGCTCTATACGAGGCGTCTTAGTCCCTTCGTATTACACCATCGTACCGGCCTAGATGCCCCGTCTGATGTGACTGACGTGATGTTTATAGGTTCAGTGGTTGGTCAGATAAGGTAACCCTAGATGCCTCGTATAGGCTATACGTCTTGGAGGGTGTGAAAATAGGATGTGACGTAACCCCAGACGTCTTGGAGGGTGTGAAAATAGGAGTTAGTGTGTGAATATGTAAACCCTAAAAATAACATCACTTATTGTTTTCAAATTAAATTCGATCTTACATTTTCTTCATAATCATCATCTTTTACATTTATCACCATCTAAAAGAAAGTAAAAGGATATCGGTACCCTCATTGCCTCGTATGTGGGCTTTCGCCCCCAAATGTCGAAGCCAAACTGGACGGAAGTAGCTAGCATATGTGGTTTTTGCATCCATGAATACCAAGTAGGCATGTGGGTTTTAAAAACGCCACATTGACTTTAAGTGTAATTGTGTAAGTAGAACCGATTAGTAAATAATAAGTTTAGTGTGGACCATACAAGAAATTATAAACTTCTTTAACCTCTATAAGATATAATATAAGTAGAGTTAATTACTGTTTTCGTTCCTGTGGTTTGTCAAAAATCACTATTTCAGTCCATTAGTTTAAAAATTGCGATTTCAGTCCCTGTGGTTTCACTTTCGTAATCATTTGAGTCAATCTCGCAACCATTTCAGTCCATGTACTTACATAATAAATGGATTGAAATGGTTACGAAAGTGAAACCACAGGGACTGAAATCACAATTTTTAAACTAATGGACTGAAATAGTAATTTTTGATAAACCACGAGGACGAAAATAGTAATTAACTCTAATAAGTATATAATAAAGAGTACACTTGATGAAAATTGATTCACCACGTATAAAAGATACTCAAGATAAAAAAAATTTCTTGCATCTTTCCCACGTAGACTTGTATATGTTTAAATAAAATAAAATAAAATAAAAAATACGCAAACTGTGTTTTAAGTCAACTAAATCTCATTTTACAAGAAACTTACACATCTCGTTTTCGAATCATATTGACCACTACTCCTTGCTTTGCTCGAGAGTCGGTTGTATACAAATAATTAATATATACAAATGTGTATATATGTATATAAATTTTAACATGTGAAGTGTGTATAGATTCATACCAAAATTACGTAACATATATAAATAATCATGCAATGTGTAAATAATCACACTCACACACAACTTTATACATACCAATGTGTTATATTTATCTATAAATATATAACACAACACTATGACATATTAACACAACATGTATACACATAATTACACGATCTTACATACATAATCATGCGAACTTATATACACAATCACACATTAATGTTATACGTATAGTACATCATCTTTTTGAAAGAAAAAATATTTTTTGTAATATATAACAATATTATACTTAATTTAAAGAAAATAAAATACTTAATTCTATTGAATAATTTTAAAAGATAATGAAATATATAAAAGTTATTAATTTACCTGGTGGAACTAGATAAAAAAAATAACATTTGGGGTTTTTTTCCCTTTTCTCTCTTCATAATTATTAATAAGCATATGCAATTAGAAAATTGTACCCACCTCATCTTAGTCATGAATTTACCTTCATTAAAAGCCAAGTTCACTTCCTACTTTTAAAGGAAATAAACTCTTTGTATATTTGTTCATTGGTCTATATGACTACACTTATAATATTTGGATAAACACTAATAATCTCAAATACTCTATTTATTATAAATGAATTTAACTATTCAAATCAATAATAAAAATAACTAAAAAAACCACTCTTAATCATCTATGATATATGTATTGATTTTATGAGTCAAAGTGGAAAACAAGGTGCATATCCGCTTAAGAGTAACATGCATTCTTTGTAAAAAGCTCTTTACATGCAGAATAGCTTACAAAATTAATTATTACACAATAAAATGTAAATCATATGATAATAAAATTTAAGTTTTACATATTTTACAAATTAATATATAACATTACTAGCTTGGTGAGTATCATAATATGATAAAAGTCAAAAACACACACATTAAGAAGCAATCTAGTAACCTATGAAGAAGAATTAAAGCACCAAAAGCAATATATTAATAAACAAAAGCAGTTGGTGAAAACCAAAGTTCATATAAAACTAGCTAGAAATAAACTGAGACCTAACACAAGTACTAAGTGGGAACTGAAATACAAGATTTATGTCCAAAGAGACTCTCTTTTTAGAGGATCCTGGATTACATTATTGTTAGAAGAAGTGTAGCTTTAAGAACTGTGGCATCTGGCCACCAAAATCGCCGGTATTATTGCCCGATAACAGCATAGATTTCGTGTCGCAATCCACCATTGATGGATGAATTGCAGGCAGCTCAGGCTCTGGCTGCATCATGCATAAGATCTCAGCTTGAGCCACTGCAAGCTGCATCTGTAACTGAGAGACTTGGTTTTGTAAGTAAGAAATTGCACCAACACATCCGTAAACTGGATCTCGCATTCTTGCGTTCGCTTCATACACCAGACTGCTAACTGCATCCGCTCTCTGGTGAACCGGCAGCTCCTATATGTCATAAACATTAAGTTAATTAACACTTATGTCAAATAAAGAATTAATAAGATAGGGGTTGGTTAAACGTATCCCATAAGTTTTCAACATATAAACACCAAATCAATGGCATTTTCTTGTGTTACAAAAATCTTGAAGCGAGGTACAACAAGTAAAAATGTGGGAGGTATGTTTAGCGCGACCTTTCTTGTTAGTATGACAAGCAACGGTGACTATAATACATATTTTATGTCTCTAACTTTTCTACCATTTTCGCAAGTTCGTGAAAGTTTCATGATTTTTCACTTATCCTTTTCAATATTTTTTTAGAAACCACGAACATAATAAGGTTTCTTTATGACGGTTACCAGTCTTGTTTGCGGAAAATAAGACTGATAACCAACTAGCTCATAAAAACCCTAAAACTTTTTCTGACAAATAACACACACCCACCATAAAAACCCTAATTCAAAACATGTTGGTTCTTGATCACACAAAGAATACAACACACACGAATGCGTACATCATATATACATACATACAAACATATATAGATAGTCGTAAAGAATGATCTAGAGAGAGAAATACCTGCAACATCTTGCTGACATTGCTAGCACCAAAGACCTTATGAACAATGGCAAACTTATGAGGATCATCAGGAGGGAAATAAGGAGCAAAGGATGCAGTCTTTCGCACAGCGACGCCTCAACAATTTGCACGAGGCACACGGTGAGCTTCCTGATCCCATTTGTTTGGCAAATTAACCTATGGGAATTAAATCAATTAACTTTGAAACTCAGGCTGCAAGGTGAAGATGAAAAAGAAAGAATACCAAATGATAAAAAAAGTGTAGTTTGGAAGAGAATGAGCTTGCCACTACCCTATTTATAATGCCTTTGTAGAACGAATCAAAACATTTTTTATTATATATAATATATAATGCTCCATTTTCGTTCAAACTAGTTAAGAATTATGTGTACACTTAGTTTAATAGATTAGCATATTTAACTATTATATTTTCAAAACACCGCCCATACATATATTATATATATGTATAATGATACATCATGTATACACACATGTATAATGTTATTCTTTTCTAACTACGCGTAAAATATTAACGATCATTTAAACATACACGTATTTGAAAAACTAAGTACAAAATCAAGTATTTTAATTGTTTATTGGGTGTATTTTAATAATTTTTTATAAGTTACCATTTAATTAATTATATTCATCATACATGTAGTTTAATGTATAAAATAGTATTGAGTTTTAACGAATTAAAGTCAACACAAAATCAAGTGTGAAAGCCAGATGCAACTCATTTTATATATTTTATTAATCCAAGATAAATTAATGATTAAACAAAAATAAGATTGAAAACCAGCTAAGAACAGTGTGAGGAAAAAGGGGATTTGCTTCGGTTTGAAAAAGTTTGATAATTGTCTCTTTTATACATGGAATTTACATTTATGCCCATCCATAACAAGCATGTGAAATACTATATCTTGTTGTTTACGAAATATAACATTGACTAATTGGAATAAATAATATTTCTAACCATTATATTATCTTGATATATATATATTAATTATAGTTACACACAAGTTAAATAGGGATGGGATTTTTTTTCTGAAGCACGGTACTCTATTGGTATCGTACCGAACATGTTTAAACGGTATCAGTATTAGATTTTTTTGATTTCGGTATACGGTAAAAAATAGTACTGGTACCGGTGTTTATTCGGTATTTCAGTACTAGTTTGGTTTGAAATGGAATTAGTTTTTTTTTTTGGAACTTAATTAAAATAAATTCTTCATGTATTTGTTCTTAGTTTTTAGTTTAGTTCCCCATATTAATGGTAATGTGGAAAATCGATCTACGAAGAGTGGTTTTGTCACTTTATGCGAATGTATTTTGGAATAATATACCTTTAAATTTTATTAAATACATTAAAAGTGAAACAAACAATAAGTTAGAAAAATCAAAAGTTTTGATTACTTATCGTGTTGCAAGGCAAATGTTTTCCATTTACCATATGGAATGGACCTATTTGATTTTGGAGTTAACGATTTTGATTGTAAATAACACCGTCAATTAGAGATGAGATTGATTATGTTCTATATCAGTTGAGAGAATAATCTACATCCCACACTCAAGGAAGGTTAGCGGAAAGACGAAGCAAATAACATTAGAGTCAAAATCTTAAACACGTGCATTAGGTAAAGAAAAAAAAACCATATACGTCAAAGTGGTACAAAGTGGTTAAGTACGAAAATTCTGGTATGGTACCGGTATATTCTATATAGTATTCGGTACTCATTTTTTTCAATTTTAGTTTCAATTTTTTTAGCGGTACGGTACCAATCTCATCCCTAAATTAATAATTATTATACCTTTAGGTAGCGTTCGTTTCGCATAATGAATGGAATCATGAGGGAATTGGAATGTTGATTCCACTTTTTATTTTGTTGGTTTCAGCAAGAATATGAATTGGAATTGAACACCAACATAAGGAAATGAATCTACATTCTAATTCCATCCATATTTCATCCCATTTTGCAAAACATACACGCCTATTTACAAATCAAATTTCAATTTATACGCGAATTCTTATTCCAATTCCATTACAATACATGAAACGAACACTACCTTAAGGTTGTATGGTAAGAGTTGGTGCCCCCTCCGCCTGAGCCAAAAAATGACCAATAACCCTCTCCTATTTCCCAAGCGTTATTTAATACTCGCGAGCACAATAACAAGCTTCAGCGGCTTGATTAGATGGGCCTCGTTGAGCCCCTGCTACGTGACTCTGAGGTGCGCAATGGAGCGCATAGGGACGCCATTCTATCCCATGTATTAGACTAACAAACAAGAAGCCATGAATTTTATATTTTATAACATTAATTTTAGATTCGTTAATTTGATTTTTATTTTATTATTCAAAAAAACATTTTTAGTGAAATAAATCCAAATAATTTACTTAAATTTTTACAGGAGTAATATGGTAAATTTTTTAGTGAAATAAAATTTTGTCTCCTAAAATTTACAGGGGTAATATGGTAAATCCATATTCCAGTGTCATTGACCACCGCCTAGGCGCGTAATAGGTTGGCCATGTCCATGCATTTTTTCTTTACGCTTTTTCCCTATTTTATATGATTATGTTTCTTTTAGCCTCCACGTCGTGTTTTTGACTCTTACTAAACTTTCACTTGCACTTTTAAATTTCAGTTTTTTTTTCCTTTTTATCCTCTATTGTGTATTAATTTACTATATATATATATATATACTAAGATTATAGAAAAATGTAATTTAATATCAAAAGGTAAAAGTTTGATGTCTTGCATGATGTAAATACATCTCCACCACTCAAAAGATTGCAAGATCTAAGCATAAAAAGGTGTCTTCTACAAGTCTAGTATGGACATATATTGTTTTTCTTTCTTTACAGGTGAAACTACTAAATAATTGTCTGTTTGTGACCACTAAAACAGTTAGATAAGACAAATTATTTCAATCTAAAAATTTTGTGAAGTCAATCCAATTTGCAACCAATTTTGTGGTCAAAATAGCTTGCTAGCAGATTTAGCTTGCGACCAATAGTCCGTCGCTATATTTGTGAACAAAATGAATTCACGGCCATATTAGGTATGTAGGATATATATGAGAGAGGCTTTCTGTAAGACATCAAATGAATCTCATGGGAACAATCGATAAGAGTATGTGCATTCTTTGTCTAGGTACATGTTTACAAACTAGTTGGTTAACAATTTCTAGTTTCATTGTGTTATTTAAGAGGATGATATCAACTTTAATCATCATCAACTCTTTTAGATAAATGTTTGGAATAATGAATATAGATCAAAATAAGATTATTAAGTCCCAATAAATTATAAGATTAATTTTTTTATAGAGAGTGTCCAATAAATTTCATATTTTCACGTTTTTTAAAATATATTTATAAAAAATAGGCCCTAAAGAAAACCGTATAAGACGGGGGTGCGTCTCGCCCACCCCCAAGGTCCACTTGTAACTCCACCTAACGCACCTTGTACACACAAACCCGAACTGCTCGACACACACATGAAGTTCGGAAATCACCGCGTGACTCCGCCGCTCCATAGATCTCGTATAGAAGGAGTAGATGATGAGAGAATCAATCAATCTATGAAGACACTGAGTTCACATATCACACAGCTAAACAATCACACACAGTGAAAACACACACACTAGTAGGGTTTGTTTCTCTCTCTAGAACAAGTCTTGCACATAAAGCTTTCCCAAAAACTTGTCGTCATTGCATTCAATTCATTATTTATACAATGACTAAATCCGGAACACAACAGTTCCGAATTCACAACTTACAAACTCGGACACACAAGTCCATACGTACTGTCCGAACTTAACACATATTTGGACAACCTCAAATACCAAACATACCAATTCGAACTAGACACAATAACAAACTCGGACTTTACAAGAAATGCAAAACAGACCTGAACAATCTTCTGAATGCATAAACCAACACTTATCGTCAAAGGTGCACTTACAGGCCCTGCTACTCATTATTCATCTTTTAGGTCTTCTTGTTTTAATTGGTTTTGATTTAGTTTGCAAGTTTCCATTTGGGAATCACTATTGTTAATCAGGAGAGTAAATTACTATTTTTGTACTTGTGTTTGTCAAATAACTATTTTTACCTATGACCTATGATATTAGTTCCATTTCTTGTCATTTCACTCTTCAGATAACTTGTCTCTTTGTTGTTATACAAATCTGGATCCCCTATGTGAGGGGAATTTCATTATTTTCACAAAATCACATGGACGATAACAATAATATACTATAGAAAGATGTTTAACCGGTGGGAAAAGGTTTCGAGTGTGAGAAGTAGGGGTAAGAAGAGTCAAGTAGACCAGCGGGTCTGCCACAACCCACCCCTTCCTAACTACCATTTTAAGTTCCCTAAAGTCATTCTATTGGTTAGGTTTATTTTATGTTGGGTAAACATGTATTAAGTATTAAACAAGGTTTGGAGTGTTAAGATGTTGTTTAGATAAATCGAGATCACTGAAAAAGAAGAAATTACCATCATTAGCAGTACTAATGTAATGATACAGAGGAGATTAACATGGACCATTATAACAGCTTAGAAAAATCTCACATTAGCCGTGACTGGGAGAGATTCTTGGTTCATAGGATATGTCATACCTCTTAAATCACCAGGCATTTTAGGCGAATTGACTGTGGAGCACATGAAAACTTCACAGTTTAACGTGATTAGGTGGGAGTAGTACTAAGATGGGTGACCTCCTAGGAATTCGAAGTAACCAAAAACAAATATGTAAGTTTCTGGATGGGCAACCATCGGGGGCAAAGCGGACGATATTGGTGGTACAAGGGGTCCGATGTTACAAATGGGCAACCCAGTGCGTTTTGGGCTTAATGCTAGTGGATGCGAGGATAACTCCACCATTAATCATGCTTAGGTGGGAGTAGTTTCAGGACGAGTGACCTCCTGGGAAATCTCCACTTTCTGCAACCAAAAACAAATTCATGAGCTCTTCATGAGGAAAGTACGAGAACCCGAATGTTACATTTCTCTTATTAGTGCGTTATCTACTTCTTATGAGCTCATGATTCTTGCGGTTGTTTTACCGATGTTTGGGTTCATGATATTATATTCGTGTTGGTGGTGAATGATTTGTTGAAGAATTACATCGCCTTTGAGAATAGTGGATTTTGGGTTCAAGAAAATTGTTTAGGTTCATGAACATAACTAAGATTATACGGTGCAATTTTGCATGTACTCAAATGAGATTACATTTCACATGAAGTAATGTGTGAAAATGGGATAGAAACATGACAAACACCTCGAGGCAATGAAGAAACCGAGATACTTGAAATTAGTATTTTTTGTTTATGTGATTGTAAGGAGAATGACGAAGGGGCAATATCAACTCTCATTTTCCCAACAAAACATCCTTCAAACACAGAACCACCGTGTTTTGATCTTTACAAGAAACCAGATGAAGATAGAAACCAACAATAGTGGTAATCAAAAACATCGATTATGGAGGTCGTTCATATGGAAACCCTAGAAGAAGAAAAAGAACTTGAGAAGGGTTGAATTGGTAGTGTTTTCATTCTTCTATTCTATTTTTGTTTTTGTGTTTTCATGTTAAAGACAAAAATAGTGGGAGGCATGTAATTTGATTTAACAGTGGAAATAGACATAGTTAGCCCGGGAAACAAAACATGCAAGAAACAGAAATCGTCGAGGGTAATAAGCAAACAAAAAAGTTTAGGGATTAAACCAATATTTTCAACAAACCGCAGGTACAGAAACACTACTCACTATGATAAAAAATTTCTAGCATGTTACTACAGCTAGTTAACTCTGCTCTAATTCACAAAGAGAAAAGTTATAAAATCACCATCTGTTGGTAATATATCAATTTCAAATTTGCTAATAGAATCTAAGTCTAACTACAAAGAATCAAAAAGTTTAAACACGATAGATTATCTCGTTTGTCGTATTGTAGGACTTCACGAGAAAATTAATCTGAAGCCAACTTTCGTTGATAATCGATACATTGTGGTTATTTTTATGCCTAACATCTATTGTTTTAACGTTTATTAGTATTTAGCACACTATTTGATTTGTCACGTTTTGTTATTCACAAACTAAATAAGTAGTGTAGTCAACATCCTAGTGTACTCTAATCAGAATTTTCTAGCATGTTAATGCATGCCTAGTTAATTGTGCTCTAATTCACAAAGAGATAAGTTATAAAATCACCATTTGTTTGTAATATATTGATATCAAAGTTGCTAAATAGATTCTAGGTCTAAATACGAAGAATCAAACGGTTCAAACACGATAGATTATCTTGTTTGTCGTATTGTAGGTATCACGAGAAAAATAATATCAAGCCAACATTCATTGGTAATCGATACATTGTGGTTATTTTAATGACAAACACCTATTCTTTCAATGTTTATTGGTATTTAGCACATTGTTTGATTTGTCGTGTTTCATTATTCACAAGTTTAATAATTAGTTGAGTCAACGTCCGCTGGTATTACATTGTGATTCTTTAAAGGTCTACATCAAATCTTTCATTCCAAGTCAAGCAAAGTCCATGTACAACGAAATGAAAAGTTAAGACATGGCAATACATTGTCTAATTCATCATGTTTCATGATTCACGAGGACATGAGGTAAAAATCAATATTCTTCGGACTTCATGTCATTTTCTTGGTTAATTTAAATGAAAAGAGACAAAACATTGAAATAGCAAGATTTATTACTTGCATCTATTATTTCATCTGTGTAGTTTACATGTATTAGTTTAGGAATATACATGTGTATGTATGTATGTTCATGATATATATATATATATATATATATATGTATATATGTATATATATATATTGTGTGTGTGTGTTTTTGATTAACAAAAAAAATTGAAAACAAAGAAATGGAACTAGGGTTTAGCAAAGGGTGATGTATAGTTAGAACATTGTGGGGTTGTGCAAAGCACAAACCCGGACCCACATATAACAAAGAAGGGTTCAAGGTGAATGTTGGTTGGCAAGACATTCACAAGGATACTTGGAAAACTTTGGAATTAAATGCATTTTCATTAAAGTTTTGTTGTTTGTTGATTTTATTTTTTTGATGAAAAGGGGAAGTGGGGAGAAATTCCTATAATAACCCTACGAGGCTTCCCCACACCCTCATTTCATGGACCAAGATAATGTTTATATTTTTTATCCACTTGAAAGATATCCATGAATTTATGGAAGTGTGTGCTTAGAATCTCTTCATGTAGGTGTTTGGGATTTAGGGGTTGGATTTGAGGGGAAGGCCATGCTTTTGCTACACCTATTACATTTTGGAATATGTAACTTGTGAAGTTGAGTAATTTTTAAAATACGTTTTCTATTATCTTTCTATATGATTTGGATTTCATATGTATTTGAATATTATATCCAATAATTTCTAACTTGTGTTTTTTATCTCATCCATTGAGAAGAGATTTAGGTGGAATTGATTTGCAATATAAAAATACTAGGTTTACGTGTACATGTAATTTAACAAATGAAAATACTTGAAATTTGTTTGGTTTTAATTAAAATAATAAAAATAATTTTAATACAAATAATATAAACATAAAAACCCATATGATAGGTAAAAATAATAAAACGAATAATTCATATTTCACTAAAAGGTTCCTTGTACACCACATTGGTTTTCTTATTTGTAATATTCACATTGTTATCTAATTTGAATGTTTAATGGTCTTGATTGAAACTAAAATTAAACGTGCATAAAAGAAAGTTGAATACACATACTACATAAGTCTAATGACAAAGTGAAACTATCTCAGCTCGTTTGTCGCTCAGTTGCCTCATCCCCTTATCATATGGAAGTATAACGGTTTCGCCTATAAAAACAACCAATCAAAAACGATTAATTTGTAAAAATAACTAACAATAAAAAATTCAAAAAAGTTCTAAACAAAATAATCCCATGAGGATTACACCTACCAACTTTAGTTCTTATTTGTTTATTTTATTATTACTTTTATTTTATTTATATATTTACATTAAAAGTCTAAAACGCTAGTAAAGCCATTAGTTATTTATTTGCTTATTTTATTATAATTCAATTTTACTAATCTCTAAAATAGCAAAGACATGATAAATATAAATGGAAAACAAAATGGTAAAAGATCATAAAGTTCATGGATTAAAATTATATATTTTTATTTGAATCTTATTAACAAATATTATTTATATCTATTTATTTAGGGTAAAGAATAAAAAGATAAAATTTATGGATTAAAATAATATTTTTTTTTGAATCTTATTAAGAAATATTATCTATATCTATTTATTTAGGCGGGGAAAATAAATGAGATCAATCCATAGAGCGTCATGTGTCCCTCATGTGATTTAATTTATTATATGTATAGATAGATGACGTAAAACCATGGAAAAAGTAACATTGAAACGTCAACATACGTAACTTTATATAAAAAACAAAACCTGGGCGTCGTTAATAACCTTCGTAACTTTAAATGTCACGCGTGCAAATAAATAAATGTCTTCGCGATACATCAACATACGTAATTTTATATAAGAAAAACAAAACCATGATGTCGTTGATAACATTTGTAACTTTAGATTAAAAAACAAAACCGCCGTACGCGCATTAAATGTTTAACAAATTCGGATTATTTTTAGAAAGAAAGAAAAAAACAATGTTTAGGAATTAAAAGAAAATAAAAGTCAAAAATAAAGAATAAATGATTTTGAGAAACTAATCCATGTATTATCTTTATTGATCTTTAGTGACTAAGACGAGAATACGTAAACTTTTGAGGCAAAAATGAGAAAACCTATTATTCCTTTAAGTTGTCTTTTAAGACATAAAAATTTATTTGGCTTGAGCTATTTTTTTTGAAAGGAAAACTTCAATAACAACACCGAACCCGAAAACCGGGACAGCCGAACAAAACAAAACTTATATATTCACAAATTTACACCAATCTCTCCAATCGAATTTGCCTTTCTTAGCTTTATACTTAACCCAAAAGAAAGAGACTATCATAACTTCGCTAAACACCTCTTCGACACTACTTCTTTTACCATTAAACCTCAAAGTGTTTCTAGCCTTCCATAAGGTCCAACACGTTGTTATTACGATACCATGAATAGCACTCCTTTCCGCCATCCTCCTAACCCCTACCTTATGAATTTCTAAAAAATCTCTGAAGGAAAAAATAAAGAACTTTGGAATTTTGCACAAAAAGTTAATCTTCTCCCAAACATCCATAGCTAACGGACATGCGAAGAAAATGTGTGCTACCGAATCCAAGTCTTCATTACAAAACTTACAACCGTCGTCAATCACTACCATATCTCTATTTTCAAGCGCCTCAACCGTAAGAATTCGATTCATGTCAGCACGGCAAGCTAAAATATTGCATTTTTTGGAACCCATTTGCTCCACTCCATCACGAAACGACTGCTGAAGTCACGGCTCGACACGATGAGCTGTTTAAACCGCTGCCACCGAAAAGCCCCTAGATCCGTTCCCCAGCCACTCCCACTTATCCAAACCATCCGATAAGTTGACAGACTCCAACACCAACCTCAACGATAACCATTCAGCCATTTCCTCGGGGAGTCCAAGTCGTTCCTCCAAAGCCAAAGACCGGACCTTCCAATCGATCTCTCACACTACAAGTTTTCACAATTTCCACCGAGTAAAGAGCAGGAAATCTATCTTTAAGGGGGACGTCCAGCAACCACAGGTCCAACCAAAACAAAACATTATCTCCCCTCCTCACCACTCCCTTTAAAAGACTCCGCATATGGACGTTATCGAATAATGGACGATTGAGGACCGAAACAATATTATTCCAGACCCCACCGTACGCCTTTTTTCACGGGAAGGAAATCCCATTCCGAGTTTCCGATGTGTATAGCGTTCACGACCTTGACCCAAAGACTACTTTGCTCATTTTTATACCTCCACCCCTGTCACGCCCCGACCCGCAGCGGAAAAGGTGATCGGGGCATGATTGGGTTTTCATCAAAGCTCATGACATTTATTATAATGTTTCATATTTATTATTACAATTTAAAGGAGATCATACAATCATAATTACAACATGTTCTATACATCTTTCTAGACTTCATTATTTTCTTCTAAGGCACTTTTCCTATGTTTTCCATGCTTCATCCTGTTCACCTGTATCATGTGTAAAAATGGTTTTTGGATCAACAAAAAGTTGGCGAGTGAATCCTATGAAAAACATTTAAACAAGTTCATTGAATTGATTATAAAATAAAGTGCATAACCACATATGAGTAAATGTAGATGTAAATTTATTCACAAAACACTTAATATTAAATAATGCACACACATACAATAATAGATTGTTTTGAGGCACGCGTTGTTCAACTCGTCTCCTACGAGGAACTGATGGGCCTAACAAATAGTTTGCATACAACTTGACAATACGTAATACATAACTACAAACAATATTTACATTCTAAGTTTAGATCATAAAGCACGAGTTTGAATAAACGAATTAGTTTAAGCGACACATGATACACCCCAAAACGTGAATAAAAAGGGGAGTTTGTAAGAATTCACTCACAGTGGTTGCGTTTCTTGGATTGATGATGAATGCGCACGAATTTGGATTTAACCACGAGAGAAACTAACCTAGATAATAACATAACGGTTCGGTAAATAAGCTGATTTTATTAATCAATTTTAGTAGGATTTTTGGATATATTTTTGTGAGTTTAAGGCTATTTTCTAACTTTAAAAACGTTATTTTTAAGTATTTTTAATTGATTTTTAATTTAATAAATAAATAAAAATAATAAAAAATTGTTGACTTTTGACCGTTGACCATGACCGTTGACTGTTTGACTGTGACTTTTGACTGTTTGACCGGTTCGATCGTGTGTATGTATGCGCCGGGCAAGGCTCGAACCCGAGACCTCCCGTACGCGTGCACGCAGCTCTACCAACTGAGCTACGTGTCTAACCCGAAATATTTCTGTTTTTAATTATATTTATACACTACTTACGTTAATCCGAAAATCATTTATTTTAAAAAGGGTTTAATCGTATCGACTCGGTGATCCCCACAGGTCTCGAACCCGGGACCTGTGGTTTAGTTTGGCACACAGTCCACCGCTGGACTGTGTGTCTAACTTGGTAAATATTCTGGTTTTTATTATACTTAACATCTTACTGCGTATGGATCCGGTTCAGTTTAAAAAAAGAACATTTTTATTACAGCGAATGTGCGTGTGTCAAGGATCAAACTCGGGACGTATGCGTATTTATTTGCACACAGTCCACCGCTGGACTGTGTGTCTAACCCGTTCATAATATTGATTTTAATTAATCTTATAACCTAAGCAACTTCGTCTTCTTCGTTCAAAACACAGACAAAGGTTAAACCAACTGTTTCTTGTTTAATTCGGTTAACGAATATTATGAGAAGTTGAAAGATATTGAACAGAAGGGTTTGGGGAAGAATGTACCGAACAGATTGTCTTCTTCAGAAATCCGGCAAAGATCCGTCGACTCTGTTTTGTGAACTTCGGTTGTTAGGATAAATTAACAGTTTGGATGGATTAGATGTGAAATTGAACTACTGAGCAACGATTATCAGTAGGTTTAAATGATCATACCGGTTAACAGCGAGATTCTGGAAATTCCAGAAGTTTTCCGGCGAAAACAGAAAATCCGGCAACGTCGTCTGAGGTTGATTCTGGGTGATGGAGTGATGTTAGAATTTGTCTAATTATGGAATGAAACAGAAAAAGTCGAGGTATTTACCGTGTTGATGAAAGTCTCGGTTTTCCGGCGACTTGCAGAGAATCCCGGCGAGTGAAATTGATTGAAGAATCGGTGCGATTTTGAGCGAAAAGTTTACCAAAGGCTAGGGTGTGCATTTATAGGGAAAAATCAAGTTGAATTGGGTCTGATTACCGTCTTGATTCGTTGGTCAGCCGTTCTCCGGCGGTTACGACGGATGTCGCGGAACTGGACGTCGGTTATAACCGATGGCGTCGTTAATTCTTACGTTAAGTCAAAAGTAACCGACGATAATTGGCGAAATCGTCGGGTCTTCCGGCGTCAGCGGATTTGGGCGCGCTGTTGACTGGGTTTGATTTCCAGATTTATTTTATGTATTAATTGTTTCAATATGTTAACAAACAACACAAGTGGCGGAGTGGCTGGATGGATGTGAGTTAAGACTTTGATACTCTCGGCTGACCCGGGTTCAAAACCCGGCATCAGTAATTAATTTTTATTTCACTATTTTTAATACATTTTCAAATATAAATTTTATATTCTAATATACTTATTAATTATGTATCGTTTAAAATTAATTTGAGCATTAAATACGCAACGAAATTTTTAACTGGTTGTTCGGTTAATAAACGAAGCGGGTTTGGTTAACCCGGTTTTTGACGGATGTTACAGTATCCCCTACTTTTAGAAATTTCGTCCCGAAATTTAAGTAGTGGCATGTTTGACTCAAAAGGATGGTGTTTTAATTTGACAATTACATACTTAGAAGGGAGTAAGAGTTTAAATTTTTTTGCTTGAGGCGGTAACGTTCCTTGTAAGGGTTGAGTACCCTGCTACAGGAATCGCTTTTTGTTGCCTACGGTAAAGAATATTTAGAAATAGTGTTGATTGACCAAGTATAATTTCATGCGCAAGAGTTTGGATACGTTTGGAAAGATAAGGTTATATCCTAAAACAAAACTTCTACTACTAAAACCTACATGGAACTTCTCATAACCGCCTGACAATGCCTCTGATCCTTTGGCAAGAATACTTATATATAGGAAGTACCAGCGGCGTATCCACCATATTCTTGTCAAATTTTCATTGGTTTTATCAGTAAGTTATTATTGGTTCTATGATGTGACTCTAGAACATAAATAAACACAACAACCAATGCCTGAGTCCTAATTCTGATAGTATACATGTTTGAATGGTGACAGTACCTCTCTCGTTTGTTATGATGGAGAGGTTAGTCTATGTAGGAATAGAACATAATCCAATTTCTTTAAATGATGAGATGATATGAATGCTAAATCAGTGAGTATAAAACAAACTTCAACCAAGACATTGCTAAATCCTACATGGAACTTCTCATAACCGCCTGACAATGCCTCTGATCCTTTGGCAAGAATACTTATATATAGGAAGTACCAGCGGCGTATCCACCATATTCTTGTCAAATTTTCATTGGCTTTATCCGTAAGTTATGATTAGTGCTATGTGACTCTAAAACATAAACAAACACAATCAACCAAAGCTTGAGTCTTAATTCTGATAGTATACATGTTTGAATGATGACAGTACCTCTCTCGTTTGTTATGATGGAGAGGTTAGTCTATGTAGAAGTGAGACACAACTCAACTTCTTTAAATGTTTAGATTGTAATACGTTGAGATGTATGATGGTATGAATGTTAAATCAATGAGTATAAAACAAAACTGAACTAGTAATTCGCATTAAGATTCTTGGATAAATTTCCAATTTATAATTGAGATACGTGAAAGTTGAGATAACATAAAGAAAAACATAAAAACGAAGCGGTTGGAGTTGAATCTTGATTTTTGGTGAAGGAGACTAGTTGGGTGATTCGTTTGGGCCGTCATTATCTTCAACAGGATTGGCGTTGATGTTGAAAACTCTTCCTCTTGCTGGTGGCCTAGAGGTTGGGTTTTCTTGATTTGCTTGGTTAACTGGGTTTGCTTGAGCTTGGGCGTTTATGATGTTAACCAACCGAGGGCACGTGTTTCTATAATGGGTAGGGTCACCACAATTAAAACAAACTCGAACATAAGGTAACATGGGGTATTGGGGTTGTTGATATGTTTGGATCATGTTTTGAGTAGGGGGTGAGATTTGGGTTTGAGGGGTGCGGCAAACCTTGCTCAAATGACCATAGCGTCCACAATTCGCACATAGTCGACAAGGTAAGGAAGATGGATGGTGATAAAAACAGGTGTTACATTGAGGGTGAGGTCCAAGGTAAGGTTTCTTATTTGGGTAAGTTGTGTTGGGTGCTACTTGAGTGATTGGGATAGCTAGGAGGGGTACGGCTTGTGAGGCTGGTTGATTGCGTTGGGTGACAGCGAAAAGTTGCCCATCTCGTTTTCTCTTAAAAATGGGTTGAGAAGGGGATTCGGTTTGGGTGGAGTTTGAGGTTTCAGTCGATGCTTTATCCTTCTTCTTCTCCTCCTTGAAGTCTTTGTTCCGTATGCGGTTCTCGGTGAGCTCTGTAGCTAACTCCATTGCTGCTTCCAAGGTTGCAGGCGTGGTACTTATTACAGAGTCTTGAATTTTTGAAGGAAGACCTCGAATGTAGTGTTCGATCAAACGAGTGAACAAGTTGGGAACCATTTGATTTAACTCGAGGAATCTCTTGTTGTACGTGGTGTGGTCGCCTTCCTTTTGTTTCAACGAATAGAACTCATCCTCTAATTTCTTGATTTCGCTCCTTGGGCAAAATCGTCTTGTCATGATTTCCTTCAACTCATCCCAAGTCAAAGTCATAGTATCTTCAACACCTCGTTTGGCCTTCTCTGTATTCCACCATGTAAGTACTATTCCAAGTAAACGACCAGTAGCATATCGCACTTTGCGATCATCAGGGCAATCGCAATTTAGAAAAGTGTTCTCCATTTCTTCAAACTAATGGAAGAGAGCGGTGACACCTTCAGTCCCTTCGTATTTTGGAGGGTCGCAGGATTTGAAATGCTTGTAGGTGCATTTAGTGGTATTTGGGGGAGGGTTGATAACCTTTTGATCTTCTTGGTTGACGGAATTAGCGGTAAGGGCTTGTTGGACTTGAACTACAATGTTGGGTATTACGGCAGCCATTTGCTGAGCGATTTGGGCAGCCATGCGCTCGCGGGCTTTTCCTGATCTCATCTTCCTACGAGCGAGGCTAGAAGACATCTACAAGGAATACATATCAAGAGTATGAGTTGGATGTTTTAGGGATCATGTGTCGTATTTAGGAATGAACATTCATAAAATAAATATAGAATAATAAATCTACTACATCCATAGGATGTCTTGGGCTTTGCTCGTAATTGGGCCTTGCATGCCGCCATACTTCACCTTCGTAATCATGTGGGCCCCCATGATTACCGGGTTTTTCATATGTTTCGCATGTGTTAGCCTAGTTACGTACACTAAAACCCGGAGAAAATCGAGAAATATGTATGTAACGTATGATATTCGGAATGTATCCAGGTGTGGACACGGTGACGCCTCAAAGTGGGGTTAGTTCGAACGACGTTTGGTGTGGCATGCTTTGGCCTAATAGGTCCCTCGTACTCTCATCGTTAGTCCCCAGGTAGGCAAACTGGTCCGTTATATTGGATTTATACGAATGCTAACCTAGACAGGACGTTCCGACTACCGGTACTTGTACCCTTACAGTTACTACATGCCCGTCGCAGAACTCACTCTGATGAGATTTGAAAAATGAAAAATGCGACAAAATCTTGAATAACGGAAGTATGAAGATGATTTGAATATGTGAACATTGAAATATGTACGATGAATGTGTATGTAATTATGTATGTTTGTCTGTAAGTATAATTCACTATGTATCACAAAGTGTAGTATCGGAAGTATTTGCATGCATTTGTGTATGTAATAAATATGAAAGAAATAAACATCATGAGTTTGCATGTAACCACATAAACAATTAAAATCTAATTAACTATAGTATAGGCTCTAAGGGTCTAATAACCTATCCTATATCCCTATAGTCAAAAGCTCTGATACCAATCTGTCACACCCCGACCCGCAGCGGAAAAGGTGATCGGGGCATGATTGGGTTTTCATCAAAGCTCATAACATTTATTATAATGTTTCATATTTATTATTACATTTAAAGGGAATCATACAATCATAATTACAACATGTTCTACACATCTTTCTAGACTTCATTATTTTCTTCTAAGGCATTTCCTATGTTTTCCTTACTTCATCCTGTTCACCTGTATCATGTGTAAAAATGGTTTTTGTATCAACAAAAAGTTGGCGAGTGAATCCTATGAAAAACATTTAAACAAATTTATTGAATTGATTATAAAATAAAGTGCATAACCACATATGAGTAAATATAGATGTAAACTTATTCACAAGACACTTAATATTACATAATGTACACACATACAATAATATATTGTTTTGAGGCACGCGTTGTTCAACTCGTCTCCCACGAGGAACTGATGGGCCTAATGAATGAGTTTTGAGGCACGCGTTGTTCTACGAACTGATGGGCCTAATGAATGAGTTTTAAGGCACGCGTTGTTCAACTCGTCTCCCACGAGGAACTGATGGGCCTAACAAATAATTTGCATACAACTTGACAATATGTAATACATAACTACAAACAATATTTACATTCTAAGTTTAAATCATAATATGGTATGGCACGAGTTTGAATAAACGAATTAGTTTAAGCAGCACATGATACACCCCAAAACGTGTAATAAAAAGGGGAGTTGTAAGATTCACTCACAGTGGTTGTGTTTCTTGGATTGATGATGAATGCGCACGAAATTGGATTTAACCACGAGAGGAACTAACCTAGATAATAACATAACGGTTCGGTAAATAAGCGGATTTTATTAATCAATTTTAGTAGGATTATCGGATATATTTTTGTGAGTTTAAGGCTATTTTCTAACTTTAAAAACGTTATTTTTAAGTATTTTTAATTGATTTTTAAATAAAATTAATAAATAAAAATAATAAAAAAAATGTTGACTTTTGACTTGACCGTTGACCGTTGACCGGTTCGGTCGTTTGTATGTGTGCGCTGGGTGAGACTCGAACCAGTGACCTCCCGTACGCGTGCACGCAGCTCTACCAACTGAGCTACGTGTCTAACCCGAAATATTTCTGTTTTTAATTATACTTATATACAAACTAGATAAATTCATTTCTGTCCTTATATAAAAAGTTTGATAATTGCCAGAACCGGTGCGGTAGCCTGGACTCGAACCCGCGACGTATGATTTAAACTCGCACACAGTCCACCACTGGACTGTGTATCTATCTTGGTTATTATTCCGGTTTTTATTATACTTAACATGATTCTGCGTGTGGATCCGGTTTGCTTTAAAAAGAATTTTTCTTTTACAGCGAAGGTGTGTGTGTCAAAGATCGAACTCGGGACGTATGCGTATTGTTTGCACACAGTCCACCGCTGGACTGTGTGTCCAACCCGTTCATAATACCGATTTTAATTAATCTTATATTCACACTAGACTTCGTCTTCTTCGTTCAAAACACAGACAACGGTTAACCATGCTGTTACTTGATTAATTCAGTTAACGAATAATATGAACAATTGAAAAGTACTGAACAGAAGGGTTTGGGGAAAGAAAGTACCGAATAGACCGTCTTCTTCAGGAATCCGGCAACGATTCGTCGGCTATGTTTTGGTGACCTTCGGCTGTTAGGATCAATAATCAGTTTGGATGATTTAGATGTGAAATTGAACTACTGAGTAACGATTATCAGTAGGTTAAATGATCATACCAGTTATCAGCGACTTTCCGAAAGTTCCAGAAGTTTTACGGCGAAAACAGAAAATCCGGCAATGTCGTCTGGAATAGATTCTGGGTGAGGGATTGATATTAGCAATAGTCTAACAATGGGTTAAAACAGAAAAAGTCGAGGTATTTACCGTGTAGATGAAAGTCTCGGTTTTCCAGCGACTTGCAGAGAAATCCGGCGAGTGAAATTTCTTGCGACAGAGATTCTTCAGAGGTTTAAGGTGAGTGGGGTGATGTCAGTATGAGTTCTAAGATCTTATTTTTTGGGTAAGCAGACGGGATGGAATGAACTCGGTTTTCCGGCGATAATTTCCGGTTACTTTACAGAGAAATCCGGCGACTGCGGCGAGGCTTTTCTGAGCAAAATGGAGAGTGTAATCTTGATAAACTCGCGCTCAACTGATGAATGATGTATAATTCAGATTGATTTACATTTTCGGTTTCGAATTCCAAAAATCTTTCGGTTATTGTTTGGTGATTTGAATGAGGGACATTAACGTTTTTCAGTTATAACCGGTGATGATGTAAATGCATCCGTTATGACAAAAGATAACTTCAATGTTTGAGAATTCGTCGGGATTTCCGGCGAGAATGATTTGGGCGCTGAGTGACCGAATTCGACTTCAGTTTTTATTATATGTATTAATTGAATCAATAAATCAACAAGAAACACAAGTGGCGGAGTGGTTGGATGGATGTGAGTTAAGGCTTTGCTTATATCTGGCTGACCCGGGTTCGAAACCCGGCTTCAACATTTTATTTTTATTTCACTATTTTTAACACATTTTAAAATATAAATTTTATATTCTAATATACTTATTAATTATGTATCGTTTAAAATTAATTTGAGCATTAAATACGCAACGAAATTTTTAACTGGTCGTTCGGTTAATAAACGAAGCGGGTTTGGTTAATCCAGTTTTTGACGGATGTTACACACTCGTTCACGGGCGGTGCGTTACTCCTATAGCGCTATACATGTCAAATGGAGGCTCAAAATAAGCTAATGACTATGGTATCACATACGTTCGGTCCTAGTATAAGCATAACATACGCATCAAAGCGTTCATATATAATGGATTGTTCGTGCAAGTAATAAAGCATAAGTTTAGTGTTGTTTTTTATATGTAAACATGTTACACCCCAAAAGTGGTAAACGTAAAAGGGGGTTCGAGTAGACTCACGGTTTTGCAAGCGTTCCGATTAGCAAAGTCCGTAAAGAGTTGTTTGTGTTGCGGGATGAACACCGAGTTATCCTACAAGAGGAAAACGTAGGTGTGAGCATTGTAATGATAATGAGAGATTCGGGATTTGGAATAGTGCATTCAAAGTAACGTATACGAAAATACACACTAAGGTATAGCACTTGTCCTTGACACTTATAATAACCCAAAGGATTAGGTGTGATTTCATAGGCTCAAGACCTATAAGAATCGTTGACAAGGAACACACATAGTGATAAACTTATTAAGTTGATAGATGCTTATTTAGTCATTATCAAGGGTTCGGTTTCAAGGATTATATTATAGTCCATATGTATATATATGTCTAGTTATATAATCATGTAGGACGTGGGAGGATGAACCATCCACTTAGGTACCTCTTAGTGTCATGAAATTCAAGTAGGAGGTGGGAGGATTAACCATCCACTTTGGAACCTCATATGATGTTCACCACTACACAAGTTACCATAGGTAACAAGGAGGGTCTTAGAACAAGAACAAAATGTAAATGACAAGAATGTAAAGTGTGTCGCCACTATACCAAGTAGCCAAGTGAACTACAAACGGGGAGCACACATCGACACACGTCGACGGCTAGGCGGGGTTGTGAAACTTTAGGACTAGCAAGCTACTTAGGATAATGATGAAAATCATCAAGTGATGTGTGGTCCAAAGTTAGGATAACCCAAGCTAACCAAGGTGGACACACTATCATCAAGCTTTTGGCTTGGCATCACTTGTGAGCTTAAAGCTCTTCAAAAAAAAAGTTTAGAGTGTTAAAACACTCTTAATTACATGTATAACAACCTTGGTATGTCTCACTAATCATAACTTTGATTGCAAGCTCAAGAACACAAAGTTGTTTGATGAAAACATAAGTTTTGAAAGAGTTTTGTTAAAATCAGAAAGTTTCTTGCACTTCAACCTCAAATATGAAGGAGTTCCATCTCGGTTTTCCATGTAAAAACCTGAGAAAACAATCCTAGAGGTGTCCCAAGTGCTAAGAAAAAAAGAACAATGAAAAAGGTGAAATGGAAGTGAGCTAGAACTCACTTTGAAGACCTTGAACTTTCTGCTCAAATTCTGAGATTATTAGCAGATTTGAAGTGATTAGAAAGTGTTTTAGTGGAGTTTGCAAATTGGAGAAGGTAGGAATGGGTTGGGTTTTATAGGATGTGATTAGGGTTAGTTAGGTGGGTGTTTAATGCAAGAAGCACAATCCTTGTGCACCAAAATTGACCAATCCATGAGCTTAAACAACTTTCTGCCGAAACAAACAGCTGGCGGGGCGCGAGAAGAATGGGGGACACGCTGGCGGCCCGCGAGAAGCTGGGAGAAGTTTCATTTTTGGCAATTCAGCCCCCCTGGAGTTTATATTAAGGGTTTAGGGTGTTATAAGCATAAAAAGTGTATTTTAAGGGGGTTTTAAGTCAGTTTATCATAAGAATAATTATAACCAATATGATTGCTATAAGGATCATGTATAAGTATCGTATAATGTATGTACGTCACGTATTTGCAAGTTCATCACACGTTTACGAATATCACAAGTATGCTGTTACATGTTTGAATGTATAAGTATAAAATGATTATGACTAAGTATAACATGAATAAAATATGATTTTCCATTATGATTCAAGTCTCGGATTACAATGGTTTACAAGAAGAATAATTACGAGATACAAGGTTTCCAAAAATAGAAATACATCACGAGCTTTCTAAATATGGAAAGTATGAAAACGATGGGCGTTACAGTCTCCCCTCCTTTAGGAAATTTCGTCCCGAAATTTAGGAAGATGCAACGAAGAGATGCGGATACTTAGTCTTATATCCTCTCAGTTCCCTAGTAAATTCAGCGCCACGCTTACCTTCCCATCGAACCTTGACGATACGAATTCGACTACGCCTTAATTGCTTGATTCCTCGGTCCATGATTTCAACTGGTTTCTCCACAAAATGCAAGGTCTCATTGATTTGAAGATCTTGAGCGGGACTTGAAGTCCTTCTTCAGCTAGACACTTCTTTAGGTTTGAAACATGAAAGACAGGATGAACGTTTGACGCTTGAGGCAATCCAGATGATACGCTACCTTGCCAATCCTCTCGAGAATCTTGAAAGGACCTACATAGCGAGGAGCGAGCTTGCCTTTCTTACCAAATCGAACAACACCTTTCCAAGAGGATACCTTGAGAAGTACATTATCACCCACGTTGAATTCCAATGGTTTACGTCTTCTATCGGCATAACTCTTTTGTCGGCTTCGAGCTTTGAGGAGGTTATCACGGATTTGTAAGATCTTGTTCGTTGTCCTTGTATCAGTTCGGACTGGTGATTTGAGAGTCTCCGATCTCTTGCCAACAAATAGGCGAACGACACTTATGACCACACAATGCTTCAAATGGAGCCATTTGACTACTTGCGTGATAACTATTATTGTACGAGAATTCTACCAATGGTAAGTGGGAATCCCAGTTGCCGCCAAAATCGATTACGCAGGACCGAAGCATATCCTCTAAGGTTTGGACAGTACGCTCGGTTTGACCGTTTGATTGAGGATGGAAAGCGGTGCTAAGGTTAAGACGAGTGCCAAGGGCGGATTGAAATGTTTGCCAAAGGCGGGAGGTGAAACGAGCATCGCGATCAGAAATGATGTCAATGGGAGTACCATGACGACTAATGATTTCATCCGTGTAGATACGAGCCAATTTCTCGACCTTGTTATCTTCACGAATGGCGAGGAAATGAGCGGATTTGGTCAATCGCTCAATGATAACCCATATACTGTCATGACCAGACGAAGTACGAGGAAGCTTGGTAATGAAGTCCATAGCAATACTCTCCCATTTCCATACAGGAATTTCTAGACAAGAATTTCTGGTTGTTCGAGTAAGCCAGAGGGCCGTTGATGTTCAGCTTTCACCTTAGAACAAGGCACTTTGAGACATAGAGAGCGATATCTTTCTTCATTCCAGGCCACCAATAGGATGTACGAAGATCATGGTACATCTTATCAGCGCCAGGATGAATGGAGTATCGGGATTTGTGGGCTTCGTCCATCAAGGTGGTTTGAAGGTTAAGACGATTGGGAATCCAAATGCGATCATGGTTGTAAAGGATACCATCGGGTTTAGATACGAGTGGGTTTTCGACTCCACAATTTAACTCGTTATCGAGGTTACCCTCGTTAATGACGGCAAATTGTGCTTGGCGAATTAGCTCATGAAGTTTTCCCACGATTTGGTGACAACGAACACTCTTGACATGAGTTTTACGACTTGGTGCATCGGCTACAACATTCGCCTGGCCAGGATGGTAGCGAATGTCACAGTCGTAGTCGTTTAACAATTCTACCCAACGACGTTGACGCATGTTGAGTTCCTTTTGATCAAAGATATGTTGAAGGCTCTTGTGGTCGGTGAAGACCGTACACTTAGTACCATAAAGGTAGTGTCCCAAATCTTAATGCAAAAACAACTGCACCAAGTTCAAGGTCGTGCGTAGTATAGTTTTTCTCATGTATTTTGAGTTGTCTCGACGCGTAAGCCATAACCTTGTCCCGTTGCATAAGAACGCAACCAAGACCTTGGTTTGAAGCATCGCAATACACGACGAAATCGTTGTTTCCATAAGGGAGGTAAGGATAGGAGCATTACAGAGCATGTCCTTGAGAGTTTGAAAAGACTCCTCTTGTTTGGGACCCCAAACAAAAGGTTTATCTTTTTGAGTCAACGACGTTAAAGGGACGGCAATCTTGGAGAAGTTCGAGATGAAGCGACGATAATAGCCAGCTAAACCAAGAAACGAACGAATTTCAGAAGGCGATTTAGGTGCAATCCAATTCTTCACAGCTTCTATCTTTGCGGGGTCAATATGAATACCGAGTTCATTGACGGTGTGACCAAGAAATTGAACCTCTTTTAGCCAAAATTCAAACTTGGAGAATTTGGCATAAAGACGTTCGGTACGCAAAAACTGAAGGATAAGTTGCAAATGTCGCCCATGTTCTTCTTTCGTTTTCGAATAGATGAGAACATCGTCGATGAATACGATTACGAAACGATCGAGGAAGGGTTTACACACCCGGTTCATGAGATCCATAAACACTGCAGACGTGTTAGTCAAACCAAAAGGCATGACCACGAACTCGTAGTGTCCATAACGTGTGCGAAAGGCAGTCTTAGGTACATCTCCCTCGAAAACTCGAAGTTGATGGTAGCCAGAACGGAGATCGATTTTCGAGAAACAAGTCGCAACTTGAAGTTCATCAAAGAGATCATCAATACGAGGAAGTGGGTATCGGTTCTTGATTGTAAGTTTATTGAGTTCACGATAGTCAATGCACATCCGAAAAGACCCATCTTTCTTCTTGACAAACAAAACGGGAGGCGCCCCAAGGGGAAGTACTAGGGCGTATAAAACATTTATCAAGAAGCTCTTGAAGTTGGCTAGATAGCTCTTGCATCTCCGAGGTGCTAAACGATAGGGAGCTTTCGCAACAGGAGTTGCGCCAAGGAAATCGCAAACAACAGGAACGTCGCTCACACTCAGGCCTTTGTCTTTCTTTTCCACAACATGGTCCAGAAAGGCGAAGTACTCCTTGCGCAAATATTTGTTTGCTTGAATACATGACATAAGCTTGAGACCCTTAGAAGGTTTCTCGCCATAGACGTGCAATGAATCACTGTTTGGAAGTGGAAGACGAATAAATTTCTCGAAGCAAACAACTTTCTGCCGAAACAGACAGCTGGCGGGGCGCGAGAAGGAATGAGGGACACGCTGGCGGCCCGCGAGAAGCTGGGAGAAGTTTCATTTTTGGCAATTCAGCCCCCTGGAGTTTATATTTAAGGGTTTAGGGGTGTTATAAGCATAAAAAGTGCATTTTAAGGGGGTTTTAAGTCAGTTTATCGTAAGAATAATTATAACCAAGTATGATTGCATATATGTCTCATGTATAAGTATCGTATAATGTATGTACGTCACGTATTTGAAGTTCATCACACGTTTACGAATATCACAATATGCGTTACATGTTTGAATGTATAAGTATAAAATGATTATGACTAAGTATAACATGAATAAAATATGTTTTCCATTATGATTCAAGTCTCGGATTATAATGGTTTACAACGAAGAATAATTACGAGATATAAGGTTTCCAAAACTAGAAATACATCACGAGCTTTCTAAATATGGAAAATATGAAAACGCTGGGCGTTACAACGTTACCGCCATAGGACCGAACCACAGCACACCGGCCGGAGCACGAATCGAGGAAGTGTTAACGGGATTCGAACCAGTCAAGCAAGACCAAAGATGAGAAGATGCGACCGGTATCAGACCCGCTAAGCCTAAGCTCAGTCTACGTGATTTTATTCCTCGACTCTCCTTCTGTATCGATGGTTTAGTATTCTGGTATTTTAATTTTGTATAATTTGATATTGTTGTTAACTTGTTATTAGAGACTTGTATACATATACAAAATCATTAAAATTTTAGGAAACAGGTCAACTTACCAAGTCACAAGTTGGCTCAAGTTAACTACAAGTTGCATACTAGCTCAATAACATGTAGCTCAATTGAAAATTACAAGGCAAGACATATCTACTTCTATTATTAGACATGGGGTATGGTGGGGCGGGGGTTTGGGGCATAGCCCGACACTGGCTTGGATGGGCTACGCTAGGCTAACCCACATTGAAGACGGTATGGTGGGGCGGGGGTTTGGGGCGTGACCAGCCCAAACCTCAATATTTAAAATTTTTAATAACATATTTTTATTTTTTAATAATGATTTCAAAATACAAGGAATATTTTTTCTCTATCTCTTCTTTCGTCTCCAACATTAGTTCCAACTCTTCACCTGATAGGTGATTCGTGGGCTGAGCTAGAAATTTCATATCATCTTGTCTTTGTTTCAGTGCGTCCCTAGCTTCTTTGCTCTTTCGAATTTCGGCCCTTTGTTATTGGAATACGTTAAACGTATCTAGCTTGCTTGCAATGTCTTCCAACTGATCGCTATATACACCCCTACGCAAGCCCGAACTCCCAACTAAAGGCGATGGAGTACCGATCTTGATTTTTGAGCGCGTCTTTTTGTGGCGTCTTTTCCGAATTCTGGCCGGTTTGGCGAATCATCCAACTCGTAATAAAACTCTTGATCTCGTGCATCTGATTGGTCTTGGGACAAGGGTGTCCTAGCCCTTTTTTATGACGTCATAGTTTCGCTACCCCTGGGGATATTTGCCCACTTGGGATGGAACTTACAAATCTCCCAACAATGCATGAAACGGAAGTCGTCCCCAAATTAGATTTGAAAGTAACTAATGCATTCGTAACAAAGTCGGCTTCGGTTTCACCACTTTTTGGGTTTTTCCTTCTTTTATTTAAAAAACCACTAAATTATGTGAGTTGCCCGCTTATCTCGGTCCACTTCGAGGATAAGCTATCATTTTCTCGATAGAACTCTCTTTCCATTTCTTCGTGGAATGTTTTGCTGACCGCGTCCCACAAGCGATTTCTATGTTGAGAATTTCCTATTTTATAAAAATAACATTTAAAAATAAGATCTTAAGATAACTTATATAAACAAAATTTACAAAAATAACTAAAACTGGATGAAGAGATTGTTGAAACCAAGCCCTCGCCAATGCAACTTCTTCTTTAAGGACCCACTTTTGTTGTTTTCGTTTGGCGCTTTCAATTGCTTTCTCGGCCTCGGTTTTTTTCTTGTGACTTCTCTTCTTGATGGGTTTGGATGCAGAAGAACCGTCGATGGGGGGTTGAGTTTCGGGGACGGTTTCGGTTTGTGAAAGGTTGATGTAGTTTTGTTGAATCGGGCTATTTATAGAATTGTTGGTGTGAGGAAAGTCAGTGTACAAATGATTCGAGATTAACGATGCATAACCGGCCATATCTGGCACAGCGGAGTATATTAGGAAGGGAGCAATCGGACGGTTGGATGGTTGGCTAGGTGTCGGTGTTTCATGGTATACCCACGGATTGTTCGGGTCGAAAACATGATTGTGAGGATTAATTTTTCGTATTGTGATTGGATGAGTATAGAAGAGGTGGAGTAGTTTTGGTAAAAAAAAAGGAACAGAATTGTGGTATTTATAGTGAATTTTTTTTAATTTAACACATAGCCGTTGCCCAACGGCTAACCCAACGGCTACTTGGGCCAAACCAATGAAAGACCGCCATGTCATCTGGGTAGCCCGCCCAACGCCCGGGTTGAAACCCCCACTCAAGGGGACACGCTGAAACCCAAGCCACCCGGGATGGTGGCTTGAGCGTTTGTACCCAACCCACGCCACAATCCCGCCCCATACCACATACTCTTAATAAAGTCAAACTCGATTTCATAATTGCTTGGCTTAGCTCTTTCGTTAAACTACACCCGATGTACACATTAATTTTGGTGTGTTAAATGTTGGAATTTTGTGAAAATAGCATTTTCATAAATATAGGAAATGTGTATTTCCTTATTTTGGACGATAAATAAATATTATAAACTGAGGTTTATATAGATATTTATTTCCGGGTTTGTGTTCTATGTTGGAAGAGCTTCGCAACACGTCCAAAACGGAGCTAAGATGAATGAGATATCGATGCTCAAAGTTTGGTGTTTGAAACACTAAATGCTGAAATAATGGGAAAGTAGCATCTTGTCCCACATAGGAGGAGTGATGAAACTTAAAGGGGTATTTAAGCGGGAACACTCCTTCCTTATTGTTTCATGGAAGCACACACTAAGTGTACTCGCGAAGGGTGCGGAGCACCCTAAGTCGCACTCGCACACGCACCGCGCGCTTGGCGTGGGGATGGGCGCAATGTGGCGCTTTGATGGCGCACTTTGCACCAGCAGGCTGGCGTATGGAGGCGCGCGCGCGCAACCTGCTGCTTCCAGAGTTAATGACAGATCAGTTACACTTCAGCAGTTGAAACAGACGAGTCAAGGGTCTTGACCAGGAATGTAACTGACGAATTAAAGTGCATTAAAGACGTTTAATGCAATTTAATTCGTTGAGTTAAATCTTTTGACTGTTTCAACACAGATGCAGTATAAATACTGCATTACATCAACACCAGAGGAGACACCGAATCACCAACGAACCCTCTACTCGAAATTCTTCTTCTTCCTTTTTCTTGCAGCAAGGTACACATTCGGGTTGCGTTATTTCTGGCAGTGCAACTGCTTAGGCTGTTGTATCCTGGAAACAAACAAGTTCTCCTGGGAGACTCGAAATTCGTTTTAAGGGACCCGTGTCTAACACGATCCTCAGCCAAGAACTTCATCTTTTGTTGAAGTTTTGTTCTTGTATTTTCTTTATTTCAGTTGTGATCCGTACTGTAATTTACTGCTTTCTTTATTTTTCTATTTGTGTAATTCAGTTAAATAATTTTTTATTTATTTTATGCGAATGGTTCCCACAATCTTAAAACAAATTTTTAAAAAACACCGTTCGTGTAGAATCAAAACCATTCTGTTTTGGCAATTTGTGTTTTTAAAAACATATTTTCCCCGGTTTTCATCTTCAAAGGAGCGACTTTGGTTGAAACCATTTCGGATTACTTCAATTCGTTCGTAACAGAATTTATAAAAACTTTCTGGTTTGGTCTTCAAAGTTGGACTTAGAAGCCAAACCGTTAGTGTGCACTAAAATTATAAGAGTTTTTCTGTTTTGGTCTTCAAAGTTGGACTTAGAAGCCAAACGGTAAATTAGTGGTAAATTAAAATTAAGAGTTTACTTCTGTTTTTATTGGTTTAAAACAGAATTTCGGACTAAAATTACTTTTCAGAATGTCGACTGAAAACAACAACAATGTGAACACGAATGTTAACAACCTTGTCGTTGGAACCCCTGCCAACACTGTGTGAGCGACCACAGTGGCAAATCATGCTGAACGACCCGAGAAATTTACGGGTCTCCACTTTAAAAGGTGGCAACAGAAGATGTTCTTCTACTTGACCACCATGAACCTTGCGAGGTTTTTGACTGAAACCGATCCCCAACCTGCGGAAGGGGAGACTGACGCTCAAGTACAGTGCGCGGTTGATGCTTGGAAGCATACGGATTTCATATGTCGAGGCTATGTGCTTAATGGCCTTTCGGATGCATTGTATAATGTGTACTACAATGTCAAGACTTCCAAAGAATTATGGGATCTCTTGGACAAAAAGTACAAAACGGAGGATGCGGGAACAAAGAAATTTGTTGTCGCCCGTTTCTTGGACTATAAAATGGTCGATAACAAGACTGTTATGAACCAAGTCCAAGAGTTGCAGATTATACTTCATGACATCCACGCTGAGGGCATGGTTCTTAGCGAGACATTTCAAGTGGCAGCAATAATTGAAAAATTGCCTCCTTCGTGGGTAGAATTCAAAAACTACCTAAAACATAAACGAAAGGAAATGACGGTGGAGGAACTTGTAGTCCGTCTTCGAATCGAAGAGGACAACAAGGTCGCTCTAAAAGGCACCATTGCGCAAGCTGCGGCTAAAGCAAACATGGTGGAAGTTGAGGATTCCTCCAAAGGAATAAAGGGGTAAACTAACGAAAAAGGACAAGGGGAAAGCAAAAGTTAAAAACCTTGGACCAAGAAAGGGAGCTGTAAAAAAGAAGTATGCGCCTTTCCAAGGTACTTGTTACAATTGTAACGAGACGGGGCATCGTGCTAACGAATGCAAGAAACCTAAGCGTGAGCGTGCGCATATGGTTGATGAGGAGGGTATGCCTCTAATTGCAATGATAACCGAGGAAGCGGCTGTGATTGAAGAAGTCAACATGGTGGGCGCCAACCCACCAGGATGGTTCGTTGACACGGGTGCAACCCGCCATGTTTGTGGAGATAAGGCTCTTTTCTCAACATTCAAGGAAGCAACTGGTGAATAAAAGCTTTATATGGGAAATAAAGCTACCGCCGACATCAAGGGTGAAGGCACAAGTGATCTTGAAGATGACTTCTGGCAAGGAGCTCACGCTGAGCAAAGTCCTGTATATCCCGGATATACGAAAGAATCTCGTATCGGGTTGGATGCTCAACAAGTTTGGTTTTCGTCTAGTGTTTGAATCGGACAAATTTGTTTTATCTAGACGTGGAATGTATGTTGGAAAGGGCTATGCCCTTAATGGTATGTTCAAAATGAAGGTAACGGTGGTTAACACCAAGAAAAACATGAATGAAATTTCTACTTCTACTTACATGATTGAGTCTTCAAATGTTTGGCATGGTAGATTAGGACATGTAAATTTTAATTCATTACGACGTTTAATTAAATTAAATATGATACCAATATTCCATATTGATTCCGATTACAAATGCGAAACATGTGTAGAATCCAAACTTACAAGATCATCGTTTAAATCGGTTGAAAGAATAACCGAACCCCTTGATTTAATTCATACCGATGTGTGTGATTTAAAAGCGGTTCCCACACGTGGAGGAAATAAGTACTTTATCACGTTTATTGATGATTGTACTAAATATTGCTATGTATATTTACTTAAAAGTAACGATGAAGCAATAGAAAAGTTTATCTTGTACAAAAACGAAGTTGAGAATCAACTTAAAAAGAAGATAAAAGCGGTTAGAAGCGACCGAGGAGGTGAATATATCGCACCTTTTGCGGATTTATGCGTAAAAAGTGGCATTGTACATGAGTGTACACCTCCTTATTCTCCACAATCAACTGGCGTTGCGGAACGTAAGAACCGTACATTAAAAGAAATGATGAACGCCATGTTGATTAGTTTGGGTGTGAACCGAGAAATGTGAGGGGACGCGATTCTCTCAGCGAATTATCTTTTGAACAAGATACCACTTAAAAATAGGGACGAAACTCCATATGAGTTATGGAGAAAAAGGAAGCCTTCGTACAAATACTTGAAAGTGTGGGGGTGCCTAGCAAAGGTGATTGTACCACCTCCTAAGACTCTTAGGATAGGACCCAAAACTGTTGATTGTGTATTCATAGGATATGCACATCAAAGTAGTGCACATCGTTTTCTTGTACATGAGTCCAAGAATCCCGATGTCCACGTAAACACTATCATGGAGGCAAATCCTAACATCGTCTCATACTTTGAAAATGTGTTTCCTATGCTAGGAGAACCACGTGAAACCTCACCAACAATGGTTGATGAAGCAGGTCCAAGTTCATCTACGTGGCAAGATGAAACACAGGATCGACCAGAGGTCGACCAAGGTGACCTTAGACGAAGTAAACGGCCAAGGATTGCAAAATCATTTGGGCCAGACTTCATGAGCTATATGGTTGAGGGTGAGCCCAATACCTATCGTGAAGCGGTTTCTTCCACGGAAGGACCTCAATGGAAAGAAGCAATTAAGAATGAAATTGATTCTATATTGCAAAATCATACTTGGGAGTTAGTATATCTTCCACCTGGTTTTAAACCACTTGGATATCGTTGGATATTCAAAAGGAAGATGAAAGCTGATGGAAGTATTGATAAATACAAGGCGAGGCTAGTAATAAAAGGGTTTAGACAAAAACAAGTCTAGATAATTTGATACTTACTCACCTGTGACACGAATAACCTCTATAAGATTGGTTCTTGCAATTGCGGCTTTAAGAAATTTGGAAGTTCACCAAATGGATGTAAAAACCGCATTTCTAAACGGCGATTTAGAAGAAGAGATTTACAAACAACCCGAGGGTTTTTCCGCCCCAGGCAAAGAGGGCAAAGTATGTAAATTGGTCAAGTCTTTGTACGGCTTGAAGCAAGCTCCAAAACAATGGCACCAAAAGTTTGATCATGTCATGATTGACAATGGTTTCAAAATAAATGAGTGCGACAAATGTGTTTACTATAAAGACACACCAAGAGGTTATGTGATTTTATGTCTTTATGTGGATGATATGCTTATCATTGGGAGTAACGATCATATGATCAACTCAACTAAAGACATGTTGAAAGCGAGGTTTGACATGAAAGACATGGGCTTAGCGGATGTGATTCTTGGTGTAAAAATCACTAGAACACAAGATGGTCTTATCTTAAGTCAAACTCACTACGTGGACAAGATCCTTGGGAAATTCAATTCGGAAGATACGAGTATAGCTCGAACTCCGATTGATAATACTCAACGTCTAAGGAAAAATAGAGGCGAAGGAGTTGCTCAGTTAGAGTACTCAAGGATCATTGATAGTGTCATGTATCTAATGACATGTACTAGACCCGACTTAGCATATGCAGTAAGCAGGCTAAGTAGATACACTAGTAATCCAAATGATGATCATTGGAAAGCTATCACACGAGTGCTAAGATACATAAGATACACGAGATATTACGGATTACATTATCCCGTCATCCAGCAGTGATCGAAGGATACACTGATGCGAACTGGATTTCGGATATAAAGGATCATAGATCGACAAGTGGATATGTATTTACACTTGCGGGAGCAGCTATAGCTTGGAAGTCATCCAAGCAAACTGTTATAGCTAGATCCACGATGGAATCCGAATTCGTCGCTTTAGATAAAAGCGGTGAAGAGGCGGAGTGGCTACGTCAATTTGTGGAAGATATTCCAAGATGGCCAAAGCCGTTGACGGCGATTTGCATACATTGTGACAATACATCAGCGCTTGTGAGAGCACAAAGCTCTATGTACAATGGCAGATCAAGGCACATTCGACGTAGGCACAACACAGTACGTCAACTAATCTCAATGGGTATTATCTCGGTTGACTATGTGAAGTCAAAAGAGAATATTGCAGACCCGTTAACGAAAGGCTTAAGCAAAGATTTAGTTTATACGACGTCAAGAGGAATGGACTAAAGCCCATGGATGAAGGGAATATGAGGGAAACCTAACCTAGTTGACTGGAGATCCCAAGATCTAGGTTCAATAGGCAAACTTAACCATAAACCCAAAAGAAGTCACTGTGGGGGATGCCCCAAAAGATTCATAAAGGGAGTTATATACTTCCTAGTCCATTCCAATCAGTGACATGAAGTAAGGTTAAGCATGTTGAGGTTAAGGATTTGAGGAAATCAAATTAACCATGATACTTTTAATGATTCGACGAATCACCTATGTTAGAGAGAAGTGGGGTCGCTTCGAATGGATTTGTGGGGAGGCGCGAATCCTAGAGCTCTCGCAGAACCAGGAAAGTGTTCCATGACCATGAACGGACACAACCATGAGGAGTTGACTAAACTAGGGAAATTATTGGGTGAATGTATTGTAACATTTGTCTAAAACGGGTTTTCCAAACCCGCTTCGTTTGTAATCGAATATCAAGTTATAAATGTTTCGTTGCGTATTTATGTCAATTTTAATTTTTAATGATGCATAATTAATAAACAAACTAGAATATAAAAGTTATAATTGATAAAAAGTAAAAATAAAATAATTAAAATAAAAATCAGGTTGCCGGGACTCGAACCCGGGTCAGCCGGGTTTAAGCTCAAAGACTTATCACACACACATATAACCACTCCGCCACTTGATGTTTTCTGTAAATTCTAGGAAACAATTAAATTTTATGGTCAATCATAAATCAATCTGGTTACGCTAACTGTAACCGAAATCGGTCACCAAACGTTCAAAAACGTTTGATTGTTCGCGGTTTACTGATTTTAACCGATACACCGACACCCCCAATCAATTTAGTCTTGAATGGACTCGGTTTTAATAACTGAAAAGTCTGCAATTCCTGAATTACTCCAATCATAGACCCCTCTCGCGACTCAAACACATTCTGCAAACCTTCAATTTCATTTTCGTACAACTTTCAGTTCGTCGGAGCAGCTATTTGAACTCGCCGGACTTTCGCCGGAAAACCGTGTCTTCCATCAAATCAGTAAGTCTCTTAATTCTTTCATCGTCTATCAGTTGTTAAGCTATTACTAACTCAAAACCTTCAATCAGAAACAGTTTCAGACGTTGATATCGAATAATTCACTCTCACCGGAAAACTTCTGAAAATTCTTATCTTCCGCTGTAAAACGGTATAGTCATTCGAACCTTCTGATAACTCTTGTTTAGTACTTCACTTCCACAATTAACTAATCAAAACTGTTAATTTGTTCGCTCAGTCGAAGTTCATAAAAAACAGAGCCGACGCCTTGCCGGAATTCTGAGATAAATCGTTCCTTCGGTATGTTTACTTCCAAAATCGTCTCTGCCATCTCATTTAGTCTTTTGAATGTTTGTCAAATGAATTAAACAAGAAACAATAGAGTAATCGTAGGCTGTGATTCTGTAACGAAGAAGACGAAGTTAGGTTGATTATAAGTTTAATATAATTTGGATATTATCTCGGGTTAGACACACAGTCCAGCGGTGGACTGTGTGCACACATATATCACACGCCGCGAGTTCGATCCTTGATACACACACACTCCCTGTAATTAAAATGTTCTTTTTCTAACTGAACCGGATTAACTTACGTTAGATGTTAAGTATAATAAAAATCGGTATATTAACCAGGTTAGACACACAGTCCAGCGGTGGACTGTGTGCAACGCTAACTCACAGGTCCCGGGTTCGAGACCTGTTGCACGCTCCGGTTCGATGATTTAAAACACTTTTTGAAAATAAAAGAATTTTGAATAAACTGAATTAGTATATAAATATAATTAAAAACAGAATTATTTCGGGTTAGACACGTAGCTCAGTTGGTAGAGCTGCGTGCACACGTACGGAGGTCTCGGGTTCGAGTCCTGCCCGGCGCATACATGTACACAATAGAACCGGTCAAACAGTCAAACAGTCAATGGTCAATGGTCAACGCAAAAGTCAACATTTTTTCTTATATTTTTATTAATTTAATTTAATTCAAAAATCAATTAAAAATACTTAAAAATAATGTTTTTAAAGATAGGAAATAGCCTTAAACTCACAAAAGTATATCTAAAAATCCTATTAAAATCATTAATAAAATCCACTCATTTACTATATCTTCCGTTATTATTTAGGTTAGTTAATCCTCGTTGTTCAATCCTTCAAACTCGTGCGCATCTCATCATCTCCAACCGAACGCACCCAATGTGAGTGAATCTCTACAAATTCCCCGTTTTAATCACGTTTTTGGGGTGTATCATGTGTCTTACCATTTATTATATTTAAATCATTGTGCATACATCATGTCATGAACAAATGTGTATTCAGCTTGTATCAACGGTTGTGTGGTTATTGTTTAGATTTAATTTATTTTCAGTACATGCAATTTCATAGGCCGCCGCTCCCCATTACATTATGAGCGTTGAGCAGTTCCCCATTACATTATGAGCGTGAACCTGGCGTTGCCAACATACGATCAGCTCCGTTTGATTGAGCCTTGATCGCACAGACATTCATCATAGGCCGTCAGTTCCCCATTACATTATGAGCGTGAACGTGACGTTGCCAACATATACAGTTTCATTCATGTTATATATTCATGCAAGTTCATATGTTATTGTATGTTATTGTATGTTATTGTTTGTGATTGTTATTGCTATTGTTTGATTATTTACATTTGCTCACATATGACTATTGCACAATTTTCCTTGATAAAAACAACAAGAAATTGATAATAAATGCTTATCTAACAAGGTTCACTCGCCAACTTATGTTGACCCAAAAACCCCCATTTTTACATATGATACAGGTGAACCAGCTGCAGCAAGAAACACATAGGATTGGCTTAGAAGAATAAACTGGTTTAGAGCTTGGATTGTTTAGTTGGTTATTTTTCTTTGTATTTGTATGGACATGTTTGGATTATTGAGAATGTAATTTTGACTTTAATAAATATGAAACATATTAGTAAATATCATGAGCTTTGGTGATAACCCAATTATGCCCCGACTCTTATTCCGCTGCGGGTCGGAGTGTGACATGTATATTGTCGCCTACATAAATGAGAGAATTGTTCAAGGACACCGCGTCTACAAGACCCTAGGAGGCTAAGTATGCTTCACAAAAGAGGGTTCAAAGGTTACGCCTACCTATCTTGCAATACTTAACTGTTGAATTTGTATCGTTGAAACTTGAAAGGGGAAAGATCGATTTTCATTCATGTGGGGGATTGTTGGAATTTTGTGAAAATAGCATTTTCATAAATATAGGAAATGCGTATTTCCTAATTTTGGACGATAAATAAATATTATAAAATGAGGTTTATATAAATATTTATTTCCGGGTTTGTGTTCTATGTTGGAAGAGCTTCGCAACAAACTAAACCACGTCCAAAACGGAACTAAGATGAATGAGATATCGATGCTCAAAGTTTGGTGTTTGAAACATTAAATGCTGAAATAATGGGAAAGTAGCATCTTGTCCCACATAGGAGGAGTGATGAAACTTAAAGGGGTATTTAAGCGGGAACACTCCTTCCTTATTGTTTCATGGAAGCACACACTAAGTGTATTCGCGAAGGGTGCGGAGCACCCTAACTCGCACTCGCACACGCGCGCGCGCGTGGCGTGGCTCAGCAAAGGCTGCAGGACCAGGTGGCGCAGACCCTAGAAGGCAACGTGGCAAGGGGCGCGCAGGTACACAGGTAGTGGCGCATGGTGCAGGCAGTCTAGGTTGCGCCGCAGATGCCTGACGTGCGCCGCGCAGCGCAACAAAGTGAACCAGTATGGCGTGACCAGATGGGTTCCCTGGTGACGTGGCGTGCGCGCGCAAGGGCTGGGGCACCAGTAGGATCGCGCAAGGATGTGAGCCATACTGGCGCACGCGCAATAGGACTGTGGAGCAAGGATGCTCGCGCAAGGGGTTGCGCACCAGTAAGCACACGCAGGGATGTGAGCCACACTGGCGCGCGCACCAGCAGGCTGGCGTATGGAGGCGCGCGCGCGACCTGCTGCTTCCAGAGTTAATGACAGATCAGTTACACTTCAGCAGTTGAAACAGACGAGTCAAGGGTCTTGACCAGGAATGTAACTGACAAATTAAAATTGCATTAAAGACGTTTAATGCAATTTAATTCGTTGAGTTAAATCTTTTGACTGTTTCAACACAGATGCAGTATAAATACTGCATTACATCAACACCAGAGGAGACACCAAATCACCAACGAACCCTCTACTCGAAATTCTTCTTCTTCCTCTTTCTTGCAGCAAGGTACACCTTCGGGTTGCGTCATCTCCGGCAGTGCAACTGCTTAGGCTATTGTATCCTGGAAAAAAAACAAGTTCTCCTGGGAGACTCGAAATTTGTTTTAAGGGACCCGTGTCTAACATGATCCTCAGCCAAGAACTTCATCTTTTGTTGAAGTTTTGTTCTTGTATTTTCTTTATTTCAGTTGTAATCCGTACTGTAATTAACTGCTTTCTTTATTTTTTTGTTTCTGTAATTCAGTTAAATAATTTTTTATTTATTTTATGCGAACAGTTCCCACATTAAATACATATTTTCAGAATTTGATTAGAATATGATAACCTGATTTTGACATAAAAAAATCATAACACGTAGATTTATAAGTTTAAGTTGTTTATAATAATCATTATGTGTGTGTTTCATCACGCTAAATAGTTTAGATTTATAGGGCACATCAAGTATATTTGAACATCATTGGGTGATCATTGAGGTTATCTATAGGCAACGTGTGAGACATAGAGTGAAATGCATCCTTCTGTTGGTGATACTAACATAGATATCCTTTTTAACATTGTTGAATGGAAAGCATGGTGTATATTTGATGTTTCCTTGTAATGCTTTGGGTTTTCATATTCTAGCTTCTTTCTAGATTGGCCATGTTCTATCATCTAATATAAAGTTTTTGGTGTATTCTAGCATTTGGGGTATTAACGGTGACATGACATGTTAATCGACATTCCACACCACTTCCTCCTTGTGTTAAGGGACGTCAAATGGTTATTTGTAAACATGATAATCGGATGTTAGAATATTGAATTAGTTATTCTTTTCTTTTTAAACCAAAAACCACTAAAAAATAGGACTAACGAGACTAAACCATTCCCTTGGAATGAGGCATAGTAAAATGGGGGGAAATGAGTAATGTGATATGTTGATAGAGTTAAAGAGTGTTAAAGTATACCGCAATGCCTAATTATATTTTGCCATTAAAAATAATTAGGATCATAAAGGAATCTTTGGATAAGGTCTTTATAACTCTTGTATTTTTCATTTCTATGGGATTTAGTGGATTTTGTGTTTAAGTTGTTATTTTTAAGACATGAAGGCTTAGAAACACAATATAGCGTGTTTAGTTAGTTAATTTAAACTTTTAATGTGTTCTTTATTTTGTGCAAGTTTTTATTTTAAATGATTGAAATGTGTTAAAATAACTATTAGAAGTCTAAGGGTAGGCGGTGAATTCACATGAAGGGGCTTTTGGGTAGTGGTACCAGATCGGGTATAATGGCACGCCTATTTCATGATGCGACGGGTTCAAAGGGGAGAGGTGATGTGTACAGTAATGATTGGTTATTTGGAGGGTATTGTCACACCCCAACCGATGGCAGAAACATCGGGATGAGACGAAAACGAGATTGCTCATTGTTCACAACATTAATAAGTGACAATAATTAATTAAACCATATTTCCTTTCATAAAAATTGTCAAATACATCAATGTAACAAAACAAAGAAACAACATAACATTTGCAAAGTCATAACAAAATTGATACATCAACATTAAACCTAACGTCTAATTTGTGTGTATCTAGTCCTTGCTATATTGTATACATAGCATCATCTCCTTCAACCTGTAACATGTTTTAAAATAATGTCAATGCGAAAGCAAAGGCGAGTACACAAGTTTAGGCATAGCATACATATACGAATAAGTTTAAACAATCCTCATGGCAACTAAATCTATACAAGAGCAATATCAAGGCATGCAATACTAATAATCAAACCCTTAACGCAATCATAATGTTTTAACATGACCTCACGAAAACACGATGGAGGTGGATGCGTGAATTCCTATACCGCTATGCATGTCAAACGAAGGCTAAAAATAGTTAATAACTAAAGCATAGCATAACGAATATCCAAGACAAGCAACAAGTATATGATTCAAGTATTCATGGGTATAGTATTGTTTGTGTGTTTCATAAAGTTTAAGTGTTCGTGATTTTTGTATATAAAAACATGTTACACCCAAGAGTGTTATAAACGAAAGTGGGTCGAGTGTACTCACGGTTTGTTAGTCTTTTCTGCACTTGACAATCCGTGAAGACGTTGGTTCGAGGATAGCGCCGAATTATCCTACAAGAGGAAACGAGGCGTATGAGTATAGAGTTTAGACGGGAGATGAGGAGTATTCGAGCATGATTAAAAATAAGTTAGATAAAGTATTATGATACGAAAGTATTCACTAAGATGTAACACTCGTTCTTGACACTATAGTAACTCTTACGAGTTGGATGTGATTTCATAGGTTCGGGACCTATTAGAATCGTGACAATGAATTACATACTTTAGTGTTAAACTTAATAACTTGATAGTTGATTATAAGGTCATTATCAAGGTTTCGGTTTTAGGATTTTAATATAGTTCCATATAGTTATATAATCATGTAGGAGGTGGGAGGATGAACCATCCACTTTGGAACCTCTTAGTATCATGTAAGTCAAGTAGGAAGTGGGAGGATTAACCATCCACTTGAAACTAGTCCACTAAACCCAGCCCAAAGCTGAAAAATGGCTGTCATTTTTTATTTTTTTCTTATTTTTTGTTATTTAATGTTATATATTAGGTTAATAGATGTTATGTATTATGTACATAACATGTATTATCGTGTGACAAGTTATTTCGGGAGTATGAACCTCCTAAGTTAGAGTTTTATTAGCTAAGAGCGGGTTTTAAAGTTTTAAAAATTCCTAAGATGGTTACAAGTGTAGATTTCATAATTATACTTTTTGCGATCGAATAATCAAGTGTCTCGTGTGAATGAAGCGTGTACGCATTACGAATACACGATAAGGATTTACGATTTAATTCATGTTTAGAAATCATGTAATGAATGTATGCACGAATCAGTGTATATATAATGTCTATCTCGCATAAAATATAAATTTCATTACAATCAAGTCTCGGATTTACAACGATTCAAAAAAGAGATACAATTATAAGACGACAAATTTCCGAAAATAGGATTCCGATTCGTCCTTTCTAAAAATAGAAAGTTGCGGAAGGCGAAGCGTTACAGGTATAGTTGGTGAGCACCCCTCCCACCCTAAGGATGAAGATCGATGTTATAATTGTAAAGCGGTGAATTGGTCTAAAACTGATTCGAAATGACGGTTTGATAAAGTGATTTATCAAATTGGGTAAAACTTATTCAAATAGTTAAATACTTTTATAAATGTGTTTCAATATTTTAATCATATGTAAGGTAATCAAAATCTTTCTTTTATGAGTGTGGAGCTAAATAGGGTTAATATGGAGCAACTAGAGCTCAAATTCACTCCTTGGTGTCAAACCACAACCAAAGGAATACCAATACTTGATTAGAGTTGAACTGGTCGTGAAAATGATTGAATTGTACATAGATCTTATTAATTGCAACTCTTGTCCAAATGAGCGCTTAATGAAGTCGCAAGCCAAAGCCTTTTAAAACACTTAAGTGTGAGATGTATGTTTCAAGTCTCACAAGTAGCAAGAAATTCGTCGCTAAAAAAACCAACTTTAAGCAAAGGCTCATTGAGTTTGGAGCTAAACCAACTTAAGGCGAATACATATATAGTTTTGTATACACTCCAATTGTCCTTTTTTGAGCAACCAAAATGTTGTTAAAATACGAAAACCCGACTAGCAAAAAGCAAGACAAAAACAAAAACCAATCTTGAACCACACCTAAGTGAACCCGCCCCACTACAAATGCAAGAGAAAACAAAAAACCTAGAACCGACCCCTCATCAAATATGTGAAAGAACTACTTGAAACAAACCTGAAATCGATCAAACACTTCTCCCATTCGTCAAACAGAGAATGAGACTCATAATTGGTATCTTGTTCATGTTGGTATCTTACATGATCTTTTGTCTTCCATATTCCAAAATAGAATGAAAGCTTCAAATGGCACAATATTCTCATCATTTTCCTCCTTTTTATCACTGAACCCAGTGATTGATCTAAATTAATTGACGGATTAGAACATATCGTAATTGATACACCTTGATCATATGTTTTGTATACAAATTGTATATCTTCTTCACCATCCTTAGCGTATCTTTTGATTTCACTATTTCCCGCTTCTTCATTACCCCACCTCCTTCGACATTCTCATCATATGATCTCCATTGCCTGGTCTATCGCTATGAATAAATTATCCTTATAATTAATCTATTCCCTTGAATCAGATGAGCTTTCTTCAATATTATTCTAATTTGGCATCCAAGCAGCCACCTCTTTGACAAATACTTCATAATTATCGCCATATATTGTAACATTAATCCTCTCCGATATTGTAACATTTCGTATTTTCATACTTTCTATTTTTAGAAAGCTTGTATTCGTATTTCATTTCAATCTTTGCAATCTCGAGACTTAGATCATAATGGAAATTACATCTTATTCATACTTTTTTTAATTCATGCTAACACAATCACGAATACGCGTTTTATATATGAAGCTGAACCATACTTATTATTTATTTTATGCTCGGAATATTATTCATATACATTCATATTAACACATGCTTATACATGCCCTAAATTGCCCTAAAACACTTAACATATTGAAGATATTGCATAATTGGACAAACAACTAAACAACAAGGGTTAAAATGCGATTTTTGATTTTTAAAGGCCTTACGGACCGCAAGGCCATAGGCTTGCGATCCGCAAGCTAGCTCTGACGGGCATAAATGTGTTTTGCTCGCGGATTGGACCTTTTTTCACCTCCAATCACCTTCCAACTTTGATTTAACCCAAACCCTAACCACCCCCCCCCCCCTATAAAACCAAGCCTCCTCTAACATGTTTTTACTTTCCACAACTCCATATCACTCTCAAACACCTCAAAACCTACGAGAAATTCTAACTTTGGGCAGATTACTTCAAGCTCAAAGTTGTGAGTTTTAACTTGCTTCTTCAACCGTTTCTTCTCATTTCTTGCTTTCTAACTTCTTGGATAACCTCTGTGAATATTACCCAATGTTTACCAAGGTAAACAAGAGTGGTGCATCACCATTGTTGAGGTCTAAATAAGGATTAAAATTCTGCCTTTATAAACTTTCATCTTTTACAACTTGTTCTTATCTTTCTTGGAAGAACTTATACCAAACCTTGTCCCTAACTAATCTACATGTTGAGGGGCTTGAGTTAAAGTGTTTTTACAGAAATTATGAGGTTCAAACACCTCCTTGCTTTTATATATAAGGATCCTAAGTAAGCTCTAAGATGAGAGAAACCAAACCAAGTCTCCAACCTTCAATGTTGAAAGATTTGAGTTACGGTAAAGGTGTGAGCGTTGGATCATCGTCTCCATAACTTGGATTCCACCTAACTCACTAGATTGCTTAGTTAATTAGCTTATCATCTAAATCACCAAACAAATTTCAAGTGAACAAACTACACCAAGTCTTCAAACACTATTCATGTTTGAAATGCACTCGTCTAGTTTAACGGACTTGGTTGTTTTGGTGATTAGAGGATTTCAGTTGGTTACATTCATTCATGACCATCCAAATCATCCTTGGGATGATTTGTGTTTTGGTGAATCCACAAGGTTAAGGGAGTTTTGGTGTCCAAACCTTCAAGTCTGGTCAATTCATGTTTGTGGAAGCTTTGCAAACCGTGAGTATACTCGAAACCCCCTTTTTCACTTTAATTACTTTTGGGGTGTTACATGTATAAAATAAACAAACTCACTTATGCACACAATCAAACTTATGAAATCACTCAATCCACAAAACATGCTATATGTTATGCTTAGGTTATTCATGCTAGATATTCATACATGCAACTACTTGTCATTAACTTCGCTAGCCTACCTTAACATGTATAGCCCTATAGGAGTAGCACACCGCCCGTTTTCCGTGGTCTATATTAAGCATTCAATCATAACCTTCTTGTTCACTTGTTGACAAGATTACACTCATGAGATCTTTGGTTTTACACTTAGGTTGTGCATGCTAGTGTGTAATTTAACTTAGTATGCGAATTGTCATGTTGGATTTGAGAACCCTTTTAATATAGGATATGTAAACCAAACTTGTATGCTCACTGATCTATTTGTGTTGACGGATACTTTAATATATGTTGCAGGAAATTAGTTTGTTGCATGCGAATCTACTTAGGGTGGATTAGAAACGACTTAATTTTTATGTTATGTATTTCTTTTCGTTGTTTATGTTCAAGTTACAAAATGTTGTATTTCCATTTCAAGACAATGTACTTCGATTTAGTTTGAAATGAAATATTGTTTACTTAAATTATTGTCACAAATAGTATGTTATGAAGTCTCAAACAATCTCGTTTCATCTCACTCTGATGTTTCCCCATCGGTTGGGGTGTGACAGATATTCTATCCATCTAAGAAGATCTAACAACTAGATTACCTATAGATAAGCATGTATCTTTATCTTCAATAAAGAACATCGGATCACCCCAGATTTCCACTACCCTTCTGAAACTTTTTGTTGCCCAAGCATTTGATGGTAAGCCTTCAATTGGCAACCCCAACAAACGACTTTCTTTTAAAGTGAAATTCTTGGTTATAGGTGTAAAATCCGAGAAGACCTCTTTAACTTAATCATTATTTTTAAAATGTTACACATTATCATATCTATAAACGTTATCAAACCCACAACCCACCCACATAACGGATATTCAAATTCATGAAACCAAGTTTAAAGCAGATGTCATGCAGTTTGGAAAAGACAATTATGTCTTTTACCTGCCTCGAAACCATGTTATCGGGTTGCAAAGAATCCATACAATCTTCTTTGTCAATTGAAATAGTCTTCCGGATTACACTGATCCAACTTTGTTTCTTTTGTTTCCTTATTGCAGCTCTTTGCTTACACTTTCAGAGTTTCTGTCATTAAGACTTTAACCACTCTAGTATATGAAGCCATAAGTTTTGTCGGACCATTATTTCCCTTGATTTGCCAGTTTTGAGAATATTTGATGAACGAATCTTGGTTATTATACTGAGTCTTTGTCTGTGCAATATTCATAGAAAGGCTTCTTTGTTAAACCGAGCCATATCGAAAAACAAATGGTGATTTCTGATCCATATGGTTTGTAGGTTCCTTAACAATTGCATTTGATCTTTAACTTGATTGAATCTAACAAACATGAATCGCTTAACCATACTTGAGAGTTTCTTTGAAAGATATATGTTAGACACCAATTCCCTAATCTTAACAAACCCTCCGTAGCCTTGCTTCATCAAGATTTGCTGGAAAATTTGAGACCCAAACTGAGAAATAAAAGTTTATTACAATATCCTGATACGAGACCCAACCACCGCTCATAACCTTCAATGTCCATGTCAAGTTGGAAAATCTGGAGGAGCGGGTTCCAGCATGTCGAACCCTAGATCTATGGATACAACTATCATATATCTTGACTAATTATGAAAGTGAAATAATTTTGGATGTTGGCCTAATTGTCTACTTTAAGTATAATTGTATGTTATTTAAGTTTTATACAACTACTCAATTTGAGTAACTAGTTGAATCAAATACACTAATGTGTCTAGTTACATGTTAGGAATGTATGCTAAGTTGTGTTTATGTGTGTACGTGATGGCTAGTTAGAAGGATTTGATTCTTAGTTGCTATAACTTGTTTCCATATGATTGAATGGGAAGTATTTGATTCTTAGTTGCTATAACTTGTTTCCATATGATTGAATGGGAAGTATTTGATTATCAGTTGCAAGGACTTACTTCTATAGGTCTAACCATAAAGTATTTGTTCATTGGTTGCTAATTTTGATTCCATATGGTTGAATTAGGGACATTTGATCTATGGTTGTGAGGACTTGATTCATGTTTATCATTTAAAGATTTAAAATTGCAGTGAAAAGAATTGTGTTTGAGTTTGTGCATTGATCATGAACAACTACTTGTCAGAGTAGCCACGACTTAGTCGGTCGGTGATGAGATCAGCGATCAGGTCGGTAATAGGTAGGGGCGGGGTGATAGATTCCAATTCATTTGCAACCAATTAAATCAGCGACCAGGTCGGCCATAGGTGGGGGTCGTGTGATAGATTCCTATTAAAATGTTTAAATTGCAATCCAAATCATTCAAATTTTGATTCCAAAACATTATGGGAACCAAACGCACCCTTAGCATCTCATTACGTGTAATTCATATAAATTGGTGACCCTTCCAAGTGTAAGTGAGAAGCAAAGGGTATAAACCTACCCAAAAGAGTGTGTTGATAACTACTATGTTAGTGAGACGTTGTAACATATGTACTTGCATATATAGTGTTGGTAGTGAAAATAATTCTTGATTAAGAAGTGGATGCACAATAAAGTCACCTTCATCGGAACCATTATACAATAGTTCGTTTGTATGATGATATATTTATATACCTTATGTGTTATTTAAATCATTTATATCGGTTTTTTTCAAAAGCTAATAAATTGTACTTGGTCCAAAACCAAAAGCACATGCATGTCATTTATTTTAACAAAACATGAGTTTCATGTAAAGACTAAGAAAATACACTTGACTGAAACGACAACTAACATAACATTGGTATGATATTATTTAAGAGAGTCGAATGGCAATTAAGGAGTCACATGACCTTGGCTTGCAAACATCCTCATAATTAAACTATATAGTAAACTAAAGGGAATCTAACCCACCATATGAAGGAACATGGCTTCTAATGTCTACAGAAATTCACAATTAATGCAAACCAGTAAACGAGATCCGACATGAGGCTCAAGTCTTGTACATTTTAAAACTCAAAAAGGTACAAACATACATATTAAGACCTAATTTCAACATACCCCCCCCCCCCCACCCTACCAACTTTCACACATCATCACTCTACTTTATCTAGGCCTGCAAACGAACCGAACGAACATGAACTGAGGCATGTTAGTGTTCGTTCATTTAACTTAACCAAACACGAACATATAATCAAACAAATTCTTGTGTCTGTGTTCATTCATTAAGAAAATGGGCATGTTCGTGTTCGTTTAAAACCTAAACGAACAGTTCACGAACATAAACAGACATAATTTAACAAATATAAAACAATACAAATGAACATAAATGACCATATATAAGCGGACATAAAGTTGGGGTTTTTTTATAAATTATTGATTAATTAAGATAAGTTCTATATTGGAAAGCCTATTTTTATCTCTAGAAACCCCAATTATCAATTCGTTATATGTATATAAGTAGTTAAAAATCCTCTTTTATGTTTATATTTGTATAAATACAACTCCATATGTATTTGTTAAAATGCAAACGGACAAACATAACGAACATAAATGAACGTTCACGAACATAAATGAACGAACAACACGTGTGTTCATGTTCGATTATATAATTAAATTAACAAATAAATTTGTTTATGTTCGTTCGTTTATTAAATAAACGAACTTCCCTTCGAACAAGTTCATGAACGTTCGGTTCGTTTACAGACCTAACTTTGTCTCATAGAGGTACGTTAAGCATACATAGGGGTACCGACTTATAATTTTTACCGATATACGACCGCTCGCTAAATCAATTATTTTAACCACCCCCACCCACCCACCCACACACATGTATATGTGTGTATATAATAAGTCTGACGAGGATTCTGAAATTGTATAATTTTAGTGGTACTCAGGAATCGTTGAACCCTGAAAACGATTCTCCAGAGAGACTGCAATTAATGAGTTCCACATGATTCCAAGCTTCTAATCTTCCATTCCAAGAAAAAACACTTCCCTAGTTGTCTTTTTTGGATTTTAGATACCACAAAATTCATCTCATAACCAATGCAACTGTCTTTGTTCTTTTTTATCGAAAACAGGAAAACAACAAGACAAACAAGACACCATTTGGGTCTGTACCTGTTTGAATCGTTACCCAAACAGGGATTATAGCGCAACTTATTACCCGTTTACCTGTCATCCTTATGTAATTTTACTGATACCCAATATTAAAAGTCTTGCACCCAAAAAAGTTATACGACATCGTTTAACAAAAGTAACAAAGAAAGAAGGCGGCGTTAATAGACCCAAGGTTGGAGAACTCGTTAGTCGGCTGATGAGGTGAGGACTAGCGACTACTCGGGATTAATCGGATCGGGTTTTTTATACGTGATTTTCGGTTTTATGTATACATATACACATTTTTATAGGTAAATATTTTAATTAGAGGTTTTAACTCTTCCTCAACTCATTTTTTTAAGTATACAAGATTATTTGTTGGAATTCATATGGTTTGGTTGGAAACTGACTAATTTACATGTTTTAGCCGGAATATACATGTTTTTTTTGCCATAATCGCCAATTTTTGGCCGGCCGACTAGAGCCGACTAGCGATTAATGGATTGATTAACGAAAAATCAATAAGTTACTGACCGACTAGGAATTAATCGTCAACTACTCGTGATTTTTAAAACACTAAATAGACTCTAGGGAGAAGCGTATTAGAGTACTTGTAAGCGAAAATTGTTGAATAGATGGTTTAGCTGAGTATTATAAAATGTGACATAAGTAAAATGTTGTGTTTCCTATAGAAAGAAAAGTCACAACACTACCTAACCACCCACAACTTTTAGGGTTGTTTCAATGGGTAGCTAGGAACCTAAGTGAGTGAGTGTGAGTGTGTGTATTTTATTAAGATTGATGTAATAAAGTATGAAGAAAAACAGACATCTTTCCCCGTCTTGAAGAAATATAAAACGTGAGACCTCCAATGCAAGCATTGAATGCACCTTTGATGATTTGGAAGATTCGGTTATGGGGATGTGCGTGGGTGCTTAAAGTTATATTCATTATTTTACATTTTTACGTACACAAATGAAGACAATATATCACTTCTCCGGTAACGGGTCTGAGTATTCGGACAAGAAACCAACTATGGACCCGAAACCGGTTATTAAAAGGGATACTAGATTTAAATAAACTTAATTTTCACTAATTGGTCAATAGCACTACTAACTTTTAATTTGTACCTCACAAATCCTAACTTTCAACTTTTTTCCTCTGACACTCCCAAACTAAGACTACACGGTGTGGAGGGGCTTGAAGGAAGAGTGTGGAGCGACACGTGACAATCACATCAGCATTGTGAGAAAGTGGCGTGGAAGAGAATAAAAAATATATAAAATAAAATAACATCAACCAATCAAAACAAACCTAAACTACACCCATCAATCAAGAGTTTCCACTTCACTCACACATTTGCCCCCACGCAGGTGAAAATTCTCAACCCCAAGCATAACGCTGTTCACAACGCGGGGCACGGGTTGGTTTTGTGGGCGTGGACTGACAACAACGTCGTGTTTTGACGCCCACACCGTGTGGTTTAACTGAATTTTAACCCAGTTAGTTTTTTGCTAATGTGGCATCTGGCAGGCTTTTTTACGGACGTGGCATCCAAGGTGCCACTTATTTGGTGATGTGACAGCTGACGTGACATTTTTTATGAAGTGGCATCTGGTGTGGCACTTTTTAGTGACGTGAGATCTGATGTCAGCTAACTTGGTTTGGGTTCAGTTAGTTTGAGATTGTCAAAGGGAAATAAGTTGTGATTGTTATCGGCCAATTGGCGAAAGTTGTGTTTATTTACATCTAATATCCCTTATTTAAACTGCTTCTCTTTGAATCGATCGGTTACAAGTTGTGTCGCTTGACCCGACATACTAGAGTGGAAGGTAAGACTACGTATTTGTTAACGGTGCAAATTCACACAAAAGGATGTATGTAGTTTCACATTTTTTTTAAATATTTAGCCTGGTGGTATTTAGTGCGTACTCGAATCCAACAAAACGAGCATTAGGTGGATTTATGAGGAAATTTAAGGGTGTGTGTTTTTATGATGTGTTGTATGTCACTAATTGTCTATTTGGTTGCCTTCTAAAAATATCTTTAGTCACTATATTTTATGTTGTTTTTGAGTAGTTATGTGCCTTGTATGTTTGGATGTAACTTTGATGTCTGGATATGGCGTTGGAACTGGGGGTCTCACCGGAAGCAGTCTCTTTGTCCCTTGGGATAGAGATAAGGCTTGCCTACATCTCATACTCCTTAGACCCTACTGATAGCTTTGCTATAAGTGGGATTTACTAGGTACAGTTATTGTTGTTGTGTTTTCTATTAACAAAACAAAGGGCTTGTAGCATGGTAATACCAAAGAGTGTACTAAGGTATATGTCACCACAAGACACTAACTCTCCACCTTCTCTCTATCAATGCATCAATACCAACTTATAATTTATGGCCTAATATTGATAGCATAACATAACATTATCTACCGATATGATAAGGATAAATATTTTGCTAAACTATAGATGATTTTATATGATCATGTATCCTTATATCGTCCGTAGATATATAATATAGGTCTTACGCAGATGGCGAAGCTTGCCCTCGAAATCCGGGGGCGAAAACGTATATACCCAAAAAATTCTATACGAAAACTACACATATAACACTAACCGAGCGAAAATTTCAGGGGAGCGGGCGCCCCCTCCCGCCCCAATGAACCTTTGCCCCTGACCTTACGGGCTAGTAGCATTGGGGATTGCCCCTCATAGGTGTAGTATGAGTTCAAATCCTTAAAAGTTCAGGTTGATCAAATTGTATTAGGAGTAACAAAAATTTTCTTAAGAAAATATAGGTCTACTCTAATTTCGGTCTACCGCCTTATCGGGTTATTTCTAATTTTTTATACTTACTGATTAAAATTATTTTTCGGAAACAAAAGAAACAGACATATTAGTTAACAACCCCTACAAGAGCATTCATTGAGCAGCAAAAGACAGACCTGAATTCCAATTGCCGGAACAGAAGGAGATTGGAATTTCCAATGGAAGACAGGGTTCTATTCAAAATTTCCAAAACTGCAAAATGTCGTCTATACCATTTATGAACACAAGTAAATAATACCAAATAATAATATTAATAAGATTACAATAATAGTTGACAGGTGTGGCAGAAGCAAGAGGCATGTGATATTGTGATTCCATGGGCTGAGGGACCATACTATTTTGTTGCTGCAGGATTACTCTTTTAAACTCTTAGATAAGATCATAAGAGGGTCATTAATTACATGTTAGTATAATCCTGGGAAGCTAAGGTTGATGATTAAAAATTGGATTGCTAAGATGTGTTTCATCTTTCAAGTTACGTCGGTTTATGAGAAATTCCTTACAGATATTATCGTCTATTATGATACTAGATCATATGTGAGGAACTTAAGGTACGTGGCACGATTAAAATTTCATAATACCCATAATACTTCACTAGTAATGAAGAAATCATATTTGCAAGCCGTAGGCCGTAGCAAGCCTTGCTTTTATAAAAACTCCTGAGCAAACTGACCCATGAGTTTATGAACTTAATTAAGGAGATCTGAAGTTCTAATGATAACAAACTGAAAAGCAATGCAAAAAATCTACCAATACAGCCAATATATTATACTTTCTAATGGTAGGGTCGCTATGTTTCATCGACTAAGATGGTGCAAAATAAGTACCTTGTCATTCTTACCATTTTGGTAGATGTTAGAAAATAGCGTGGGTTGGATAATGGGTCAAAAAAGGTAAATTTAAGAAGGGGTCGCAAAAGGTGAGTTGACAAGAAATACTTTTCCTTCAAGAAAAAAAAGATGATTTTTTTTATAAAATTAATGTCAAAAATAATTGTTAGCATCATACATCTTAAAAGTCAAAAACTATACGTTGGGGTACATGCCACTCAGTAAGCCCATTTGATCTACTACAGAAAAGGACATGGTATATTTAAGTTATCCTAATACATTATTTTTGGGCCAAAAATTCTAAGGCCCACCGTCAATGCCAAGCAGAGAGTATTAATGGGCCATAATCTAGTGGGCTTTCAGACTCAGTTTGGATTCAGTGAAATGCATTATCGTTTTTGTTATAAAGAGATTAAAAACATTAGAAAAGTTCATTTAAGGAAGTAATCACATGGGTCTGATGATATATGTTGTATAGCCTTCGCAGTTCTTGCAGCTTCCGTGCGTTATGCTTCTTAATTCCATTCCTAAACAGAAAGCTGGCTGAAGGTTGTTTTTCTTTTATTACAAGTGTTGAAGCTTTGTCGTGTTGGGTTATTTTCCTTTTCAAGTATTCGACTGTTTGTGCCTGAACTGATTTCTCACAAAACAAATACAATGAGATATTCACACCACATAAAATTGTGGATAAAAGTTTTAACAATGATATCCACTCGAACACCATCAGGTTATTAACTGCTCGAACACCATCAGGTTATTATTAACTGCTATAATGAAAGCGTAACCAAAGTATTCTAATGATATAAAGCGTACCGGATTGTGAAGAATGACCGTAGCAAGGTCCTTCAGTCTCTTGACTTTTCTAACCGCTTCCATGTGTTCAGATAACGCATCTGCATCTTTTGTTTGAAGTATACCGTTTGTTTGAAAGCATGCAAGTGCTTTCTCACATGCCTACAGAACAAATGAAAATTCAAGGGTATTTCTTTAAATAAACAAAATTTAGAAATAATCAGATAGATTAACGAAATGGAATGAACTATAAAAATCAATTAAAAATACAAAGAATTGTAAGGGGGAAGGGATAGGATTCAATTAGAGATAAATGAAAAACTCCATTACAGAATACAGAGGTGGGAAAAAGAGGCTAACAACTTACAACATTTTCTCTAACCTCTCACCTATCCTCTATGCTCTATATAACCAGAAACAATAAAGAATAATTAATTAATTAAACCCTTGCTGACGTGGCTTCAATCTAACAACCTTCCCGGGACACGCTTAACTCGACTCCCCTTCTGGGCTGTATTGAGCTCTCTGTTTGTAGGGTCTCATTTGGGCTGATAACATGGTTCACATCCTTCATAACACGAAACTATAGCTAGATGTTAATTGATTTTATAAAATGTAAGCAAACATTTGGCAAGTACTAGTGATGACTGCTAATGTAAAAGAACAAGGTGTAAAGGCCTCACAAACATATATACACTGCATAATAACTTAATTGCTACTTCAGAAGCCCAAATCTGGTTTAAACTGAGGCTACTACCATCAAATGAATTACATGACATATAATAGAAAACCAACGAAACATACTATAAGAAACGGGCCATCCACACCCACCCACCGCCATTGTCTACCGCCACCACCTACTTGTTGCTTCGGACACCACCACCATCGCATCATGCCACCACCTTTGCCTGCTGTCACCACTAGCCGGTATATAGATGTATGCCAGGTGGACGCACTTTAATATTTTTTTTCTAAAACGACCAGTTTCAACCTTAGCCTTGACCAAACAAATTGACATATTTTTAAAAATAACTCGTTTTGATCCGAACAAGTTTGACCTGTTAACGAGCCCAACCTAACGCAGGTTTTCCATGCTTATTATATAGTATGAAAACATCAAACAAAAGAACATGCCAGTCATAGCCTATGCAGTTAATATCGGTTATATATCGGTCCCCTAGTAAAATGTCGGTGTCAAATATTGGTCAGAATATTGGTACCGATATTATCGACGGTATTGACCGATATAACCGATATATCACCAATATTTGACCGATATTTTACCGAATTTTGACCGATATATCACCGATATTTTACCGATATATCACTGAATTATTGGTGTTACATTGCTATATATATAAATTCTGCATTATATTAAAATTACCGATATCTCACCGAGATAACCTATATCTCAGATATCATATCCGATATTTACCGCATTAACTGCATAGGTCACACAGCTACTGGAACTAATCTACAGTCAAAGTACTCCAACAATAAAACTTTCATCTACTGGAACTAATCTACAGTCAAAGTACTCCAACAATAAAACTTTCACAACACTTAATTACAACTAGAATGTCACTTATTCCTACTCAAACACAAAACCGAACCGATCAAACAAATATATCATGCATAACTCATACGAATACGTAATATCCAAAACAAAAACATATCACCATAATTTACTATCACCTACTATATTCATACAATTCCAAACTATTAGAACATATACCTTTCTAGCAATGGCATAAAACCTGTTATCAACAGCTTGTTCAGCAAACGCGAACCATTCGCTATACGAAACATGTAACAACAATAAAACTTTCATAACACTTAACTACAGCTAGAATGTCACTTATACCTACTCAAACACAAAACCGAACCGATCAATCAAATAAGTCATACATAACTCATACGAATACGTATTATCCAAAACAAAAACATATCACCTAGTGTATTCATAACTTCATATGATTCCAAACTATCAGAACATATACCTTTCTAGCAATAGCATAAAACCTGTTATCAACAGCATGTTCAGCAAACGCGAACCATTCGCTATACGAAACATGTAACCGCTGATCTACACCACAATTCACCTCTCGCAAAACAAACGCCTCATATCTCAACGCCAAACAACTCTAAAAACAACAAATATCCATCAAAACTCATAAAATCAACAAAATAACAAGCAAAACTAGAATGAACAGCATACCTCTAGATCTCCGGTAATTGCGAAAGCACGAACGAAAAATTCAAGGATCAGAAGCTTGTGATCAACATGTAGTTCGTTAATTTCACGAAGAACGGTTACAGATTCGTGTCTCATGAAGTTTTTCAGGCTCTGCTGCAGATCTAGTAGCGATTTGACGTCTCTGGTGATTAAAATCGACTCCAGAACGCGTAAAGTTCCGTCGTCGAATCTGAAGAAGTTGCGATCGGAAATTGTGAGTTAACCGGAGCAATATCTAGGGTTTGGTGGATTAAAATGATGAAAACTTACCTTCTAGCTTGTATGAGAGAGCAGAACAGAGAGATTTGGCGGGAGATGGCTTCGCTGGTGTACATTTTCTCAACTAAGTTTGTGAACTCTTTAGCGGGGATATTCGTTTGTTTTCGATTTATGAATCTCGTTTGGTTCGTTTGTATTTGTGAACGTTTGATAATATGGATGTTCGTTTGTGTTCAACAGTTTATTAAGATTTTTATTTTTTTTGTTTTTTTTAAATACTTCAAATTTCTCCTAATAAAATATTGGGACAATTGCATATTTCCCTTAAAAAACTTCTTAATTGTGTATTTACCCAGCTTAAAATTTAAATTGCATATATCCCCTTCCTTAACTAATAAAATTACAGATTTACCCATTTTGATTTATTTCATAAAAACAAGTTATATAATGATTTTTTGACCCTTATTTTGTTCCGGAACTTTAAAGAATTACATATCTACTCGTTTTTATTAATTTATGTGGCTTTTTCACAATTCTTTTTGCTTTTATTTTTTTTTTACATTTTGCTTGTTAGTTTTCTTTTCTTGTTATTTTTTATAATCTAAACACTAAAATAAATCACTAGAGTACGTAGATGCATATTTTTCCATAGAATATAAACAATTTCCGAATAGGTGGGAGCTTAATCAGAGGACTACAGACCAAAGAAAAGAATGTAACTTGCTTAAAACGTATTCTAATGTATATATTTATAAATAAGCTGAAAATCATTCTAGTTAGTTTTTTTACTAAGTTATTTGTTTTGTGTTTTTTCTTTTAATCATTAAACGTATTTTATTGTATATATATATAAATTATCTGAAAATCACAAACACCCCTAGATATATCTTAGTAAAACAAACAACTTAGTAAAAAAACAACAACAAGAAACTAGCAAAATGTAAAAAAATAAAAACAAAAAGAATTGTGAAAAGCCACAAAAACTAGTAAAAAAGAGAAAATTTGTAATTTTTTAAGTTCCAGTGAAAATAAGGGTTAAAAAAATCATTATATTATGACAAATGACAAATAACGGTAATTCCGTACAATCTAACCACCTATTTTATTTTATTATCTCATGCATTTAATCGTAATTAATTTACGTAACAGAGTCGTACGACATATAACAAGTATTAGGACAAGTAAACATGTTATAATATATATTGGTTTCCGTCACATTGCGAAACAACTAAAACTATGTCCTAAAAGTGTTGGTAGAGGGTGTTGGGCGCATTATTCACGGTTGCACTATTCATGCCAGCAATCGCTGAACTGAACAAAACAATGAATCAAGACATATGAAATGACATAACTAAGTCCATATATATTTGAAAACACAAATGTGGGAATAAGTCTTATATTATTACACAACTTTCCGGTGCAACGCCCTAAAAATAAAAGGGAAAATGTCACAGAATAGTAACCAAGTTTCAAAAGTGTTCTAATTAGGTCACTCATATCGTTTTTGTCTCAGTTAGATAACTTAACATTCAAATCGAATCATGTCCTTTTTTCCATGGGTCAAGAGAAAAATTGAGCATAAGATGCTATGATCAGATTATTTTAATATATGAAATTTAATTTATTAAAAATAAAAACACTTTAATTACATTAAAAATTAAAAAAATAAGTTAAAATCCACGTCATCACTCGATGTTAGCATCAAATGAAAGGGAAAAAATAAACAAAAATCTGCATCACCACGGTTACCTATGAAATGGATGATAAAACCCTTAATTTTAATAAAAAATGAATGTTGAGTGACCTGATTGAAACACTTTTGAAACTTGAGTGACCTAATTAGAACACTTTTAAAACTTAGTTACTATTCTATAAAGTTACCCCAAAATAAAATCGTCCGATCGACTAAAAATATAATATTTTTAGTTCGTCCGTAATAATAATCCGGCAATTCCGGACCTCCAGAATTGTGACAAATGTGGAAAACACACTAAAACATTTTTAAGGTATCAATGGAGTGTCCAAAATTATAAGCTATTGGTGTTAAATCGTTGTGCACATAACTAGTCCGTTATTGACCCGGCGAACTAGTAAGCAATATTTTCGCCACTATAACAACCAAACGGAAGAGATAGCGAACTAGTTAGTCATATTTTGGTGTCGTAAACGTCTTACATAAACGCCATAGCAACAATGGTAAATTAAAACCATCGCTCCCGGTATTATATAGTGTCTTCCCTATATCACCAGGCATCGAACCGACGAGCGAACTTATGGCATTTTTGTCATCCAAAATCAAGACCTACTAAACTAATAAACCAATTAGACTTTATTTAAAAACCTTGAACTACCTTTACTACCCTAATTAACATACTTAAACTAATCACTAAAATATCTGGCAAGTTTAATAAAAGTTAACATGTTAAAATGAAAGAAGAAGAAGAAATATTTACACCATGTCCATCCATATTTACGTTCAACGATGTGGGCCCCCACCCACTTTACTTGTTAGGAAAAATATGACGGTGATGACATGAGAGGAATGGCTTCTAAAGATCATGTTGGGACAATTTAGAGATTTCAAATTATAAAGATTACTTATCTACTTACCTCCATCATTTCTACACCTTCCAAGTAAACCAAACCCTTCCCTTCCTTCCCCTTTATTCACGGTAGCCCCAAGTCCCTATAATCCCATCTTTTTCATATACTAAACACACCATTTTAAGCATAATAATCCCCTTTCAAGATCATCCAAGAACATGGCAAGCATGGATGGACACTAGGAAGTGCTTGGAGCTTTTATTACCTTCTTAATCTTTTTCTTAAAGTGTTACAATCTCTTGCAAAGTTGTAAGACTTCATACCCTCATTTTAAGCTTGTTATATTATGTAGATTATTAAAGTACAAGTTAATCATCTTGTACATTAAAGAAACAAAGCTTAAAAACTCCAATCACCACATAAAAAGTTTATAATAATCATATATTATGTGTTGACTATGTTACTTTGCGCTAGTAGATGAATATGTATATGATGATTATGTTAAAATAGGATGGTTAAAGTCATGATCTTGTATAATCTAGGCTAGAAATTATGATCTAAACGTCTTGATGATTAGATCTAAACAAGATCATTATCTTTATGATCCATGGATTATGTTATGAACTTGGAAATGATTTGTGATAAATGAGACTTTTGTAAAAGCTAAACACCATGATTTACCCTAAGATAATCTTAAAAAAAAAAAGAAGAAGAAGAGTAGTTTAAACAAGTGTGTTTAGACAAAATAACTAGAGTAGAAAGTATGATATAATAACGGTTTAAAAAGATCTAGTTAAAATATATAAAAGTGACATTATTTTTTTAGTATAATGTTACAAATATATATACAAGTCCATGGAAAATAATGATAAACATGTAGGAATACATGCATGCAAGGTGTTATGTTGAAACTTGGGTGAGATTAATGATGATTAGTGGGTTAACCATGCTTAAGAATACGTCTTAAAAACGTAGAAAACACACCTAGTTTTAGGGGAAACTATGACGGATTTCTCTAAAAATCTAATCACGATTAAAAACGGGATTAAAGGGTGATTAACAATGATGATCGTGATTAATGGTCTTAAACATCATTATTGAACACTTGATGAAAATGGTTAAGCCCTTAACGTATAAGAGTTCTTAAAAACTTAAAAATATATTTCACATAAAAATAAGTGGTGAAAAATAATAATCATGCATGTATATAATTTTTGGATAAAAATTATATATATTTTGGAAAAAAAATTCATGAGTGTCTGTAACTATGGAATATGTGTAAGTATTAGATATACTAAGAATGATTCAAAACAATGCACCCGAAACACCGAGAAATACTTGTAAATATAATTACATATACCAAAAGTAATGGTGTGAAAATGGAAACAACCAAGTCGTACACATATTACATAAGCGGTTAAACGGACGAATAAAATGAAATGTCCAAGGTCGAACTACAAAGGCGAAACTCTTAAGAAATAATAAATATTTCGACACCGTACAACAAATATAGCTATGCATCGCCATAAGCAAAAACCCGGAAGTAAAGGTGTATAAATATTACTAAGTGTTATAAACATATACTTAGTTAAAAAATACATGTATTTAATAATTCCCACTAAAGGACTCAATTTATGGAAATGGGCTAGGCCCAAATTACACAACACATATGGGCTAGGCCCAATCATATAACTAAATGGGCTAGGCCCAAATTATATAACACATGTGGGCTAGGCCCAATGACATAAACTAAGTGGGCTAGGCCCAATGACATAAAACTAAGTGGGCTAGGCCCAATGACATACGTGCAAGGCACGAGAACTAGTGAAGGACAAGGCCCTTTCACACACGATTAAATACTCGGAGAACAAATATATATATATATATATATATATATATATATATATATATATATATATATATTTGTGAAGCAATATACAAATAATAATCGAACACAAAACTACCAACACTATTAATACAATGAAGTTGTTCCAAGAAAAACTAATAAATACAAAATAACAAGTCAAGATTAACAACTTGTACGAGGTCCAGTTAGACCTGAAAGTGTAATGAATTAAATACACATGTAGGTATTATACGTGTACGGACACTTGTACTATTACACGGAATGCAAAGCAGTGAGTTCATGTTCCCCCTTTTCCTTTTTAAACGTTTTTCAGTTTTCTAACAATCGGGGGTGAAATACATGCTATGAAATTCTATGATAAAGAGCATGTTAGCTACGGGTTTAAAGAAAGAACTATGATCAATGTGTGTGAGTAGGAAAGACTATATAATAACCATTAATCACTTAGTGACCAAGGTGCAAAGGTGTAGATCTATTGAGTTCACGCTCCATTCTGAATAAAACAAGTCCTTTCAGAATGCTTTTGTGAGCCCTAAGAAACTCTGAATAAAACAAGTCCGTTTAGAGTGCAAGGTTGTCTCGGTTTGGTTATTTACTTATGACACATAATATCAGGGACTAGCTACCCGCTGATAGATCCTTAAACCGTAGGAATAATAATAACATACCGGGTTTTCAATGTTGATGACAATTACTTATGCAAAAACTACATTACATGAACTTGCTCAACTTTTGTTGATTTTTCAACATTACATGTATTTCAGGAAACAAGACTTGAAAGGTGATAGACTCCGGGCATTTGGGAAGGAAGTAACAATGGTTGCCACTTTTGGAAGGTTTGCCTCTTATATCCCATCTTCGTGTGGGTATATAGGAGTCAAAGCTTCGGTTTATTGTATAATGATAACAAGTAAATGTTGATGATGTAATATTACTTAAACTATATTTTGGATGTTAACTAAGTAACTTATGTTAAACATGTAATGTGGTTGAACTTAATCTATGATATGGCAACATTGTTATTTATTACATGTTTACTCGATTTGATGCAATGATTACCTTATCAGTCACACGTTTGCGCTTCCGCTATGACCAGGGTGTGACATATATAACTTGTTTTTAAGGAAATTAATCAAAATTCAATATTATTTCTTTTTAATATTTTCCAAATTTTTGGGGTGCTTCTCCAAAATTTTTATACACACTTCACCGATGAACTGTTCTGTGTGAAGTTGGAGATGAAAAAAGAAAAAATTTCCCGATAAAAAAAACACCATTTTTTCATTACTAATCGAATATCCTTCACTATTTGACTAAAAATGGAGCGAAATGATTTTGTTTTGTTCCTCGGTTGAAAAGAGATATCTTAAGCAATCTGAGAAGCACTTGAATTTGCAATTTTATTAGTTAAGGAAGGGGATATATGCAATTTAAGTTTTAAGTTGGGTAAATACGCAATTAAGAAGTTTTTTAAGAGGAAATATGCAATTGTCCCTAAAATATTTAATGTGATAATTTTGTTTTTTAAGACATTATTTTAAGTTAATCAAGATTATGTCAAACGATTTTGGTTTATTTAGGTGGATCTACGTAATTTTGTGATGAAAGATGACGAACTTATTCGAAATTTAATATATGTTTGTGTTTGATTCCGTTCATGAATGCTTCTCTATGTTCATTTGTTTTCATGAACGCTTGTTTATTTTCATTTGTGTTTATACACATTTGTTTGTGTTCATCTACGTTCTTTTGTGTTTGCTGTCTAAAATTAACTAATGAACACGAACGTAAAATTTTGTTCGAAAAGTGTTTGTGAACACATTTATTTCTTTTTTCCATCGTCGTCAAACATTTACAATGAGATGGTGCTATTATAAAATGAAACATGGACATGACACCAAGGGTGCCTACAAATAATCAACAGAATAATTAAACAGAAAATACAACAAACTCAAGATTGTTCTGACTTCTGATAAATCACCTCAATCTAGATGTTAAGCTTAGACCAAAAAAGTATAGTGCGTGGAAGATAGCGATTTGGTTAGGAAGTCAACAATCTAAACACTTAGTCATAACATATCAAACGAGTCAAGTCGAATCAAGCAAGGGTGGGCTTGAGCTCGAGCACAAAATTAAACGAGGCAACTCGAGCTCAAAGTTAAACGAGCCTAAGAACAAGTTGGGGAGGGACCGCTGAAATACCACTTTCCTAAGACCGTGGGGTATGGTGAGGCAGGGGTTGGGGGCGTGGGTCGAGACGTGTCAATGGAGGGGCACCGCCGGTCACACCACAATTTGATGGGTATGGTGGGGCGTGGCTAGGCCGCGTGGCTAGGCCACGTGTATATTTATTTATTTTTCTTTTTTTTTATAAACAAACCTAAAAATATTATTAATATATCCTAAAAATTACAAAATACATAAAAAAACATTAATATTAAACATAAACATACTAAAATTTTAAAAAAAAACCTACATAAAAAAACCATTACAAATATTAAACATAAACATACTAAAACTTAAAAAAAAAACTAAAGGGTTAAATAAATCTCGAAGAGGGCGAGCTTTTCGAACGGGCGCCTCTCCTTAGATAGGTACTCGATATTTGCCACCGCCACCCGGTCGTCGTGGCTAATGTCCCCGCCCGGGACGCTTTCGTAGTAGACCTTGAAGCGATCTAGTTTCGGGCGTAGTTCGCACCACTTGTGTTGGCACGCGTTGAGGTTGTGGCTGTTGTTACCAACGTTATGTTGATAACTTGCGAAAGCCGCTGGCCAGTACCGGGTTTCGCCGGGTTGTCGAGCTTTCATCGCGTCCACGACGCCAGTTACGAGTGCGATCTCTTCTTCGTTAGTCCATGAAGCCATGGGTGTCGGTTGTGAAGGATGGCGGTTTGGGGTAGCGAAGGGGGACCAGTGGGCTTTAAATAACGCTTGGGCTTTAAATAACCGCTGGGCTTTAAATAACCGCTGGGCTTGGCCAACCCAACGGTTGGTTTTTAAAATTCAACCGGTCAACCGGTTGGTCAACCCGCCTATAATGTTGGCCAATTAAAACCCGCCACCTCAGCTGGGTAGCCCCGCCCCAACGCCGGGTGCCAAAGCCCCGCCCAAGGGGCCACGCCATAAGCCATGCCCATCCGGGGTGGTAACACCGGCCTTGCCCTCCGACCCACGCCCCAACCCCCGCCCCATACCCCACAGCCTAATGTGTATACAAAAGCAAAAAAAAAACAAACAAACATGAGTTGGTTGCAAAGTGGGTGACGAAAGAGCTGTGGATGCCTCGATGGGCTTTGTAGCAGAAACGGTTTCGCACAACTAATGGACCTTATGCATGAACTCTCTAAAGTAAGCTTCAGAAATAGTGAGGATGCGTTGAGATGGAAAACTAGCCGGGAAGAAGACTTCATAGTGGCGGCTATCAGAACTGAAATAATTTTAGTGTTATGTATCCGAATCCAATGTCGAGTGGCCATATTGGAATAGGTGGGTGCCATCAAAGATAAACTATTTTTGTTGGAGAACAAAGATGGAGCTAATCAAGTGTTTGAGGTAGAGTCATCTGATCATCTTTTGGTGCAATGTTCAACAGCCAAAGCAATATGGTCAATCCTTGTTTGGCTAAAAATCCCAAGTATGCAGCAAATGGAGTCATCATGTAAAAACTTGTGGTAAACGACCTAAAGAGATCAAATGTGCGAAAAACGTTATCAGTACGGTTCTCTATGAACGATGCGGTAAATATGGAAAGCTAAGAATGAGAAGGAATTCAACAGCAAACACATATTTGGCGATTAAACCGAGATCCAAGTTCCATAGTATATGGATTGGAAGAAATGACGAGATTTTAGTGTTAGAGATGTAATTCCGTGATTGCTTGTTTGTATTGTTTTTTTTTTCTCTTATTATGCTGCCTTGTACCATGTCGGCCTTTAGAGCCTTTGCTTGCCGTGTCCTATTAATTATAGAATTTTCGCCGTCAAAAATAAATATATAACAAAAACCCTTAAATTCATTTTTTTGGTATTCCATTTTTAACAAATTAAGCGTTAAACATGATTTCCAAGATAAAACCCCTATTTTATTAGCAGATTCTTTTACCAAACGCTGTCGTTTTGGGGGCTAAAGACCACCCAAAATCCCCCAGACACACCCCAATTTCCAGTTTCACCAACAACAATGGCATTCTCTCTCACACACTTCCCACTCCCCACCGCATCACCACCAACAAAACCCACCACCACAAAACTCTCAACAACATTCAAATCCAATTTCACCATTCCCACCTTCAACCTTAACAACAACAGCCACCGTTACGCCGTCGTTTGCAACGCCGCAGAAGAACAACAAAAACCCACCACCACAGAAACCGAAACAACACAACAACAACCACCGTCGGATGAGGAGTTATCGGAACTGGGTGCGGAGATCAAGAAGGCCATGATGGATAGAGAGGAGGTTAGGAAAGATGAGGGTATATGGGCCGGAGTAGCGGAGGAGATTGGCCGGATTGAGTGGCCGGCGTTTAATAAGGTGTTAGGGACTACCGGGGTTGTGCTGGGGTTATTGCCGGTTCCAGTGTCGTTTTGCTTACTGTTAATGCCGTTTTGGCTGAGCTTTCCGATCGCGTGTTCGCCGGACGTGGGGTTCAGGATTTTTTTGGATAAGGGGTGGGATTGGGTGCGGGCTGGTATATGTGGTTATTGTGGTCTGCGGGGTGGTGTATGTGGTTATTGTAGTCTGCGGGGTTTTTGGTATAGTGGATTTCGTATTTTTGTTTAATTTGTGTTGGTTAAAAAGAAATGAAACAAGGAGATTTTCTATTTTGTTCTTGTTTTATAAATTTGTAGCATGTAGCATAGACATTTATATATGTTTAAACTTATTATAGTATATAAAAATTTTAAAATGATTTCAAATGAAACTAATATTTTTTCTCTTTTGTTCTCGTAGTTTTCTATTGAAAATCATGTTAGAACCGGAAAATTTATGAAAGAATGTCATATAAACGGACAACAAGCTGTATCAGACCCCCTTTTGAATTTCAAATCGATTCTTTCATATTAAATTGGTGTTTATTGATTCACCTTTTGGTGTATTGAACTACCAAATCATGTTTTTCTATTCGAGCCAACGGACGTTAGATCGAATATATACATTATCTTAGACCATCCATAGTGGGATGACATCCAAGACACGTCACCCATTTACACGTGGAAAGCGTGAGCTCCGTAATGCCCCATGCCCTCTTTTTATATACTCGTTAAACTTTCTAATAAATCAAAAAAATTACACTTAGCCCTTTTTATCTTAATTTAGTTTTTATTTATGTAATTTAAACATTATTTCAATAAAGCGAACCACTACACATTTTTTATGTTTAGTTTGTTAAAACAACACTACATACATGATATGAACTTTCTTACTTTTTAGTTAAACCACTGCACATAGTTTTTATATGTATAGTTTCTGTCATTATTCATTTGAAGGATTTGAGAAGTACATTACTTATGTATTCGTATCAAAACAATCACAATATATTGTTAGAAACATTAGTTAAAACTTAAAACCACATAGTCCGGCTAACCATCCAACCCGGCCAGTTTAGTTGTCAGTTTCGAGAAAAGGTATCTAACGGTTCAGCTCACACAACTCGTTGTTTATAAGCCAAAAAATCATACCATCATAAAACTAACTACATATTTTTATGGTTGGTTAAAACAATACTACCTTTTTATGGTTTAGTTAGTTAAAACAACACTACCTACATGAGATGAGCATTCTTACTTTTTAGTTAAACCATTTACACATAGTCTTTATATGTATGGTCTATCATTATTCGTTTAAAGGATTTGAGAAGTGCATTATTTATGTATTCGTATCAAAACAATTACGATATATTGATTTATTATGAACATAAGTTAAAACTTAAAACCGCACAGTCCAGCTAACCGTCCAACCCGACTAGTTTGGTTGTCAGTTTCGAGAAAAGGTATTTAACGATTCAGCTCACAGTCTCACACGTTTTATCAGAACCAACCCACTGGTTACAAGTCAAAAAATCATACCATCATAAAGCTAGCTCATGAGTTCAAATTTAAAACACCAAAAGTAGCAAAAACTAAAGAACCCCCAACCACCACTAATCTTACAAATCTTCATATCATGTTCATGTTCATCGTCTATGAACACACAATAACCTGAACGAAATCAATTAAACGAACACAAAACATTACGCATTAGCGGGACCCACAAGAACACCCTGTGCAGACCCTTCTTTCTTGCTATTATCATCCACAGACTCACCATCATTTTTCCTAATCCGAATCTTATACTTAGTTTCAAAATCCGTCAATTCTTTCTTCTTCCTCTCCAACGCTTCGTTAAGTCGAGCAATCACCACCTCGATCCCTTCCTTGTTTTGTTGTACAGCTGGCAAAACTTCCTTAATCGTTCTTTCGACGAGCACGCCACCAATCATTCTGTAGCAACGCAGTGTGGGATCGAGTGGCTGTATAGCGTTAATGACCAATGAGTGTTCGCTTACTTCCATCTCGAGTTCTGTGATTTTTGAGTATATTTGATTCATTTCGGTTCTTATGCTGCCATACTTGGCTGCAACTTCTTGCTCATTTATCGGCTCCCTTTGTTCACTTCCAGAAACACCAGCCATGATACTGACGTTTAAAAAATACATATTAGATTTCAAAACTATAACCTGTAGCAATGAAGAATAAAGATTTAAACTAACTGTAGCATCTATAGGTTACAATCTAATACATATTTGAGTTATCGTTCAAGGTGAACGCTCAAATGGGCAAACTTTTAAAAAGGGGGTCAAATGAGTACACTTAAAAACAGGTCAACCTTGGTTTTAAAGACCACGCCTGATGCGTGATTCGCGAAGGAGAACGCATCAGGGGCTTGAGGTGGCGCCTCATGTACTTCTGGGTCAATTCAGTCAAACTTAAGGTGTGTAGGAGGCTGATAAGTGAAAACATGCGCCTCACTCTTTTTAAACCAAAGGGTCAAATGGGTAAACTATAAAAACGGCTAGAAACGTAATTGTAATGAGTCAAACAGGTCGAACATCGATGTATTTAAATCCTTACAAAAAATTTAAATTGTTTTATCCAAAAGTTGAATTGTTTTTTTAATAGTACAATTTTTGTAATTAATATATAATACTTTACCTATTTGAAAAACTAGAACTAAAATTATGAAGAAATGGTAGCGGGTCAACCCTAACTGATGCAACCCCGTTTTACCCTGTTACCTAGCCCAAATCAACCAGCATAGCGTGCCAGCTTTAGAAGTAATGTTCAGGTTGAACGACTCAAACAATTCAGAAATAAATACCATAGAACTAATTGAAGTAAACCAAAATATAGTATACGCGAAATGACAGCTAACATATTATTTGAAAAATCAGATTCTAAAAATAACCAGAAAGAGAGAAATTCAAATTGGGTTTCTAGTGGGTTGAATTATCTACAACTGCGCATTATAAGGAGAAGATCCGATATTGAGTTGTTCACATAAATTAAGAAATCTCAGCTTATCGACCAGAAAACACATAGGATTCCATCAATTTATCCTCAGTTCTATCCCACGCAAACCTCACGTGTCCTCTTTTATAAATTTAATTTTGCATAATCTTACATCATCTACCCATTGACAAAAATACATTGTATCGAACCTGTATATACAGTATATATTCCACATGAAAACACCAGGTCACCAACATCAAAAAGACACTCATGCCACTCTTCAATAACAAAATGTTATATTGTCCAGTGGTAAAAAATGCCTTCTTCAAAAGCTAGGTGACAAATCTACCCTTTTGATATGTTATATGTAAAAAACAATCCCGTTTTTAGTGTTGTTGGGTGACAAAATTGCTCTTTTTATCTAGAAATAAGTGGTCAAATAGACTGCATATATAAATTGATAACAAAGCAGCTTAGAAAATCCTTTTTTTTGTAAAAAATGCAAGTTCATTTCATAAAACATACAAGCGTTAAATATATAGTTTATGTTGAACTTAAAAAACTGGCATTTAGTAAAATGGAACTAATAATTTTGGGACATGAATTCAAATAGAAACACCGAATGTGAAGAAAAGTGGAATTAGTTTTTGAACAGAGTTCAATCATGTCACATAATGTGACGACAAAGAAGAAACCCTGAAAACCACCTTACTAATAGATAGCCTAGAGTGACCTCCTAAGTAGTTAATGCGGTAAAATATCGGATATCGGTCAAGGACTGATATTTGAGATATTGGTTATCACGGTGGGATATCGGTAATTTTAGTATAATGGTAAATTTATATATATAGCAACTTAACACTAACAATTCAGAACAATTGTAGCACGTAGGAATTGACTAAGACTTAAAACACTAACAACTAACAGTTAAGACTTAAAACACATGACTAAGGGCCAACACTTTGTTCATTAATTTTAATACCCATGTTTGTTCAATGGGAGATGTTGAAATGAAAAAAAGGTTAATCTTTATGTTCCAAAATTAAATTAACTTAGTTATCAGTTTTTATCATTACATTCAGTTTGCAAGATTTATAAAGAAATGTATTTTTATTTTGCTTTATTTAAGTGCGCTTTAATTTTCTCGGCCTCCTTTTTGCGCTTTGCGAAGACCGCGAGCTATGCCTTTATTGCGCCTAGTGCATTTGATAACTGGTTCAAACCATTACTGGTTAGCACTTAATTGGTTCAAACCTCTTACTGGTTTAGCACTTAACCATTCAGAAGTTGTCAACAGCCCCTAATAGCAGCAATAAAAAGAAAGAGGAATGGTAGAACTAAGAAGAAAGATACTGATATCAGAAAAATCAGTGATATGTTGGTCAACATCGCCAATATTATCGGTACCGATATTCTGACCGGTATATTGCATTGATATCTCCGGAGGGGACCGATAACCGATATATCACTGATATATATCATGATATTAACTACATATTGACCTCTAACCAAAGATACTGTGACTAATTTTAACCAATGCAACACCCATCATCCATGAGGCGTATGGTTCATAGATTTGATGCGTGTCTTTTTTCTCACATTCTAAGTGAAAGCAACTTATGTATGTGATTTCTGAAGCCTAAAAAATAAAAATTAGCCCAAAAGATAAGCTGCTCAAATGACAAGTAGCATACAACCAACTTACCAACAACAATGTGAAAAGAACTTTTGTGTGTCAAAAAGGTTGAGTTTGAACTGCTAAGCTAACAAGTGGATTCAAATTTCAATTGAGGATGCAAGATGATATCCCAAACGGTTAAACACTCCTGGAAACAACTTGATAAGGTTAAGTGTAATGGGGCGGTATGTCACGCCCTTTTCTTCTATAACGCCCCCATAGCGCCCGGAACACCATTACGGGGGGCGTTATGGGGTAAATTTTTTGTCCTCCCGCGATGAATATCACGGCGTGATAATTCCTTCCCCACTCACACACATATGCATACATACATATATATAAAGCCCTATACATGTATAATCCCACTACACATTCGAGTTATATAAAGCCCCTCACTTACGCATTTCGCCACTTGTCGCATACGCCCACCTGGGGGCTTTATGACTACGGATGGCCTAACATAACACTAACAAGTAACAACAATCAATAGAACTTGAACAAAACATGATTAAAATAAATACCCTTCTGGGCCATCAAAATTGGGGTGTGTTTCGCGAGCAGATGTCTGAATGGTTCACACATTTGCCTCTGAACATTTAAGTATTATACCGAGTCCGAATGGTTAAAATCTATAATCTGAATTGGTCAGACATTTGACTCTGAACGGATAAGCATTATACTGGCTCTTAATGGTTCAAACCATAGTTATTAAATGCGAGCGCCTCCAGCGCCTAGGCGAGATTTTCAGGCGAAGCGCATTTAATGCGCTTTTGGTTCCCAGGCAATTAAAGCGATTCCATGAACAATTAATATTAATTAATCCATTTATTGTTTAATAATATTCTTTACTGTTTAAAGCCTCGACATAACCAATTCTAGGCAATTAAAGCTGTAATTAAAGCCTTAATAACTGCTTTTCTACTAAAACGTTTAAAGTATATTTTTTTGAACGACGCAAAGGATATTAATTCTCTACTTAATGTTGACATATTAATTTTTTCCTTAATGTTTGTTATATAGTGATATTTGAGACATATTGTTTCCTAAAGCTTAAAGGATATTAAGTCTCTGATGTTTGATATATTCTATAGTTTTAGATGTTACATAAAGGCCCTTTGTTTTTTTAAATCCTTGTCATTAGTGCTTTATAACATCAGTCTAGTTTTTTAGTTGTTGTCAGCCTCAACACTTATGTTCATTTAATTTTAATACCAGATGTTTGTTCAATGGGATAATATGAAATGAAACAAACAGGTTAATCTTTATAGTTCCCAAAAATTAAAATTTAACTTTATGTTATTCAGTTTTTTATCATTACATTCAATTTTGCATATTTTATAAAGAAAGTATTTTTATTTTTGCTTCATTTAAGTGCGCTTTATTTTTCTCGGGCCCTCGCTTTTTTTGCGCTTTGCGCCTAGGCCCCGGGCGAGGCTTATGCGCCTTGAGTGCGCCTAGTGCATTTGATAACTATGGTTCAAACCACTTACTGGTTCAGCACTTATTGGTTCAAACCTCTTACTGGTTCAGCACTTAACCATTCAGAAGTTGCCAAACAGCCCCTAACAGCAACAATAAAAAGAAAGAGGAATATAGAACTAAGAAGAAAGGTACTGATATCAGAAAAATCAGTGATATATCGGTCAACATTGCCAATATTATCGGTACCGATATTCTGACCAATATATTGCATTGATATCTCCGGAGGGGCCGATAACCGATATATCACTGATATATATCATGATATTAACTACATACTGACCTCTAACCAAAGATACATGTGACTAATTTTAACCAATGCAACACCCATCATCCATGAGGCGTATGGTTCATAGATTTGATGCGTGTCTTTTTTTCTCACATTCTAAGTGAAAGCAACTTATGTATGTGATTTCTGAAGCCTAAAAAATAAAATTAGCCCAAAAGATAAGCTGCTCAAATGACAAGTAGCATACAACCAACTTACCAACAACAATGTGAAAAAGAACTTTTGTGTGTCAAAAAGGTTGAGTTTGAACTGCTAAGCTAACAAGTGGATTCAAATTTCAACTGAGGATGCAAGATGATATCCCAAACGGTTAAACACTCCTGGAAACAACTTGATAAGGTTAAGTGTAATGGGGCGGTATGTCACGCCCTTTTCTTCTATAACGCCCCCATAGCGCCCGGAACACCATTACGGGGGGCGTTATGGGGTAATTTTTTTGTTCCTCCCGTGATGAATATCACGGCGTGATAATTCCTTCCCCACTCACACACATATGCATACATACATAATATATAAAGCCCTATACATGTATAATCCCACTACACACTCAAGTCATATAAAGCCCGATAAAGCCCTCTCTTACGGTTTCGCCACTTGTCGCATAACGCCACCCGGGGGCTTTATGACTACGGATGGCCTAACATAACACTAACAAGTAACAACAATCAATAGAACATGAACAAAACAAGATTAATATGAATACCCTTCTGGGCCATCAAAATTAGGGTGTGTTTGGTGGATGGGTACTTATTTAGATGTTAGTCAAATTTCAACTTGTTTGAGGCATTTCATCGAACAGTTAGGCGGCATAGAGTGATTGTTTTGAGCAATATAGTTTGCATAGCATTAACTGCTAGCTGTCGTAAGAAAAGAACACATAGTAACTAACAATCAAGTAAGGTAAGAAGAGGAGGAAACATCTTACTGCGACTTCTGGTGATCCACGAGCGAGAGATGATGTCCGATTCGGAAACCCTAAAATGTCACAGGTCTAAAGTAGACGTCAAGAAATAACTAAAAGACTCTAGATTAATTCAATTCTGAAGGGGATGGAGGCGCAGTTTTTTGCGCGTCTACCTGCTATTCTTATGTAATTTGTCTTGGTTATTGGATTGAAAGTTTTCTTTTAAAAAAAATAAAAAATAAAAAAAAATAAATTCTTATTTAGTTTCGACCACCTCAAGAATAAGTTTGTTGAGAGAGAAAGTAAGGACGAGAGTTACTATACTTGGAGGAAAGTATTTATATTTGTGTTTTAGATGACGTCATTTGGCCGTGCCGTACTGTTTTGATATGCGTCCAATACGAGGGTCGAATGATCATCTTGATTTACTTAGTGGGAGGATCATTATTGTCTTCCAGCGGCAGGACGTATGGTATCTACAAGTCACTCAGTCCGCCGAGTCCGAATCCAGGACTTGGCGAGACTTGTTTTCTTTTGGCGGGTGACCGTCTGTCACCTAAATTATGATGTGGCACATTCTTGTGTGTCACCCACACATGACTGCAACATCTCCATCTCACAGAACCCAACCGCCGCGAGATGTGACATTTGATTAGACAGGATACTTCCAAACTGTCTTTCATGATCCTTGTACTTTTTTCTCGTTTCCTTTTCTTAGTAATGGCTCTCGGTAAGGATAATACGAGTGCAAGTTTTAGTACCTTAACTCAGAAGCAGCTTGATAAATTCTTGGGAGTTTATCAGATTCCAGCGTATTAAATGGCCGAAACCGAGTCGTTTACCCCTTGAAGCTGGTAAGTTTACGTTTTACACTTGTGTGTGTAACTTCGTGAATTACCACGTACACATCTCGCAAGTTAATCCGTTTGGTCTTAGTCAGACAAATCACTTCGAGATCTCTTGTAGCTATTTGAACTGGAAACCAGATTTGAATGTTTTTCAGTATTATTATGAATATACTTCAGTCAGTGATTGGTTTACTTTTGCCTATCAAAAATCTGCTCCTACTATTACCTCCGAAGAGAAGTCATGCTTAAAACACTGGAAGGACAATTTTTTCTGGTTAAGGATATGATCTGGAGGTTTAGATACCAGTCCACGAACTTTGAACACCTGAGAGTTTTGTTTTTATACCCTTTTGGCCCAAGCATTGGTTGACAATCGAAGTCTGGTTCGTCCTCTTCCAGAATACCTACTCTTATTTGGCCGAATTAGCCGGATTTGGCCTCGTGGGGATAAGTATTGGCCTGTTATTGTTAGCATGGGTGAGAGTGAGTGGTTAGTCCGAATGAGTGTTGTTCTTACTACTATATGTTCCAGTGATCCTAACCTTTGTTTTGTTTTTCTTTAAGGAGCCGAGATGTCACTTCGAGACGCTTTGAAAGTTCCAAGCTTTGCTGATTTGGATTTAACTTTTTGGAGACCATAGGACATGTTGATCCATTTTGGCAGGCTGCAACAGGCTGTATCGGCTGCTTACGCAATTAGACCCCCTGCTGCTCTCGATGTTACCGAGATGGGTGTTCCATCCTCATCAGCTCCTGTGGCGAACGTGGTTGGAAGTTCTAGCAGTCTGGTATCTATACCAGAAGACCCTTTTTATTATCGAAGATGAAGATAGCGACCCGGACAGCCGTGAGCTGGATTGTAATCTTAATATTGGCTGCATTTCTTCAGAGAGATCTATCGGTGGAGATACAGAGAGCGGCTTTATACAAACCTCCGCGGCCTTCGGATCTAAACTTACACCATCGAAGAAGAGGAAGATTGAACCGAAGAGCGTTCTGGAACCAAATCCTAAGAAAAGTAAACATGGCGACGCTTTGTTGGGTATTGTTTCTAGGTAATCTAAACCAGTGTCTGTCCCTCCTTCGTATCGAGTATTAGAGAATCTGGATGAACATTTGACTGGATTTAAGTCTTCAAGAGATGAAGCTTCGCGCCCAATGTCTAGCCCGGACATCACTTTTACAAGAACCCATCCATTTGCGGATATGGAGAATGAAGATATAGACATCGAGATAGGAGTGACTTCATCAAAAGGTGATGAGAAAAAGGCTGTTGTGTCTTACAGGTATGGATTTAGGCTTCACTTTGGGTTCAGATCGTCCCTTAGAGAGCGACGGAGATCACATTTCCTCTGTATCTTATCATGGTTCGGGTCTGAGGTAACGAGTATGTTTCGCTTTGTTGACATTTTTTCAGATGAAATGGAAATGGATCCTACCGTAGCTGAAGAAAACTTTGTTCCGGATTGAGATATTAAGAACAAAGAGTCAGTAATGGATGCTCTTACTGCCAAGCTCTTCTTACTTAACTTGAACACTTTGGCTGACCATTATTAGAGCCGAAAGATGAAAAACCAGGAGCTAGGTGCATCTGTTCTTTTGAACCAAGCTCAATCAAACATATGTGTTACGGAGCTCTACATGAGGCGGATAAAAGCCGAAACGGTGAAGGAGGATTGGATCGAGAGCTTAATGTGACTAAACAGAAACTTCAAAAAACTCCTGATGTTGAGAAGAAAGCATCTCAAATTTCTCGGGAGTTAGCTCAAGTCAAGGATAAAGTGAAGTCCTTATCTATCCAATATCAAACGGCTTTGGCTGCTGCAGCGGCTGTTGGAGAAGAACGTGACAAGTGTTCGGCCGATTTTGAGCAGTTTGCTGGTAAGGTTAAAGAAGATGATGCGGCTCATAAGGACTTGTTGGACAAAATGGAGGAATCTCTAACCCAAGCTCGTCAGGCTTATGAAAAAATGATGCAAGGTTTAGTGTTTTTCCTTCCTTTTCATTTGTGTTTTGCATTCCTTAGTTTTTTCTAGTTGTTCTAACTAATCTTGCAGAGAGGGATTTATGCCAAGCAAGGGAGGAAAAATTGAAACAAGATTTAGGAAGCTTGAAGAAAGAACGTGATATCTCGGATGCAAATGGAGAACGAGAGTTTAAAGATGTAGGTGGAAGAATTGAGTTTAGCTAAGGCATGGCTATTGCCCGAGGGAGCCCGAAGTTTAGCTCGTTACGTACAATAAATGTCCATAGATGAAAGGAGTCGTGGCTACGATTAATAATGTTATGAGTGCGGTCAGGATGAATGATGGAGTAAAGGGTGTATACATGCATGCTTTGCACAAGAAGACCCATTTTAGTGATGCTCCCCTCTTTACTAAAGATGTTGACCACCAACTAGATGTGGCCATTGATCGTTTTGACAATCTGTCTTTCCCACTAGTTGACGTATTAGTTGCGATGGCCAAAGAACCTTTGTCTAATATCTAGGAGGTGTTGGCTTTGGCTTTGGCTTTGGATTTTGAGCAGGAAGGATGAGTTAAAACGGAGATGGACCTATTGGCTTCTTGGGATAGGCACCTCAAAGTTGTATCTTGTGAAGCTTTCTTTTAATTCTTAGTGTTAGTTTTTCCTTGAGAGGGGATGTCCTCTCTGTGTAGGATTTTGGGCCTTAAAATAGGTTATGTTACTTTTTAAATATAATGGAATGATCCATGCTTGACATATTCGTTTGTTATTTTGCTTTATTCTGTGAAACATCTTGAACGTGCGTCGACGTCCAAAACACTTCGATTTATGTAAAGTCGACTTTATTTTGGTTTTATTTTGTAGAACTTTCAATTTTGGGGGACCATCTAGTCCCGAGTAATTAAAATGCCTATCTGGATGTTTACTATTGCCATTGATATTGGCCGGTCACCTTAAGATGTGAAGATAACTCCGAACATAAAAGTTGTTCGGCCTTATCTTTTAAGGGTTTTACATTTGTATTGTCCCTGAGTGACGTAGTGTATGCGACGAAGAACGGAGCTGAAGAAGCCTAAGTTCTTAGCTTATGGTAAGCATGCGGCTCTATAGCATTTCCAATAATAGGTTTTACTATTCTTTTAGCATATGTCAATATATAAAGGTTATAATAATAAAAGAAAGTTTTTAACAACCGATATTTTATTTTCATTCATTGTTTCAGAGCATTCACATCCCGACGTTTCTACAAGAAATTAAAAATATGTGGGAAAACTCATCCACAATACTGAAGATGGAGAAATCTTGAAATTATTATAAAATCGACGTTGGTGCTTCAGAGATAGCATCTCTTGAAGGGGATGTTGTTCCATGTTATGGGTACCCGGAGCTCCATCCAGTTGTGACATGGTGTATGCGCTGTTATTTCCTGTGGTAGTGATGATATATTGTCCCTCCCATCGAGGAGGGAGCTCGGCTGGTGTAACACCTCGTAAAAACTCGTCCTGTAAAATTTTGACACGCGTCCTAATGTCCACGTGTTAAATAAGAGGGATTAAATAAACCGTCATGTTATTTTTATAACCTCTGAATGAGAAGCGAATAAATTAAAAGCGTCAACATGTTTAATTATACCTCTGAGTGACCATTTGTCGGAACCGGAACTTAGCGGTGTTTAGTATACTTCCTAATAGTACCTAAATCTAATTTGAAGGACCAAAGGTGTTTAAAATAGAAGTTATAAGTCCAGGGGCAGAAATGGCATTGTTTAAAAGTTGTATTGCTGACCCGGGGGTGGTCGCAGCCCCGAGAGCCCTGGACATCTCTCTCGTGGCCTGCGAGAGCCCTGGACATCTCTCTCGTGGCTCGCGAGAGAGTTCCAGTGACAGCCTGTTAAGGCTAGTCGTGGCAACTTGCATGTTTGCCAAATCTTTCACGAATTTCCACCATGTCTCAGCTTTTAGCACGTCCCTAGACACTTATTTACCCCTGGTGTGCATGCCTAACACCTGTAATGACCTCCTTCATCCTCCAACTCCATCCAAGCCTTGACTCCATTGAAGAACTTGCAAGTTCTTAAAAACTCACTCTCACTAATCCTTGCAAGTTCTGGAGCTCAAGCTACCTGCAAGTCCATCCCAAATTCGTACTAGGACCCTTTGTAAGTGTTCTTAATCCTCCTTTTTCATTTTGTCAAACTTTCAAGCCAAAAGTCAAGCTTGCTGTAAAAACGGATTGACTTTCGGTTTAATCTTTATCGGTTCAGTCATCATCTGGTCTAAACATGGTTACGTGATCGTAATGAGGTAGGTAACAACACGGGAACCTCCTGATTACCACATTTGCATGTCCGATTGACGAGTCAAACTTATTCATAAAAAGTCAAACTGGGTCAGATTTGGTATCAAACGCATAATTAACAACATGCATGCTATAAAATCAGTTTTTGACACTTTAAATACTTGGTAGTAATTATAAGAACGCGGGAACATGTTCGGCTCGTCAAATCCAGGTCTAAAGTCAGTTCGCAACCGAAAGTCGCAAGTTTGACTCCTGCTTTGACTTTCAGTTCTGACCCGATTTAGTATCTTTCAAGGCCGATTCTTAGTAACTAAGAATCGGCCTTGAAAGATACTAAATCGGGTCAGAACTGAAAGTCAAAGCAGGAGTCAAACTTGCGACTTTCGGTTGCGAACCGACCTTAGACCTGAAATTGACGAACCGAACTTGTTCCTACATGTTCTTATGATTATTACCAAGTTGTTAGTGTGTCAAAACAGGTTTCATAATACCTACATTGCTAATTATGAATTTATTTCAAAACTGACCCGTTTGACTTTTTATTAACATAACTTTGACCCGTCAATTGACCAAGCTAACGTGGTAATCAGGAGATGCCCTCTTGAGGGATTAACACCTACCTTATTACGATCACGTAGCCATGTTCGTTATGAACATTGGTTGGACCATAATGGTCTTAGCTCAAAGTCAAAGCGTTTTTACGTCAATGCTTTGACTTTGGCTTAAAGCCTAATAAAACTTAAAGAAAGGGTTGGAACACTTACAGGTGATCCAAAGAAAATATTAGAACTTAGGAGAGGTCTCCTTAAGCCAGGAAACAACTCCAAGAGAGGGTAGAGAAGATATGAGGTGAATGAGCAAGGATTGAAGCTCAACATTGAGCTCTATTGATAGGTGAGGGGCATGAATCAAGATCAAGACAAGTGTTGGAAGTTTTTTAAGATCACTCTAGGTGTTACATGAGGTGTCCAAAACCAGAATTGAGGCCATGGTTTCGAGCTGTGAGAGTGCAGGTGGGTTTAGAGGTGCAAGCATGCAGGTCCTGCAGCTGGCTGCCAATTCTGCGAACGGGCTTCTCCCGTGCGTCGAGCGGGGACACCAGGTCCCTGGCGCGTGGCGCCTGGGGTGCAAAATCACAAAATTTCCATTTTGGCCCCTGAACTTCTCCAAACTCCCATATTTCGACATAAAGGCATGTTTTATTCAATATGGCCCTGGTTAGCACTCTCGGGAGTATAACCGAACATCATTAAGCTCCGGGTTCGTAAAAGGTCACTCAAAGGCATATATTTAGCATGTTGACACGTTTAACCCCTCGACTTTAATATTCACCACGCAGATGTTATAAAATAACATGTTGGCGATTTTTGTCCCTCTCGTTTAGCACGTGTCAACCAAAGATTTCGGGACACGTGTCGGAATTTTATTGGATGAAATTTTCGAGGTGTCACATCTTCACCCCTTAATAAAAATCTCGACTTCGAGATTTATTTGAATAGATAATGGTTCTTTTGTCACATATTGGACTCGACCTCCCAAGTATATCCGGGACCTCGACGGGCATCCCATTTGACCTTCACAATGGGTACGTGCTTCCTGCGAAGTTTCTTAACGTGCCGATCTTCGATCGCAATTGGTTTTTCTATGAAACACAAGTTTTCATCGATTTGTATATCCTCACGAGGCATTGCTAGCGACTCATCCACGAGGCATTTCTTCAAATTGCTGACGTGGAAAACATCATGGATTCCACTGAGCTTTTCTGGTAGCTTAAGCCTATAAGCTACGGTTCTGACACATTCGATTATTTTGAATGGTCCAATATACCTCAGGCTTAGCTTGCCCTTCTTCCCAAAACGCATTACACCTTTCCAAGGTGATACCTTTAACATAACCTTGTCCCCAATTTGGAACCGTAAAGGTTTACGCCTTTTGTCGGCATAGATCTTTTGTCTATCACGAGCTGCCTTAAGTCGATCACGGATTTGCACAATCTTTTATGTGGTTTCGAGGACGATTTCGGGTCCAGATAGTTGGGCTTCTCCAACTTTGGCCCAACACACAGGCGTCCTACATTTTCTTCCGTATAAGGCTTCAAAAGGAGCGGCCTTAATACTTGTGTGGTAACTATTATTATAAGAGAACTCGATTAGGGGGAAGTGATCATCCCAACTTCCACCTAAATCGATCACACAATCTCGAAGCATGTCCTCAAAGGTTTGAATGGTACGCTCACTTTGTCCGTCCGTCTGTGGATGGTAAGCCGTACTGAAGTTTAATCTCGTGTCTAGAGATTGTTGGAAGCTTTTCCAAAGTGAGATGTGTATCTTGTATCTCTATCAGATACAATTGATACCGTCACACCGTGTAAGGACACAATCTCATCGACATAAAGCTTTGCCAACTTATCGGAATCATATGTTTCTTTAATTGGCAAGAAGTGAGCGGATTTGGTTAATCTATCCACAATAACCCATATTGTGTCATTCCCACGCTTGGTCTTAGGTAACTTAGTGATAAAGTCCGTAGTTAACATTTCCCATTTCCATACTGGGATTTCAAGTTGTTGTAGAGGTCCTGACGGTTTCTGGTGTTCTGCCTTAATTTGAGAACACGTCAAGCATTTTGCTATATGATTGGCTATATCTTTCTTCATACCCATCCACCAATAGCTGGTTTAAGATCTTGATACATCTTGTCGCTACCCGGGTGAACCGAGTATTTAGAGTTATGTGATTCCTGGAGGATTACACATCTAAGTCCTCCGTAGATCGGAACCCAGATCCGATCATTCATACTAAACATTTCATCCTTTCCAGATGCTAACAGATCAATGGTTGCACCTAATCCTTCCTTGGCAATGTTGTCCTTAGACATGGCTTGTTTTTGTGCAATTTAGCAGCTTTTCATTCAAGCTGTTCTTCAGTTCAATGCTCTTGGCATTGATCCTTAAAGGTTTGATTCTTTCCTTGCGACTAAGCGCATCAGCGACTACATTCACCTTTCCTGGATGATATCGAATCTCGCAATCATAGTCGTTGAGTGTTTCCATCCAATGACGTTGCCTCATGTTCAAATCCTTTTGATTGAACAAGTATTGCAGACTTTTATGGTCAGTGTATATGAACACCATATAAATAGTGCCTCCAAAGTTTAAGTGCGAATACTACCGCACCCAATTCTAAATAATGGGTGGTGTAGTTTCTCTCGTGCACTTTTAGTTGTCGTGATGCATAGGCAATCACTTTGCCTCTCTGCATAAGCACACATCCCATGCCAGTGTGCAATGCATCACAATAAACTACAAATTCTTCAATTCCTTCTGGCAGAGTTAACACCGGGGCATTGCTCAACTTATGTTTAAACGTCTCAAAGGATTCTTGTTGTTTTGGGCCCTAGTTAAATTTAACATCCTTACGAGTTAGGATTGTCAAAAGAGCGGCTATTCGAGAGAAGTTCTCGATGAACCTTCGATAAATAACCAGCCAATCCTAAGAAACTACGTATCTCAGAAGGTGTCTTTGGGGCCTTCCCAATTCATTATTGCTTCTATCTTTGCTGGGTCTACTTGAATACCGTGTTCAGTTACTATGTGACCAAGGAACTGAACCTCACGTAACCAGAATTCGCATTTGGAAAATTTTGCATACAACTTTTCCTGGCGTAGAATTTCAAGAATGCACCGCAAGTGTTTCTCGTGATCCGATTGATTTCGAGAGTAGATGAGTATGTCGTCTATGAAGACAATGACAAACTTATCTAAGTATGGCTTGCAGGCTCTATTCATGAGATCCATGAATGTTGTGGGTGCATTAGTGAGTCCGAAAGGCATCACTAGAAACTCGTAATGTCCATATCTTGTCCTGAAAGCAGTTTTCGGAACATCTTCGTCCCTAACCTTTAGTTGGTGATATCCCGATCTTAAATTCGAGAAATAACTTGCACCTTGTAATTGATCAAACAAGTCGTCGATCCTGGGCAAGGGATAACGATTCTTGATCGTTATCTTATTGAGCTCACGGTAATCAATGCACATCCGCATTGATCTGTCCTTCTTTTTAACGAAAAGGATAGGGGCTCCCCAAGGCGAAGAGCTAGGTTGAATAAAACCTTTCTCTAATAGTTCGTCCAGTTGGGTTCTCAGTTCCTTCATCTCGGTTGGCGCTAAACGATACGGAGCTTTAGCTATGGGAGCTGCTCCAGGTATGATGTCAATTCGAAACTCTACCTGCCTATCAGGAGGTAGGCCAGGTAATTCTTCTGGGAACACGTCCGGGTTTCAGAGATGATAGGGATATCCTCAATCCTCGGTTTGGGTTCATCAACGGTGACTTATGCCACGTAGATGACACATCCCTTCGTCATACATCTAGATGCCTTAAGTAAAACTGCCTTATCAAGCAATCCAAAATGTTTGTCTCCATGAATGGTGGGGATTTTACCAGACGGGGATTTGATCTCGATGAGTTTCTTATCGCAGGCAATGCGTGCTTGGTTAAGCGATAACCAATCCATGCCTAAGACTACATCGAATCCTGCTAGTTTCATGGGCAAAAGAGAGACAGGAATAGACTGATTCTTGATGGATATGAAGCATCCATCAAGAATGGAAGAAGCGGTTTCTATAGTTCCATCAGCGAGCTCTATTTCATAGGTTATGTCTAGAGTTCTTACGGGTAAGTTAAATAGTTCACTAAATTTATGATCTACAAACGATTTATCGGCGCCCGAATCGAAAAGAACTCTAGCAAAAGCGTCGTTGATAAGGAACGTACTCGTTATGACATTGTTATCCTTTATTGCTTCCTTAGCATTTATTTGGAAGGCTTTAGCAGTGGCCTTCTTTGCCTCTGAAGTTTTGGGTTTACCCTCGGTATTTGCCTTTGGGCAACTTGTTTTGATATGGCCCTTCTCACCACATCCAAAGCAAGTAGCATCCTTTAGATTACGACACTCATGAGACCGATGCTTGGTTTTCTTGCAGATGTTGCATTGCTTCGGTTTTTGTTCTATGCGACATTGTCCATAGTGTTGCTTCCCACACGTTTTGCACGTGGGTTTGTCGCCCGATTTCTGATTACTTTTGCTAAACTCATGCTTGCTTTTCTTGTTAAATTTCTGGGAGTTTCCATCTTCCCGTTTCCTCTTTCCATCATTGTCAGTCTTGACTGACAATTGCCTCACATAGTCATGTGTGATGGAGAGGGATAACTCAACAGCAGATTTGTAGGTGCCAGGCTGCACCGCCTTGACCATACTCCTGATTTCAGGAGCCCATTGATGAAACGTACAATACGTTTGGGCTCCGAGGTAACCAAATAAGGCACTAGCCTTGAAAGAGAGTTGTAGTGGTGACAAACTTCCGACAATCCATGTTTTTCATGGTCAGATTTAGAAAATCTGACTCGATTTTCTCCACCTCATGAGGTGGGCAGTAGGTATCCTTCACAAGATCTACAAACTTGGACCAACTCAAGTTGTAGATATGTACCTTGCCTGTAGATTGAACTAAGGCTTTCCACCAGATAAGGGCATCGCCCTTGAACGATTGTGATACATACTTGACCACATTTTTATCAGCGCAACCGCTGATATCCACTACCGTTTCCATCTCATCCAGCCATCTCAAACATTCTACTGCTCATTTTTTCCCCATTAAACTCTCGGGATCTACAAGACACGAAGTACTTGTAGGAGCAACCGTCACCATCAACACTCGGTTTCTTGGGATGCGCATCACTCTTCGCCAAATTCTCCAAATGTGAATTCTGGTTAAAAGAGGTGCAATTCCTCGGGCATGTAGTCAATGACAAGGGAATACATGTCGACCCTTCAAAGATCAAAGCGGTTCAAGAATGGCAAGCTCCACGTACACCAACTGAAGTAAGATCTTTTCTTGGTTTGGCTGGTTATTATCGTCGGTTCATTTCAAACTTCTCTCGCATTGCTGTACCACTCACGGCTTTAACTCATAAGGGAAAACCTTTCATATGGGGACCCAAGCAAGAAGAAGCCTTTCAAACTCTTAAACAAAAACTTTGTGATGCACCAATCCTCACTCTTCCTGAAGGTTGTGATGATTTTGTGGTCTATTGCGACGCGTCAGGGCAAGGATTAGGCTGCGTTCTAATGCAAAGAGGAAAAGTTATAGCTTTTGCTTCAAGACAACTCAAGACGCATGAAAAGAACTACACCACTCATGACCTAGAACTTGGAGCCGTTGTGTTCGCTCTTAAGATATGGAGACATTATCTCTATGGTACTAAGTGTGAAATATACACTGACCACAAGAGTCTTCAACATATCTTCAATCAAAAGGAGTTAAACATGAGGCAACGAAGATGGGTCGAACTTCTAAATGACTACGACTGTGAAATTAGATATCACCCTGGTAAAGCAAATGTGGTGGCTGATGCACTTAGTCGAAAGGGTTATGCGAACTCCATTCGTCTTCTATGTTCGCAAATTATAACCGACATTAAAGATCAAATTCGAGAAGCCCAACACGTTTCAATAACAGAAGAAGATGTACGAAAGGAGATGTCCTGTGGAGCTGAGCTAAAAATTGAAACTAAATCTGACGGTATTCTGTACTACCTAGATCGTATCTGGATTCCTAACCACAACAATCTTCGTGAAATTCTTATGAATGAAGCTCACAAAACGCGATATTCTATACACCCAGGAGCCGATAAGATGTATCAAGACCTACGATATACCTATTGGTGGCCTGGAATGAAGAAGGATATTGCCGCTTTTGTTTCCAAGTGCCTTACATGTTCCAAGGTGAAGGCTGAACACCAAAGACCCTCAGGACTTCTGGTCCAACCGGAAATACCTGTATGGAAGTGGGAAAATATAACCATGGATTTCATTACCGGGTTACCTCGCACTTCTGGTGGGTATGACACTATATGGGTAATTATAGACCGACTTACAAAATCAGCTCACTTTATTCCTATCCGCGAAGATTTCAAGAACGAAAAGCTTGCTCGTATTTATATCAGCGAAATCGTAAGCCGACATGGGGTACCGTTAAGCATTATTTCTGATCGTGATGATCGTTTCACTTCACGAACATGGCAAGCAATACAATCCGCTATGGGTACGCGATTAGATCTCAGTACCGCCTATCATCCTCAGACTGATGGACAATCTGAGCGCACCATTCAAACTCTTGAAGATATGCTTCGAGCATGTGTCATAGACTTCAAGGGAAATTCGGACGCCCACCTACCATTAGTTGAGTTTTCGTACAACAACAGCTATCATTCAAGCATCGGCATGGCACCTTTTGAAGCCTTATATGGTCGTAAGTGCCGATCTCCTGTATGTTGGCACGAAATTGGGGAAGCTCAAATCACTGGTCCAGAATTGATCCAAGAAACCACAGACAAGATCCATCAAATCCGAAACAATCTTCTAGCGGCTCAAAGTCGTCAAAAGAGTTATGCAGATAAACGACGGAAGCCCTTAGAGTTTAACATTGGTGATCATGTACTTTTAAAAGTATCACCGTGGAAGGGAGTAGTTCGTTTTGGTTAAAAGGGCAAGCTAGCACCACGTTACGTAGGACCTTTCAAGATACTCGAAAGAGTAGGTCCTGTAGCATACAAGCTTGATCTACCAGAAGAACTCAACAGGATTCATCCCACATTCCACGTGTCGAACTTGAAGAAGTGCCTCGCTGATGAAAACCTCCACATTCCTCTGGAAGATATTCAGATTGATGAATCTATGCATTTTATTGAAAGACCAGTAGAGATCATGGACTTCGGAGAGAAACGTCTACGACGAAGTCGCATCCCAATTGTTAGGGTACGCTGGGAGTCGAAACGGGGACCTGAGTTTACTTGGGAACGTGAAGACTCAATGCGTGAAAAATACCCGCATCTTTTTCCTACTACTTCAACTACTTAAATTTCGGGACGAAATTCCTAAAAGTAGGGGATACTGTAACATTTGTCAAAAACGGGTTTTCAAAACCCGCTCCGTTTTGTAATCGAATATCAAGTTATAAATGTCACCGTTGAATATTTATGATTATTTTGATTTAAAATGATACATAATTAATAAATAAACTAAACTATAAAAATTATATTTGATAAAAAGTTAAAACAAAATAAATAAAAAGGATATGTTGCTGCCGGGACTCGAACCCGGGTCAGCCAGATCAGAAATCCAACGACTTAACACACACTCGCATCACCACTCCGCCACTTGTTATTTTCTGTTATCTCTAGGACACAAATAACATTTATACACAAACTCGGTTAAACCGGTTGCGCCAACTGAGAAACTGAAATCGGCAATTCAATCGTCTAATCGTTTGATTAATCGCTCACTCACGTTTTATAACCGATGAATCGATGATTTTAATCAATTCAGAAGTGGTTGAACATCAATTTTCTTTATTATCGGTTTTTATAACCGAAATTAATCAAGTCCCAATTACTTCAACTCAAGACCACTCTCGCGACTCAGAAACATCATACCAACATTTCATTTCACTTTCGTCACACTTTCAGTTCGTCAGAACGCTTAAATCAACTCGCCGGAATTTTCTGCAAAATTCGCCGGAAAACCGTATTTCATCCTCAAACGCTAAATCTTTCAATATTATTGTAGTTCAACAATTGTTAGGCTATTTCTAACTTAAACCTCTCAATTGAAATCGAATCCAGGCACTGTATTCAGTTAATTTCAGTTCGCTGGAAAGATTCTGAAAACCTCTATATTCATCTGAGAATCGGTAAGGGCATTCAAACCCTCTGTTAACATTTGCTGATCACTTCAATTTCACGATTAGCTAATAAAAACGGTTAATTGTCTTGTTCAGTTGAAGAGCATAAAAACAGGGACCGACACATCGCCGGAATTCTGAAATAAACCGTTCATCGGTATGTTCACCCCTAACTACCGTCTCTGCCATTTCGTTTTAGCCTTAAGAATGTTTGTTAATCGTAAAAACAAGAAACGGATTAGTGATTCAGTAGACTGAAATTTGAATGAAGAAGACGAAGTTAGTTAAGTTATAAGTTTATTTAAAACCAGTAAAATGAACGGGTTAGACACACAGTCCAGCGGTGGACTGTGTGCAAATTTTACACGCACGTCACAAGTTCGATCCCTGATACACGCACTCCTTATGTAATAAAATGCCTTTTTGTTTAAAACTAAACCGGGTTAATCCCGTTAGTTGTTAAGTATAATGAAAACCGAGATGTTAACCAGGTTAGACACACAGTCCAGCGGTGGACTGTGTGCAACACTGAATCGCACGTCACGAGTTCGAAACCTGATACTGGCACCGGTTCGTTGAATTAAAATGTTTTTGAAATTAAATGAATTTTGGTTAAACCGAATTAGTATATAAATATAATTAAAAACAAGATTATTTCGGGTTAGACACGTAGCTTAGTTGGTAGAGCTGCGTGCACGCGTACGGGAGGTCTCGGGTTCGAGCCTCACCCGGCGCAAACAATTCCACTGACCGAACCGGTCAACAAGTCAACGGTCAACGGTCAACGCAAAATAAACAATTTTTTTTTATATTTTTATTTATTTAATTTAATTTAAAAATCAATTAAAAATACTTAAAAATAACATTTTTAAAGATAGAAAATAGCCTTAAACTCACAAAAATATATCTAAAAATTTCATTAAAATCCTTAATAAAATCCACTCATTTAATATATTTTTCCGTTATTATTTAGGTTAGTATTTCTCGTTGTTCTACTCATCCAATTCGTGCGCATCTCACCATCTCCAATCCAACGCACCCAATGTGAGTGAATCTTTACAAATTCCCCGTTTTAATCACGTTTTGGGGTGTATCATGTGTCTTGTTATATTTATTATAATTAAACCATTGTGCATACATCATATCATGAACTTGTGTATTCAGTTTGTTTCAACTGTTGTGTAGTTATTGTTGGATGCAATTTATTATTTTCAGTACATGCAATTTCATAGGCCGCCGCTCCCCATTACATTATGAGCGTTGAGCATGTTCCCCATTTCATTATGAGGTTGAACCTGGCGTGCCCACATACGATCGGCTCCGTTTGATTGAGCCTTGATCGCACAGACATTTTTCATTTTCAGTACATGCAATACGATCGGCTCCGTTTGATTGAGCCTTGATCGCACAGTTTCATTTATGTTATTTATCGTATGATGTTGGTATGTTCATGTATGCTATCATATGATTATTGTATGTTGTAGTTGTGATTGCTATTTGCCACTGCTTGATTATTTACATTTGCTCATTTATGATTATGCAAAATTTTTCATTGATAAACTAACAAGTAAATCTTTAATAAATGTTTATCTAATAAGGTTCACTCGCCAACTTATGTTGACCCAAAAACCCCCATTTTTACACATGATACAGGTGAACCAGCAGCAGCCAGAAACACATAGGATTGGACTAGAATAATAAAATGATTTAGAGTTGGGATTGTTATGTTTGGTTTATTTTTCTTTGTATTGTATGAACATGTTTGGATATTTGGAAATGTAACTTTGACTTTAATAAATATGAAACATATTAGTAAATGTCATGAGCTTTGGTGATAACCCAATTATGCCCCGACTCTTATTCCGCTGCGGGTCGGGGTGTGACACAACACGCACCGACATACGTGCCCCACGCTTTTGGAGTGGTTGTGATGATGATTCAAGTGGTGGCTGAGGTTGGTCCACCTGTTGCATTTCTACATCCTTGGCTTGAGGATGTGGTGATGGGGAGTGCTATGGTAGGTGGGCGTGTTTACAAACACATATTGCGTCCATCGTTGCTCATAATCATCAGGACCTCGGAACGGAGATCCTGCCAAGGAGTTCGAGCCACTAGACAGCTCGATAGGGTGACCGTACGATCCGGTTTGTGGGAATTCCTCCGGGTCGGAATCTTCCTCCATATGTGTCGGTGAGTAAACTGGAGGGGTTTCGGGTGAGAGTTGGTTGACTGGGTTATCGAAATAGGAGTTGAAGTATTCTTGTTGGGAATGTGAGTGCGAATGGTGAGATTGATGGGAATGGTGTGAATGGTAGGAATGCTGAGAATGTGAATGAGGTGGGGAGTATTCATGTGAGATCGAATGTCGGTAAGGTTCAAAGGGGGATGAAGAATCTTCGGATCCTTCGTAAGGGTTGTATTCAGGTAAATTGGTTGCTCCAGCTAAGGAGGGTAGGTATGGAGGTCTAAAGGATGGTCCAGTCATTGAGGGTCCACCCCTCATGGGTCCTTTGCCTTTTCCTCCGCGTCTAAATTTAGGCAGCATGTTCGTGCTTCAAAAACAAGTTAAATAAAATAGAAAGCTAGAATAATAAGATGGAAACGATTAAACCTAGGTCAAAGTCTAGACTCGAAAGTCTAAGAGATGTGCGTTATTATGTATTCCCGAGATTAAACACAAAAGGCTAGTGTTTAATTCACTCGAGAGTTGGCACTGATACCAACATGTCACACCCCTAAGTTCCACGTGTAACCCGGTGGGCCCGGTTGGGGAATATCGTGACGTAAGTTAATATCATCATTACCAAACAATACAATAATACACAGCGGAAGTCTGGATAGTTACTATTACAAACGTTTGAATGTTCAAAGTTCAAAATAATAAATACAACGCTTGTAACTAATCCATAGGCGGATCGAATGGTGAATACAAAATGAAACTTGACAGACTAAGGCCTTCTAAGCAAAGGGTTGCAACTCCTCTTAAGCTTTGCCGAGTACTTCCAGCCTATTTACGTATACTTGTCACCTGCGCTTAGTCTTTTGAAAATACGTCAGTTTTCACTGGTAAATACATTTAACCGACTCATTTTGAAAACATTTCAAAAATATTTAGTGTACACAATGGTACTTTGTTTTATAAATAACTTGGGATAAATAATTTCATGTTATCAGTTTACATGCTAATAATACATTTAGAGCCCGAAAACTATGGCGGAATCCTGTTAATCGACACGCCACTTTAACACCTTTAATAGGTGCACCCCTATTGGGTAATACTTTATTTTAGCATCTGACGGGTGTATGCCTACACCTCGTGCTTAGGTCATGGCCATTTGCAATTAAATGAGTCGTGGATATCCAGGACACGGTCGTTTTAACCCCCAAATGTTTAATATTAAGCAATACGAATTAAAATGGATTATTTGAATTCCCGACTCATTGGTCTTTGATCCCATATCCAACCATGCGGTATTATTATACCGTATCACAAGCCCGTATAAGGGAAAATAAGTTAAAGTATTTATCTGGCTTGCAAAAATTTCTAGTAATAAGAAAATAATCAAAGCACAGCCGTAATCAAATAAACTAGCTCGGGACAATCTACCAGGAATTCTAGTCTGGATTGGATGGTATTATTAACCAATTAGTTAGTTAGCGGTCTTTATTTAGTCATTGACTTAGACCGGCTAACTTAAAATAAAGATAATGGTATGAAAACGCTAGATTAAGCGATGACCACAAAAGAATGTATTTTGGACCCGACAAGTACTAGGACTTGTATAATATGGGTTACCATTTTACATTCTGGAGTTTGAGAATATTTTGATATGGTTAAACCCGTTTTCGGTTAAGTTGCGTAAACTAGTCACATAGGCTTAACGTACGCATATAAGCGAAACCGGGTAACCGGGTGAGTCCTATACAAGTTCCATATGCCATTAAGTTCAAAATATGTTATTATAACAGTAGGTTATTGATATGACGGCCCGTTATGGTTTTAAAAGCAAGCTATGCCTTAAAGGGCGTTTTCTTCATTTCTAAAATGTAATAAACGGGCTTATATGTAAACTGATGTTATTAATATAAACATTCTGTGAAAAATACCTATTTTATGGTGTTATATCAATAGGACATCAATTATATGTGTGGTTTATAGTTTAAGACCAAACTATGTCCCGAAGGGTAATTTGGTCATTTCACACATAATTGATAACTTATTTGGGAATCTGAGTTTGGGACATGTACCCACTGTTAATAGGTTGAAAATATGTTTTGAAATCATAGGTATCAAGTCTTTATACTCTAATATGGTTTTAAACCATATTATGCGCCAAGGTGGCGATTAAGTCGCTAAATGACGATTTAAACGGTATTTTAAGTGAAACTGTTGTTGTGACCAGGTTTGAATGACCAAAGTATGTTAATATATATATTACATCAGTAAGTATGATGTTTTGATTCATAAAAAATGTTTATAACCCATTTAAAGTGCCGAAAGGGCAATATCGTCATTTAAAGGCTTAGTGGGCAAACTATAGCTTCAACTCAGTTTGCAACCTGAATGAATATCCCAAATAGTCCTAATAATGATATTACATCAGTAGGTATTGAGTTTTGATGTCAAAATTATGTTTAAACCATTTTATGTGTTAAAAGGGCGTTTTAGGCATATTTAACGGATAAAAAACTCGGATTACTACATGGCCATGTCCTATAACTCCAGAGGGTTATAGTATACTATATCATGGTCATAATGCAACTTAGGGACAGAAGCTAATGTTGCTAAATCGGGTAAGAACTGAAAGTCAAAGCAGAAGTCAAACTTTGCGACTTTCGGTTCTGAACCGACCTTAGACCTGGAATTGACTAACCGAACATGTTCCTACATGTTCTTATGCTTATTACCAAGTTGTTAGTGTGTTAAAACAGGTTTCATAATACCTACATTGCTAATTATGAATTTATTTCAAAACTGACCCGTTTGACTTTTTGTTAACATAACTTTGACCCGTCAATTGACCAAGCTAACGTGGTAATCAGGAGATGCCCTCTTGAGGGATTAACACCTACCTTATTACGATCACGTAGCCATGTTTGTTACGAACATTGGCTGGACCATAATGATCTTAGCTCAAAGTCAAAGTGTTTTTACGTCAACGCTTTGACTTTGGCTTAAAGCCTAATAAAACTTAAAGAAAAGGGTTGGAACACTTACAGGTGATCCAAAGAAAATATTAGAACTTAGGGGAGGTCTCCTTAAGCCAGGAAACAACTCCAAGAGAGAGTAGAGAAGAAATGAGGTGAATGAGCAAGGATTGAAGCTCAACATTGAGCTCTATTTATAGGTGAGGGGCATGAATCAAGATCAAGACAAGTGTTGGAAGTGTTTTAAGATCACTCCAGGTGTTACATGAGGTGTCCAAAACCAGAATTGAGGCCATGGTTTCGAGTTGTGAGAGTGCATGATGGGTTTAGAGGTGGCAAGCATGCAAGTCCTGCAGCTGGCTGCCAATTCTGTGAACGGGCTTCTCCCACACGTCGCGCGGGGACACCAGTCCCTGGCGCGTGGCGCCTGGGGTGCCAAATCACAAAATTTCCATTTTGGCCCCTGAACTTCTCCAAACTCCCATATTTCGACATAAAAGCATGTTTTATTCTATATGGCCCCTGGTTAGCACTCTCGGAGTATAACCGAACATCATTAAGCTCCGGGTCGTTAAAAGGTCACTCAGAGGCATAGATTTAGCATGTTGACATGTTTAACCCCTCGACTTTAATATTCACCACTCAGAGGTTATAAAATAACATGTTAGCGATTTTTGTCCCTCTCGTTTAGCACGTGGCAACCAAAGATTTCGGGACACGTGTCGGAATTTTATTGGATGAAATTTCCGAGGTGTCACATCTAAGCATCAAGACTTGTTAGCTACTGATTATAAAACCTATTTCTAACATTTTTACAGTAGGTACAAGTTATAAACTCAGATTCCCAAAGAAGTCTTCAAATCTAAGTGTGAAATGACCAAAATACCCTTTCGGGGCATAGTTTGGTCTTTAAATATAAACCACACATATATTTGATATCCTACTGATATAACATCATAAATTAACTATTTTTACTGAATAATTATGACCCTGACATCAGAATTATTACAAACCTCTTTCCTAAGTCGTAAAATGACCAAATTACCCTCTTGAAACTAAATTCGATTTTAAATCTACAACGAGCATACATGTTAGTATCTTACTGATAGTATAACATGTTTTAAGTGTAATGGCACATGAAACTTGTATATAACTCATCCGGTTACCCGGTATAGCTTATATGCGTATGGTTAAGCCTACGTGACTAGTTTAGTAAATTCGCCGAACCGGGTCTAACCTTATCATTTTTATATCAAAATCAGAATGTTATATGTTTACCCAAAATATACAAGTCCTAGTACTTGTCGGGTTTAAACAACATTATTTCCGGTCATCGCTTAATCTAGCTATCGTTCCGTTACGTATCCTTTAAGCTAACCGGTTCGAGTCAACGACTCAACCTAAACCTGTTAGCATTCTAATTGGTTATTAATACCATCAATCCAGACTAGAAGCCTCCCAGTAGATCGATACTTGCATTTGTCTTCTTGATTAACGGCTGAGTTACTATTCGTTAGAAGAACTAGCTCAGTAAATACTTTAACTTATTTTCCTTATACGGGCTTGGGATACGGTATTATACTACCGCTTGGTCGGGTATGGGATAATGTTTATCGGATTGTGATTTACTAAATCTTATAACCCGTTTTATTCTGTATTGTCTGATAACTTAACATTGGGGTTAACTCGACCGTGTCCTGGATATCCTTGCTCATTGAAGTTACTAATGGCCACGACCTAAGCGCAGGGTGTAGGCATACACTGACAGATGCTAATGCTAAACAAGTTATTTTATTAACTCCTCCGTGGGTTTTATTAAGTGGTGTGTCGGTTAATCAGGTTATTCGGTTTCTGCACCGGACCCCATATGTATTGACAAACCTGTAAAACTGTAAACAAGATCATTTTGAATTGTCCCGAGTTATAAAAGAATTTCGTGCTCAATGCACCTAAACTAATTTTAAATGTTTTCAAAATGAGTCGGTTAAATGTATTTACCAGTGAAAACTGACGTATTTTCCAAAAAGGCTAAGTGATAGTTTTCTGCACGGAATAGGTAGGAGCTGCTTAGTAATGACGTAGGGATTTTTGCAAGTTCTTAGTCAAGCCTAAAGTCTGTGGGAGAATTATCATTTCGTACTTTCGATCCGCCTGTGGATCTAATATGGCAAACCTTGTATTTTCCTTTTTAGACTTTTAAACTCTATGGTTTGTAATAATATTTAATATTCAAGTCTTCCGTTGTGCTGTATATGTTTGACCATGATGATGCCAATCTTACGTCACAATACTCCCCACACGGGTCCACCGGGATTGTGTTGGAAGTACGGGACATTTTTGCAAGAGTTTTGTTTTATTCCGGGAAATTGATAAGTCTTTCGTAAGTCATAAGTTTAGTGAGTTGTTAAATCTGCCCATAAGAACTTTAGATATAACTTATGAAGTAGAACTCGCCGATGGAACCTTAGAATCCGCTTCTACCATTCTTGATGGATGATCCATATCTATAAAGAATCAAACTATTCCAGTCTCTCTTTTGCCAATGAAGTCGGCAGATTCGATGTAGTCATAGGCATGGATTGGTTATCCCATAATCAAGCTCGCATCACGTGCAATAAGAAACTCATCGAAATCGTATCCCCGTCCGGTGAAACCCTTACCATATTAGGAGATCATCATCATGGGTTCCCCGAAAAGGTGTCTCTTCTGAAAGCCTCAAGATGTTTGAAGAAAGGTTGTGTCATCTACATGGCGCAAGTAACCATTGATGAACCCAAACCAAAGATAGAAGACTTAAAGGTTATCTCAGAATATGTGGACGTATTTCCTGAGGAATTTACTGGTTTACCCCCTGATAGGCAAGTAGAGTTTAGGATTGATATCCTGCCTGTAGCTGCACCAATTGCGAAGGCTCCTTACCGATTAGCACCCTCAGAAATGAAGAAACTAAGAACCCAACTGGATGAGCTTTTGGAAAAAGGCTTCATACAGCCTAGCTCATTGCCTTGGGGAGCTCCTATATTGTTCGTAAAGAAGAAGGATCGGCTCAATGCATCTGCGCATTGATTATCGTGAGCTAAACAAGGTAACAATTAAGAACCGTTACCCTCTACCCAGGATCGACGACTTATTGACCAGCTGCAAGGAGCTAGCTACTTTTCAAAGATTGATTTAAGGTCTGGATACCATCAGTTGAAAGTCAGAAGTGAAGACGTCCCGAAAACTGCTTTTAGGACCAGGTATGGTCATTATGAGTTCTTAGTGATGCTTTTGGACTCACTAATGCACCACAGCATTCATGGATCTTATGAATAGAGTCTGCAAACCATACTTAGATAAGTTTATCATCGTTATCATAGACGACATCCTTATCTATTCTCGTAATCAAACCGATCACGAGAAACATCTAAGGTGCATTCTAGAACTTCTAAGAAGGAAAAGCTATATGCAAAATTCTCTAAGTGTGAGTTTTGGCTTAGAGAAGTCCAATTTTTAGGGCATGTGGTGAGCGAACATGGTATTCAAGTTGACCCAGCCAAGATTGAAGCTATCATGAATTGGGAAGCACCCAAGACTCCTTCTGAGATCCGTAGTTTCCTAGGACTGGCCGGTTATTATAGGAGGTTCATCGAGAACTTTTCAAGAATAGCCACTCCTTTAACTACCCTGACCCTGTAAGAATGTCAAGTTTAATTGGGTCCCAAACAACAAGAATCCTTTGAGATTCTTAAGCATAAGTTGAGCAATGCTCCTGTCCTTATCTGCCTGAAGGTACTGAAGGATTTGTCGTCTACTGCGATGCTTCACACACTAGCATGGGCTGTGTGCTTATGCAAAGGGAAGGTGATTGCCTACGCATCGTGGCAATTAAAAGTGCATGAAAGGAATTACACTACCCATGACTTGGAACTAGGTGCCGTGGTATTTGCACTAAAATTATGGAGGCATTACTTATATGGCACTAAGTGTATATTATAAACACATATTCAATCAAAAGGATTTAAACATGAGATAACGCCGTTGGATGGAGACATTAAACGATTATGATTGTGAAATACGATATCACCCTGGTAAGGCAAACGTAGTTGCCGATGCGCTTAGTCATAAGGAGAGGGTTAAGCCAATCAGGATCTACACCAAAAGTATTGAGCTCAGAAATAGTTTGAATGAGAAACTACTTGATGCTCAAAAGCAAGTTATGTTGGAAGCGAACCTCCCTGAGGAAGGGCTAGGTAAAACTACTGATCAATTGACTCCTGGTAACGATGAAATACTTAGATTCAATGGGAGAATCTGGTTCGATTTTTGGAGGACTCAGAGATATAATCCTTCAGGAAGCTCATAGCTCCAAATATTCGATGCATCCTGAAGTGACAAAATGTATCAGGATCTAAAACTGAATTATTGGTGGATGGGTATGAAGAAATCCATCGCCAACCATGTAGCGAAGTGCTTGACGTGTTCGTAAGTCAAAGCTGAACATCAGAAGCAACTTCTACAACAACTGGAAATCCCTACATGGAAGTGGGAGATGGTAACTATGGATTTCATTACCAAGTTGCCTAAAACAAAGAGTAGAAATGACACGATATGGGAAATTGTCGATAGACTGACTAAGTCAGCACATTTATTGCCCATAAAGGAGACGCATAGCTCTGACAAGTTTGTCAAGCTTTACGTGGATAAAATTGTGTCACTGCACGGTGTGCCGGTATCTATTGTATCCATAGAGATACAAGATACATCTTCTCACTTCTGGAAGAGTTTCCAGCAATCCTTAGGCACCCAATTAAACTTCAGTACGACTTACCATCCTCAAACAGATGGTCAGAGTGAGCATACCATCCAGACACTAGAAGACATGCTTCGCGCTTGTGTGATCGATTTGGGTGGAAGTTGGGATGACCACTTACCCCTATTAGAGTTCTCCTATAGCAACAGTTATCATACAAGCATCAAGGCTGCTCCTTTCGAAGCCTTGTATGAAAGAAAATGTCGAACGCCTATTTGTTGGGCGGAAGTCGGGAGGCCCAACTATCAGGACCTGAGTTAGTCCTGGAGACGACAGAAAAGATTGGTCAGAATTCTTGATCACCTCAAAGCTGCCCGAGATAGGCAGAAGAGCTACACAGATAAAAGGCGTAAACCTCTACAGTTCGAGTAGGGGACAAGGTATTGCTAAAGGTATCACCTTGGAAAGGTGTGATGCGCTTCGGGAAGAAGGGCAAGCTAAGCCCTAGATACATAGGACCGTTCGAGATCATCGACGTGTTGGGTCGGTAGCTTACAAGCTGAAATTACCTGAGGAGTTAAATGGAATTCAATAATAGAAATGTCTAGCCGATGAGTCTCTAGCAATGCCACATCAATATGTGCAGATTGATGAAAACCTCCGTTTCATTGAGAAACCAAGAGATCGAAGATCGACAGGTTAATAAGCTTCAAAGAAAGCACGTGCCTATTGTAAAGGTCAAATGGGATGCCCTCGTGGTCCCGAATATACGTGGGAAGTCGAGTCCACTATCCGACAGAAGTATCCCTATCTTTTTGAATAAAATCTCAAGGTCGAGATTTCTTTTAAGGGGTGAGGACGTAACACCTCGTAAAAACCCGTCCTGTAAAATTTTGACACGCTTCCTAATGTCCACGTGTTAAATAAGAGGGATTAAATAAACCGTCATGTTATTTTTATAACCTCTGAACGAGAAGTGAATAAATTAAAAGCGTCAACATGTTTAATTATACCTCTGAGTGACCATTTGTCGGAACGGGAACTTAACAGTGTTTAGTATACTTCCTAATAGTACCTAAATCTAATTTGAAGGACCAAAGGTGTTTAAAATAGAAGTTATAAGTCTAGGGGCTGAAATAGCTTTGTTTGAAAGTTGTATTGCTGACCCGAGGAGCGGTCGCGGCCCGCGAGAGCCCTGGACATCTCTCTCGCGGCCCGCGAGAGAGTTCCAGTGACAGCCTGCTAAGCTAGTCATGGCAGCTTGCATGTTTGCCAAATCTTTCGCGAATTTCCACCATGTCTCAGCTTTTAGCACGTCCCTAGACACTTGTTTACCCCTGGTGTGCATTCCTTACACCTGTAATGACCTCCTTCCTCCTCCAACTCCATAAATCCAAGCCTTGACTCCATTGAAGAACTTGCAAGTTCTTAAAAACTCATTCTCACTAATCCTTGCAAGTTCTGGAGCTCAAGCTGCCTGCAAGTCCATCCCAAATTCGTACTTGGACCCTTTGTAAGTGTTCTTAATACTCCTTGTTCATTTTATCAAACTTTCAAGCCAAAAGTCAAGCTTGCCGTAAAAACGGTTTGACTTTCGGTTTAATTTTTATTGGTTCAGTCATGATCTGATCTAAACATGGTTACGTGATCGTAATGAGGTAGGTAACAACACCCCATAAGGGAACCTCATGATTACCAAATTTGCATGTCCGATTGACGAGTCAAACTTATTCATAAAAAGTCAAACTGGGTCAGATTTGGTATCAAACGCATAATTAACAACATGCATGCTATAAAATCAGTTTTTGACACTCTAAATACTTGGTAGTAATTATAAGAACCTGCGGGAACATGTTCAGCTCGTCAAATCCAGGTCTAAGGTTAGTTCGCAACCGAAAGTCGCAAGGTTTGACTTCTGCTTTGACTTTCAGTTCTGACCCGATTTAGTATCTTTCAAGGCCGATTCTTAGTTGCATTATGACCTTTATTAATGAAGTATAACCCTCTGAGGTCATACTACATGGTCATAATCATAATCCTAGTTTATGCGCAAGTTTCATTAATATGCTTAATTTTGACTAAAATGCCCTTTTTGCTCAAAATAAGTTTTAAACTAAAAACGAGCATGAGATCAAGTTACCTACTGATGTTATAATATATTTAGAATTATTTGGGATGTTAAATCAGTTTATAAACTGAGTTTATGTAAAGGCACTTGCATGGTATAGATAAATGACGAAAATAACCTTACGGTGCGAAAAATGAGTTTTAAAGACATCTTCAAAACCAAACCTTTTACAAACTGATTATATATGTTAAATAAAATATTTTGAATAAGTAAACCTGATAAAAACTATAATTTTTCTTGAACATCGATTAAATCGTCATTTAGCGACTTTATCGCCTTTTCGACGCATAGTATGAGTTAAAACCATATCTTAGCATTAAGACTTGTTACCTACTGATTATAAAACCTATTTCTAACATTTTTACAGTAGGTACAAGTTATAAACTCAGATTCCCAAATATGTCTTCAAATCTAAGTGTGAAATGACCAAAATACCCTTTCGGGGCATAGTTTGGTCTTTAAATATAAACCACACATATATTTGATATCCTACTGATATAACATCATAAATTAACTATTTTTACTGAATAAATTATGACTCTGACATCAGAATTATTGCAAACCTCTTTCATAAGTCGTAAAATGACCAAATTACCCTCTTGAAACTAAATTCGATTTTAAATCTACAATGAGCATACATGTTAGTATCTTACTGATATTACAACATGTTTTAAGTGTAATGGCACATGAAACTTGTATATGACTCATCCGGTTACCCGGTATCGCTTATATGCGTATAATTAAGCCTACGTGACTAGTTTACGTAAATTCACCGAACCGGGTCTAACCTTATCATTTTTATATCAAAATCCAGAATGTTATATGTTTACCCAAAATATATAAGTCCTAGTACTTGTCTGGTTTAAACAACATTCTTTCCGGTCATCGCTTAATCTAGCGTATCGTTCCGTTACGTATCCTTTAAGCTAACTGGTTCGAGTCAACGACTCAACCTAAACCTGTTAGCATTCTAATTGGTTATTAATACCATCAATCCAGACTAGAAGCCTCCCAGTAGATCGATACTTGCATTTGTCTTCTTGATTAACGGCTGAGTTACTATTCGTTAGAAGAACTAGCTCAAGTAAATACTTTAACTTATTTTCCCTATACGGGCTTGGGATACAGTATTATACTACCGCTTGGTCGGGTATGGGATCATGTTTATTGGATTGTGATTTACTAAATCTTATAACCTGTTTTATTCTGTATTGTCTGATAACTTAAACATTGGGGGTTAACTCGACCGTGTCCTGGATATCCTTGGCTCATTGAAGTTACTAATGGCCACGACCTAAGCCCGGGTGTAGGCATACACCTGACAGATGCTAATGCTAAACAAGTTATTTTATTACACTCCTCCGTGGGTTTTATTAAGTGGTGTGTCGGTTAATCAGGTTATTCGGTTTCTGCACCGGACCCCATATGTATTGACAAACCTGTAAAACTGTAAACAAGATCATTTTGAATTGTCCCGGGTTATAAAAGAATTTCGTGCTCAATGCACCTAAACTAATTTTAAATGTTTTCAAAATGAGTCGGTTAAATGTATTTCCCAGTGAAAACTGACGTATTTTCCAAAAAGGCTAAGTAACAGTTTTCGGCACGGAATAGGCTAGGAGCTGCTTGGTAATGACGTAGGGGATTTTGCAAGTTCTTAGTCAAGCCTAAAGTCTGTCAGAGAATTATCATTTCGTACTTTCGATCCGCCTGTGGATCTAATATGGCAAACCTTGTATTTTCCTTTTTAGACTTTTAAACTCTATGGTTTGTAATAATATTTAATATTCAAGTCTTCCGCTGTGCTGTATATGTTTAACCATGATGATGCCAATCTTACGTCACAATACTCCCCACCCGGGTCCACCGGGATTGTGTTGGAAATACGGGGTGTGACAGCTGGCCTCATTAGACCGCATCACATACTCTCCAACTTTAAACCGGGTCGTTTTTTACTTTTGAATTGCAATGTTTTTCATTTCTCTTTTATACTTGGCTTCTCGTATCGCAGCGACCTCTCTCCTTTCTTCGGCCAGGTCAAGATTTAAACGGAGTTCAGCTTCATTTTGGCCTTGTACGGCCTACATGCTTTGCGTCGGCATGCGATCTCCACCGGAATCACAGGCTTAGTCCCATATTCAAACTATATGGAGTTTCTCCTATACTTGTTTTTGGCATGGTTCTACGTGCCCACAATATGTGACGAAGTTCATCAGCCCATGCCACTCCTTCTCGGCCCAACCACTTTTTGATCCAGTTTACGATGCTTTGATTTGCCCGCTCTACTTGTCTGTTAGCTTAGGGATGATTGACTGAAGCAAACATCTGCGAAATGTGTAACTTCGCTCACCAAGCCTTGAAGGGATTATCACCGAATTGCTTTCCATTATCACTCACTATGCGCAGCAACGGACCATACCGGCATACAATGTTTTCCATGCGAACCTCAGCAATGCTCTCCGGTGATTGTTGCAAGGGGTTTAGCTTCCACCCACTTGGTGAAATAATCAATTGCGACTAAAAGATATTTTCACACCTCCGGAGGAATGTAGAGGAATGGCCCGACTATATTGATCCCCCATTTTTGGAAAGGCCATGCTAATGTAACCAGGATCATATTGTTCTTTGCTCGGAGACTAACTAGGGTGTGCCTCTGAACAATCGTCACGACTCTGTAACTCGGCAACTGCACTTTGATGCATGTTGGGCCAATAATATCTGGCATTCACAATTTTGGTGACGACCATCCTTGGCCCTACGTGGATTCCACAGATTCCCCAGTGGATTTCTCTGATCACGTAGCTAGCTTCGTTTGGATCTAAACATCGAAGAAGGGGACTAAGGAAAGTCTTCTTGTATAGCTTCCCATCATGGACCTGGTAATGGAGAGCTTTAACTTTCAGCTTTTTGGTTGAGGTTTATCGGTCGGGAGCCACTCATTTGTTAAATATTTTAGTATCGGTGTCATCCATGTATCTTTTGAATAGATATGGTCAGAACCTCCCAGATCGGAGCTATAGTAGGAGCTTGGAGGACCTCAACCAGGAGTTCTTTAGATAAGTGACAGAAGGAAACTAATGCCAACTGCTCAGGCATCAGCCTTTTTTGTTCTTACTTCGAGGGATGTGGATTACCTTGCAGGTATCAAAAGATGATATCATTTCCCGCAGTTTCACCAGATATTTAGACAAGTTGGTTTTCTTGCTTCATATTCCCATTAACTTGTTAGTCACTAATAAGGAGTCAACATGTGCTAGGATGGATCTTGCTCCGGCTTTGAGGACGATTTGGAGTCCGGCTAGAAGAGCTTCATATTCGGCTTCATTGTTAGAGCTTTGGAAGTCGAACCTAAGAGCATACGTGAATTCAATCCCCGCGGGATCAATTAGGATTAAACCGGCTCCTCCCCCTCTTTGCTTGATGCTCAATCCGTATATAAATTCTAGATTTTTAAAGCTTCTTCATTCCCTTGATTCTCCTTCTAACATTCGGCTAAAAATCTGCAATATCTTGCCTTTTCACTGGACCTCTTGTTCGATATGTTATGTCGAAAGCGCTGATTTCAATGGCCCATTTGGTTAATCGATTAGAAACTTCGGGCTTTTTGTAGCACTTGTTGAATCTAAAGATCAGTTTGAACCTCTATATTCAATTTCTTGAAAATACCTCCGGAGTCTCCTAGAGGCATGAACCAGTGCTAAAGCAAGCTTTTCAATCATGAACCAGTGCTAAAACAATGTATCATCTCATCTGGAAAATTATATTTAGTGTCAGCCAAACATGATAGACAAATTCAACATAAACATCAAATTATCATCATTACAGAAAGTTCAAAGACTAGAAACTATAAAGAATAACTTGTGGAATCAATCTAGTGTTTCCTCGTGTTTTCGGTCTCGTTCTCTTTTCTCTTCCGGTTTTGCTTCCTCTCTTCTTCACAACCCTTTTTTTCGCAAGTTCTTCGAAATCCAGCCTCTTTAGGGTTTCCAATCGTGTGTGTCTTATATCCCGTCACGTGGGTTGGGGGGGGGTTGTGAGCTGGCTCAACGACTCAAATATACAACCATACATTCTATGGATCATACATGTTAGCATACCACAAACTATTGGTCTAAACTTGTAATTTTTTAAAGTTGTGAACATAACAACAATTTGACCATACTATAGAGACCAATCGTGTATTTTTTCTTATGGTATACACTAATTTCTTAATTTACATATTTGGATTTTTGTTGACCATATCAACCCTTTCCACAAACATGCATAAACATTCATTGTTAGACTATGAAATATTAAGTTCTAAACATTTATAATAAGCATGTAACAATTATTTTATCATAGTTTGGTTAAAACCTCATATCTAAAGTAACTGTGAAGGACACTTACATAATGTCTTCTCCTAGATGTTTTAAACCCCTTCACCACCTATAATATGAATTAAAAATGATTTTTTTAGAACTTAAGGTCTTTATCATATGAGTAGTCCAAATAACACTTTTCTTTTTTTTCTTCTTGCCAACGTTTATCAAGTTGACACTCCAACTAGGGGTTTTCATCGGGTCAACTTTCAGATTGTTAACATCTAGTTTATTTGAAATTTTGAATTTGAATTCAAACCGAAATCAGAAAACCAATTTGAATTCGTGTTGATTTAAATAACTGAATAATGAACAAAAATATTGATCAAAATAATAATTAATAAAATAAATAAAATACATAAACAATATATAAAAAATATATGCATTTTATTTAAAAAACTATATAATTCGAATTCGACCATGAAAAATCCATATTTGTTCAAATGTCCATAAACACAAACTCGGAGAAATATACACAATGATCAATAATAAATTAAGAAAGAAAACATAATTTGATGGTTAAAATCGAAGGTTCATCAAACATTACATGACATTAGGTTTCAGGGCCGGTCCAACGGATTTTGAGGCCCTTAGCGAACTAAAGAGTTGAGGCTATTTTAGAGTTTATTTTATATAAGTCTTTCTCTTTTACCCGAGCTTGGGACCGACAACAATAAACTTCACAAAAACTTGAAAATCAACCAAAATTATATGCATAGCACATAAAAACAAAATAAACACAATTATAGTATCTAACTAATCAACTAAATCAACTTCACAAAAACTTGAAAATCAACCAAAATTCAATGTTTTTCTTGATAAAGCCATGATCTAATAAAATGTAAACGATTTTTTTTTTTTTGCAAACAAGTATGTAAAACTTGAGATTACAACTACAAACAGAGTTCGAACATCTCTCAAATAATAGATTAATCGTTATTTCTTCAATTTCAACTCGTCAAATCTTAAAAGAAACTTGGGGACCCTTGGAGGTGGAGGCCCTAAGCGGCTGCCTTACTTTTATACACTATATGACCGGCCTTGTTAGGTTCGTCCCTACATTAGGTATTTCTATAATTATGTTTTTATAACATGATATAAAGTGGTCTAATGCATAATCATTATGGTCTCCATATGAAATACAACTAATGATCCAACACACGAACGAAATAAAAATCTATGCAATGGTTATATAGGTTGTTACATACAATGACAAGAATATAAAAAGTAAAAACAAAAAGATATTTAATCTCTAAGTTTATATAAATCCAAATAGTGATTTAGTGATTTGGCAACCAAAGTAAAAAAAGCAACACCTGAGAATAAGACTGAAACTCCAGTTTTAAAGGCGGCCCCACGTGTGTGTGTATGCACTCTAAGTTTAGTGCACACACAAAATTCTAGGGACCATTTAGATAGGTACTTTTAAAAGGTGATTTGTATAAAAGATATGGTTAGTAAACCAAAACAAAATAGAATTATGCCTCTTGTACTAGTCAGTATCAGCTTTGAAAAGGAGAATGCAAACCATGTGCGGTGAAAAATATAATATAAGTGTAAGATTCGGGCACCTGTACGATTGTACCAACTAATATTGTATAAGGGTGTTCATCGGATCAGATAACACATTACTTGGATTATTCGGATTTTCAATTTTTATGAACCTATCCGAAATCCGATCAGATCCGAATTGGATGTATTCCCATCCGATCTATATCTCTCCGAATTCAATTCGGATCGGATTCGGATAAATCCGAATAATCCAAACGGATATCCGAATATCCAAATTAAACCAAATAAAGTTTTTTTTTTCATTTTTAATTTTCCCTAATTTTGGGTTTTAGCATTTTACTAATTTAATTTCAAAATAAGCATACAAAACCGAAAAATAGAAATTAGTACACAAATACAAAGTTCAAGGGATTTTGATTATGAAGTGTGATTTAGGTGTTTTAGTATTGGGCTCATATAGGCTAGACTAATAATAATTATATATTGGAACGTTATTTAATTAAAAACATATTAAATGTTAATTCGATTTATTCGGATATCCAAATAACCCGTATAATAAAAAAAATTATATTGTAAGTTCCGAATCCGATCCGAATCTCCGAATATGCAAAGCTTCAAAACTCTAGCAATGACCAATGGCAATTAGGAAATTAAAAAAAAGGTAATTTTGGTTAAAAACTTTGTTATAATTTGCATTAAAAGAAATAATTTTTTTTACAACTAAAGAGTGTAAAAGGTTAAAAGATCTTTTTCACAAATGAAGACAAATATGAGACAGATGAGGAAAGATATTCTAATATTATTAAGATTAAAAAAAACATACAAGATTAGTGAACATGTATTAAATTTGACATGTGAGAGGAGATAATGAATAAACTTATATTCTTTTTAGGAAGTTTATATATTATGCTTACATTAATATTTGGATTAACAATCAGAACAAAAAAATTTTGAATGGTTTATTAATTTATCGTTAATAAAGAAATAACACTATGTCTAGTGGTTTAATCAATAATGAGATTTTTTTGCCATGTAAGTAGTGAGACTTTAATTAACTAAACCCTTAAAAGTGTGTAATAGTTTAACTAAACAAATTATATAAAAGAGTGTGATATGTAATTATTTGGCTTGCTAAAAAAGGCTTTCACGCTTGTTAGGAGCTTAACGAAGAAGAAGCTTTGACTAATTTTGGCGCCTACCCATAATGGTTTGGTTGGCGCTAAGGGATTTGATGGAGCGGCATTGGCTCCCATTGTCTAATACCAATAATTCATTTCTAGAGAAAATCATTCATTAAACAAGATATTAATCTGCCAAGATTATACATTAGAGCAAAATGTTGTATATGAAAAATCTTTTAAAAAATATATATTTTCTTAATGCCGATTACATACACCTCCCCCTAAGATCTACTATAAAAACCTACCTATTACCCATTATATGCGACTTAAACCTGCTCTTTTTTGCTGAAGATAAACACCTGATACCAGTAATACCACTATTTCAATAACCCATTAGCTTTCAAATTTTAAATAATTTGAAATACTTCAAAATTTAAAAAATTTGAAATACTAACTTAACATATATCTGCTCTGTTTTGTTTTGCTGAAGATAAACACTCGATACCAGTAATACCATTATTTCAATTACCATTAGCTTTCAAATTTTAAATAATTTGAAATACTAAATTAACATATATCAAAGACTTGTAACTTGTAAGGAGTGAAACTATGATATATTTTTTTTAGTACAATTGAAATAAAAATATTAAAAAAACCCAATTAAATAATTAACTCTATAACTTAAACCACTAACCAAAGTTTAATAATCTAATCAACATTTGAATGTGTAGAACTAGCAGCCGGTTCACCACCACCATCACCGTCACCGCCACCGTCCACCGACACTTTCACCGCCCCCACCGCCGCCCCACCTGCAGGTCTTTTCCGCTTCTTTTCATACGGAATCCCTCTAGCTTTCGCTTGACTCTCTCTAACTTCCCTCAAATACATCCTAACAGCTCTAGCTCCAAACGGGTTCAGCTCCGGCTTCCCGCCATTTTCCTCATAAGCGGCTCGAAGCCGACCGATAAGCGCGTCTAAGCTCCCCCACGCTTGCTTAAGCTGACAAGCACATGGCGCGGGCGGGTTTGGTTGGCCAAAGTACGGACAACTAGCCACGTGGACCTTAGTTTTTCCAAACTGATCAAGGTACTTCAAAAACTCGATCACGTGTGCCCCGCTGCACCGCGACAACGTTAGCGGCGGCTTGTGGTTGGTTAAGTATTGGAGAAACGTGTTCCAGTCTCGGCGTTTTTGAGACTCGTATCTGCTCGTGGTTGTGGTTGTTGGGGTGGTTTCAGTTGTTGCAGTGATGGTACTGCAACAACTGTTGGTCTCCCGGATGAACTGTCACACTGAGATGACAATGGTTCGGGAGGTGGTTCCGGATCGTTTGACCCGGAGCCATATGGGATGTCCATAGGAGTTTGGGTTTTGATTGATTTGAGGGAATGGGAATGGTGTGGTTTTGTGGAGAGAAGGTGGTGATGGGACGTAAAAACAAAAGAAATATGAGTGAATGAATAATGAATGTACGAATTACTTGAATGGATGAATTTTCTTGGTAGAGAAATAGACTTGTGACTATTCAGTTTTGTCATATATCAAATCATTTAATTTATAAATATATATAAAGAAGTTAAAAACATGTTTAAATAGCGGTGTGGAGAAAAAACTGAAAACTGAACTGTATCTGTAACCAGAAAAAATTGAATCTGATTGGAATTCAGCTATCGGTTTCTCAAATCTTGCTTGTTTTGATAATTGAATCAAACTCAATGGAATAAACCAAATAATAACTTGTTTAATTGGTTGAATTTGGTTCAGTTAGACACCGTGCTAATTCGGATTGTTCGATTCCACAAATCTTGCTTGTTTGGATAATTGAACCGAACTCAATGGAATAAGAGAAATAATAATTGGTTTAATCGGTTGGGTTAGACAATGTTCTAGCTCGGATTGGTTCGGTTTTTGGATATGACAAAAATTGAAAACTGAATAACTGAATCGAATGAATCCCTATATTTGAAAAACAAATTTGAAGTTAGAGCTTTTATTGCTTACAACTTCTTGGCGTAGTGATATTAAGCGTCATCTCCATCAAAATGATACATGAAACCCAAATAAACTGAATCGAATAAACCCATATCTGAATCGAATAAATCCCTATATTTAAAAAACAAAATTGTAGTTAGAGCTTTTATTACCTACGACTTTTTAGCTTAATGATATCAAGTGTTATCTCCATCAAAATGATACGTCTTATAAAATGGACATAAAATGGATTATAGAGGAGGGTGTGTTTGTTGTTAAAAAAACAAGTTTAGATTGTCTATTTTGTATTATGGGATTGTATCCTACATTCTATGTTGTTATATGTAATGGTGAGACATAAAGTTGACTACATGTGAAACTAAAGGTTGTGTTTTGTTCTTGTTGCAAGTTGCATTTTGATTTAGATTCTTTTGGAGCAACTAAAAGAATGAATGAGTTGTTTGTGTTGCAATGATTTTCATCAATGATTTTCTTTTCTTTTTACAGAAATTTCTTCCATTTCAAATTTTTTAATTTGTGGGTTGGTAATCAATTCACATCTTGAAAATGAAACCAACTACTGCACCAATATCTATTGCATGCCTTATAATTTTTTATATATTTATCATTTCTTTAATTGTGACATCAACTAGTAATCATATTTTATTTGTACTATTTTAAATATAATAATATTTTCAATTACAAAAAATAGGATTAAAAATCATTAATAATAAATCACTCTTTTATGCTTTAGTTCATAAGATAGTACTTGTTGACTTGTTGTTGCTTTTATAAAGCTTGTAATTGATAATGTTTTTAAGTTAGATAGATTTATAAATAAGTCATTTTCCCCTCCACTAAAACATAGTTATATTTAAATTATAAATTTCACTAAAACATAGTTATATTTAAATTATAAATTTCACTCGTACAAATATTGGGTTGGCTAACTTTCATTATTTCCCATCTACACGCTATTTCAATGTTTTGAAAACAAACCGACAGTCAAGCTATTGGAAGCTTCGACGATTTACACGCTAAGACCATACGGTATGGGCATCGAAACACGGCGTTGTTATCAGTTCACACCCACAAAACCATCCCGTCCCCGGCATTGTGAACGGCGTTATGCTTGGGGCTTGAGGATTTCCACCAGCGTGGAGGTAAATGTGTGGGTGAGTGGAGGCTCTTGATTGGTGGGTGTAGTTTAAGTTTGTTTTGATTGGTTGATTTTATATATTTTTTTTCCACGCCACTTTCCTACCCCGTGTTTTTTTTCTCCACGCCACCATGCTGACGTGGTTGCCACGTGTCGCTCCATGCCTTCCTTCAAGCCCCTTCACACCGTATAGTCTAATAGATTGGCTAGATACCAATAATTGGTGGCCAACAAAATAAGACGCAAGCATAATTCGTCTTTTCTTTGATTTGATGTGATTTGGTCAGCTCGAACCATACGATATATGATTTGTTTCTGGTCGGAACTTAGACCATAACCGAGCCTACAACATGGCAATTTTCCTTTTGATTAACCAATTTGATCAATCCGTACCAATTTTTTAAAAACTACACTAGAGTGTAATATAAGTTTGAACTCATATCAAAGGTTCTTTTACATATATGTAACATATGAATACATATATGATGTGAAATATTGGTTGCTAAGGATGAATAATATTGTTTGTTATTTGGACTAAGCAATAATAAGTAGAATTAAAAAAATGTAAAAAAATTGAGGTAGTTTTATTGGAGTGGATTATTTTCCCCCACCCACCACTCAATAGATGTTGGGTCTCTTTCCGACTGATTGTGACATTATGAACGCTTACGACTTTTTAGATAAACACACACCCTAAAATTTTAATTTAAATTTAAAGCGGGTCGTGGATAGTGATCTCTCGACCTCTAAGAGTCGATTCGTCTTTAGTAAGATCGTTTTGCAATTCAAAAAAGGGTTGCGGCGCAGCTGTTGCCCGTTTACCTGCCATTTGCTTGTAATTTGTTGTTTTGGCGTTTTAATGATAAAGTGATTCTTTCCTAAAAAACTAAATAAATTAACAACTAGTATCTATGACTCGTGTTTCGGAGCGAGACCGTTAAGCCGAACAAAAAGTAAAACCATAAATTTGTAAAAGATATAAAGTATATGAGACCAAAGTAGAAAGCGAAAAAGTGTTAGGCTGAAAAAAGAAAAAGTTTGTGACAAATATGTAAAAGATGAAAACTATAGGGTTAAAAGTGTAAAAGATGAAAACTATAGGGTTATATAAAAAATAAAAGAGTTAAAAGTGTAAATGATAAAAAGTAAAAGGATTAAAAATAAAAAAAGAATAGTATTTTGTGAGAGAGAATTTTGTAAATTGATTTTGTGAGGAATAGCATCTAAGTTAACACACAAACTTAAATTTCTATCTAATACGACATTACAATAATTAAATTTCCAGCTTGTTAGTATAACTCATTTAATAAGCATGTCATTTTTAGTTTTACCTATAAAATGGGTCATAATCACATTGTATTAGATATGTGATTTTTTATTAATATAAAGATATTAATGACGAGTTAACAAAACCTCTAGCGGACACAAAGATTGAATTCCACATTTCAACCAATTCACATATTTACAACAAATTCCCTACACGAAACACTAATTAAGAGGCGGTTGCATAGAAGCTGCATTATTGGGACTTAATTATTGATACAAGAAAGAAACTAGTACGCAACTACATATGCGTACACAACAAATTCTTGTCGTTTGTAGGACTTGAACCCAACACCTTCTCTTACAAACCATTCTTATATCGTTTATATTTACTTATATCGTTTATATTTACAAAGTTTAAGTTTTTGCTTATTTATTTACCTTTCATTATTTTTAGTTACTCATTTCATAATTTGTTTTTCATGTTTTATTGTTATGTAAGTAACATTAATAGATATTACTAAAACCTTAATTTAAGTTTAGAAAATTCAAATATCCACAGACCACAAATTTAGCCTAATATATGTACTGACAACGTCGTGGTACTCACAATGTTTTCGTTCATCAATCATCATGTCACATTATTGTTTCTTTAAGTTTTAATACTACTTGTACTATTTTATATATTATTTCTTTAACCAAGTTTTTTTAAGTTTTGATATTATTGTACTATTTTATATATTACGGGTATGTTTGGCAAAAGTAGCTTGTGGATGGTGGCTGAAAGCTGGTGACTGGAGGCTGGAGGCTGAAGCTGTAGCTGTAGCTTTTTAGAATATTTAGGTGTTTGGCAGAGTAGCTGTAACTTTTAATAAAATGTATAAAATGACAAAATGGACATTAAAAAGTTGATAAATTAAAATGTTTATTATCTTTAGAGGTTAAAATGGTCATTTTTCCCTAAAAGCTTGTAGCTTCTTCTAAACGTTACTAGTAGGAGCGTTTAACCAAAAGTTTCAAGCTTCTAACCTAAAAACTTCAAGCTCCTTCAACCTAAACAAGACCTTTTATTGATTAGGAACTTTTTCTTAAAAGGTTAAAACTAGAAGCACCTAAAAGCTCATTGCCAAACATACCTATGTCTTTTTTTTATATTGGATTTAAATAACCTCAACTTTCACCAATTGGCCGATAAAACTCTCAACTTTCGATTTGTACACCAACACTTCCAACTTTCAACTTATTGGCCGATAACATTCCCTAACAGACTGAACCCTAACCCAGTTAGCTGATGTCAGCTGACACATCATAAAAAATGCCATGTCAGTTGCCACGTCATCGAAAAATGCCATGTCAGCTGCTACATCATCCGCCACGTCATTAAAATGCCACATTAGCTGCCACGTCGTATGCCATGTCAGCAAAAAGGGCACATCAGATGCCACATCAGCAAAAACTAACTGGGTATGGTTCATTTAGTTAGTGAGTGTTATCGGCCAATAAGTTGAAAGTTGGGAGTGCTGGTGTACAAATCGAAAGTTGGGAGTGTAATCGGCCAATGGGTGAAAGTTTGGGTTATTTAAATCCATTATCCCTTTTTTTGGAACGGCGACTTTCTTGTATTAGACTACCGCACTCTCCAAATTGAAGAGCCCCGTTGCCCTACTCTGGCCAGACTATGTTGTCTTAACATGACTCACGCTGGCTTCAGAGTTTGGCTTGGGTGTTCCCCCAGGAAACCATACCGTCGGCTACCACTTGACAGTCGTTGTGTCACCACAAGAGCAAAACTCTTTGGCGTAACACACGGTGGAACGAAAACCCGGGTGGTGGGCTTAGGATAGAGTCTGGCACCTCAGTAAGTAAGGAGGCTAGACTCTATATATTATGTCTTTAACTAATCAATTTTCTACTATATAAAATTTTGTCTAATAACTTTTCTTACTTATGTTAAAAAAATAATGTATATTCAATTGTACGATTTTTATTGAGAAACCATTGTATTAATAATAGAGTTTTTTTAATGGGTACCACATGGAAAACATGTCAATGTCGGTATGACAACCGTTTTCATTTTATGTTTTTTGGTTTTCGATACAAGTCGGTTTTGATATTTTTTTTGATATTTTCTTGCTACCAGTACAAAAATAGTACTATACGCAATATAACTTTATAACTCGCAACTTTATATTTTTTTATATTAGATCAAATACTATTTCACACCAGTAATCCCACTAGTATTCTACAAAAACTGTCAAAGTCCTCGTCAAACTTTTTATGATCATTTTCAATGTGATTTTGGCTTTTAAATAAAGCACAAGATGGATTATCACGTAATAGTGGAAAATGATGGTCAATTTAGCCTTCAAGATTTCATAGCGTCTTGAAAACGAAACCATTTGAATAAGTTCAAGACCCTTTTTTGAAGTCAATTTAAATTTTTCATTAAATGTGCTTCAAATTTAAAGTTGTTATAAAAGTTTAAAATACAAGCTAATAAGGATTTAAAAAAATGAAATTGCAACTTATCGAACCAAGTTAATCGATCTGAACCAGACCTATAATACATGATAAGTTGTCATTTTGTACTTAACTAGTATTAAGCAGCCCGGCGTTACGGCAGGGGCGTAAAATTGTGCCAAATAGTATCAATGCCACACTATCGCAAGCGACCACCAACACTGAAGTTGTATCGTGTTAATGTGAAGAAATTAGACCGAAACGCAAAACATAAAAAATAATAACTAAGTCGATCTAGGACCGGTACATTAGGTCGAACCTGTCAGAAAGGGAAAACAGACGACGTAAAAACGTTGAACCACACACGTACGTTGCGCCAGGTTAACTCGCAAAATTTAGAACGAATCGTAAAAATTGCAAAAAAGTAAAAGTATAATGGACCAAAGTTGAAAGTAAAAATTTTTGCAAAAGATAAAAAGTATTAGGCTAGAAGTAAAAAAAAAACAAATGGTTTTAGGTTAAAAGTAATTTATCAAATATTTTTGAGTTAAAAGATTTTTCATCTATGTTTTTCTCACACAATTCATCTATCATTCACTCATCATTATATTTTTCATTCAATCACTATATTTTTACATTTAATTTCTACAACCAAGTAATTTATAGAAAGTTTATAAAAGTTCCTATTATTACAAAATGATAAATAACTAGTGTTAAGTCCTCGCGTTGCGGGGCGGGTAGCATTAAAAAGCAAGCAACCACGTTGCGGGATTGGGAGGTGTAAAATTATGCTAAGTAGTAGCAACCGAACAACGACCAAAACCGATAAAAAGCGTAAAACAAAAACACGAATTTATGACACCAAGTGACTCATGTAACGTAATAAATAGACGAAATCAAATTTATACCTACACATATTAGAAACTATCGGGTATAAAAACTCGATGGAACAAATGTGACACAAAATACCATAGTAAGTAACAACCAAACGACAATAAATTCAGAAAAAACAAACGTAAAATAAAAACTAAAAAAAATAAACCCGTTTAACTTTTATGACAAAACTATACAAAGTTAAAATTTTATTATAAATTTGAAAGGACCATAAAATTATTACATCAAAAAAGCAAAAAAGAAAAACAAAAAAAACAAACAAAAGACCAAAAAAACACTATTCATTAACATGTTAGAATAGAAATAAAATGAATATGAATTCTAAAATGTAAAAACTAAAGGGCCCGATAAACTTATTTGTGAGCTTGTTCATAGCCACAAATAGTCACGGACAGATCCAAACGAGTCTGTGGGTTACTTGTCAGTGAGTGTCAAAAATGCCGCATTGCAGCCGCTATTAGACGAGTGCCTTGACAAAGGTTTAATAATTTGTTAGCAAACTATGACTCTTATTTATTTATATAATCTTAAAGGATCATGGTGGGTGCAACATTACTCATGCATAATTACAAAAATACCATGCTGGCAAATTACAATACATCCCAATTTTATTATTTTGTCTTTCACACAATCTCCACAAACAAGAGGTGGTAGGTGAAACGCTTCAATAAATGCTTGAAATGGACTTAGAATCTCTCATCAGATTCTTCTCTAAGTTGAACATAATTTTCAAGACACTGGAAATAAACATAAACAAAAAAATACAGTCAAGTATTCATCTTCGAAAAAAAGACAGTTGGCTGCAGTGTCGGTTGAGGTGTGGTGGTAGGTCGGTGATGGTTCTTGGCTGGAATTATCAGAGTGGTGGTGACAATGGCTGTCACGTGGTTGTAACAACCCGCTTTTTCGCAGCTCGTTACTCTCGTTACGTCTAGCACCAGAGATTCAGATCTTAATGTAAACTATATCGCTTACTACGCTACATCGCATATTTTCGCACTACATCGCTTATTTCAACAAACTACATCGCACCTCACAACGCTTATAACGCACTCGCTAAACAACAAAACTACTGCGTGATGTTTCCAAGACTATTGCTCGCTTAAACAACAACGCGACTCTCGCAAGACTTGAGAACTAAGACGCATACTATCTCGCTTAATTATTTTATTTAATTAAATTTAAACGCTTAATGATTCGCCAAAACTTTCAGCGCACTCAACCTAAATAAGTGAAGGCTAAAAAATGGAAAAAAAATTCGCACGAAAATGTTGTATTTCGTGCGAAAACGACGTTTTTGAGGTGTTTTTGGCACGAAAATGATATTTTTCACCCAAAAATGCATTTTTTTCGCACGAAAATATCACCAAACCACCTCCACTCCTCTCTGCCTATAAATACAACACTCTGCATTCGCTCCAACTTGTTGCCATTCCGCACCAAAACGCTCTCTAGCTGGTTTTCTCTGTTTCAAGTAAGAAGACTACGTTTTTTCACGAGAATCACAACGATTTCTACAACGATTTTGCACGAGATTATCTCTGATTTCATCTAAACTTCTCTGTTTACGAATACCTTCATCTTTTTCATGAAAACCTTCTGATTTTAACTAAGATCCACACTTAACCGAGCATGTTTGAGTTAGCCTTGGCTTCTCAGATCTGAAACCGTGTCGTTTCGAGCTCACAAAGTGTTTATCTTAACAAAACAGTTTTATAAATCGATTTTTACACAAAAGCGGACAACAACCGACTAAGGTTTCGTTCACTAAATAGTGGACGAAGCATTTTCGAAACCGTCATGAAATGGACTCGAAAATACATCTATTTCAGACGAAATCTCAATCCCGAACGCACCGAGACGCAAGAACAGTCACTTGTGCCATCTGGACTGGCTCGCGTGAACCATACTTGGTTCACACGGTCCAGTCCGAGTTCATACAAGAACTCACTCGCTCAAAAGACATCTCTGACGCTAGGTTGATCAGTAGCCTAAGGTTGGAGGGAAGAACACTCGATTTCCCAAAGACAGACGCGAAAACACTCGATTTTGGACACAAAACAGACATTTTCGCATGAAAATTTCTGCTGAAATTTTCGCACAAAAATTCCATTTTCGTGCGAAATAAACTGTTCCCGCACGACTCTCCATTCCGACTGTTCAACACTCTGGAAGACTGATGCACTTCTGTTTCTACGCCAGGCTGACCCGACACTCTCCTCACTCCATCCTTGTTCTCAGTTACTCTTTACGCACTCATTGTGAGTATACTTGACCCATTTTCGCTTTAACGCACTTTTTGGGTGTAACATACGTTCATATCAAAGTACACGAAACACGCCAAACTGATTTATCACACGTGAATATCTGTTATACATAGTTACACGTAATGCTAGAAACATGTAAAGTAGGACACATTTTTGTTAACTCCACCTTAGCTAGTATGGTACTATAGTTTGGCTAACACCCGGCGGGGTCTAGTTAGGAAGGATACATCGCGCTTCCCAGCCTTTTCGAGAGCTTAATATGTGAAATTTGTCTTGTGAGTTTATATGTTATGTGTATCATGTTTATGTATGTGGAAATTCGTGACATTTTATCTACTATGTTATTATATCAAAACCTGTATGCTCGTCAATACATATTTGTATTGACATTATTTTAACATATGTTGCAGGTTGAGGATGTTATCGCTACAAATCGGACTTAGGGTTTTGCTTTAGAAACTCATTTAAATAAATCTAGTTGTCGAACTGATTTTTGTTTGAGAATGATGTAATCCGTATGACTTTGGTGTGAATGTTTAGTTCAATTGTATGGGGAATTGGATGTTATTAAATATTGTCGCATTAATAGTCGTTGTGGAAAATCTTGAACAATTTGTTCGCCTAGTGCCGCGCCCCGATGATTCCGCCATCGGTTGGGTTGTGACAGATTGGTATCAGAGCCATAACTATAGGGAATTAGGTAATTTTCCTAGTCTATAGTAGGAAACTATCCGCTTATTCCTTGCTTATCTTTTAAAACATTATCCTCGAACTTAAAATACTATACGAAGTCTTTCCTAAGACTTGGACACAACACACGAAGCTGCAAAGATACTCGTACATCACCAACGAGTCGATTTGTCGAGATTAGGGGTGAAACCGCGAACTCTCTACAAGTCACTCACTCTGCGTATTCCGATTAGCACGAAATTCTTGTCACACCCCAACCGATGGCGGAATCATTGGGGTAGTGGCACTAGGCGAACCAGATTGTCTAAAAAGATTCCACAACAATTATTTAAAGATAATAAATCAACATTTAACATCTCATACTATTAAACTCATAATATCCTTAAACAATCATTACATTAACAAAATCCCTTAAACAATAAAATCTGATCCGATCTCCCCTAGATTTATTACACTTGGAACTAAACAAAATAAAACAAAACTAAACTACGCAAGCCACATCCAAGCATCCAAGCTACAAAATCCTCATCCTGTTACATACGTTAAAATACAAGTCAATACAATTAAGTAAAGGTGAGCATACAAGTTTAAGTACTACTAGCATAATCGAGAAAGTGTTCGCGAAATAATCTAACTACACATCATGATACACCGAAACAATTCACACAGATTAACATAGGCTTATTTCTCATGCTAACTACCGTGAGAAGCTTGCGTGTCCATCCTAACTAGACCCCGTCGGGTGTAAGCCACACTATAGTACCATACTAGCTAAGGAGGCAAGTTAACGAAAATAAGTCTTAGTCACATGTTTCTAGCATCACGTATTGAGCACATATAATCAGATTATTCGCGTGTGATAAACAGGTTGATTTGTGAAGTGATTTTGATATAGGAACGTATGTAACACCCAAAGAGTGCGTCAAAGCGAAAATGGGTCAAGTATACTCACTGTGGGTGCGTTTAGGTAAGAGTTTGGGATCTGAGGAGAGTCGAGAAGAGCGCCGGATCAGCCTGCATACGCGAACGGAAGTGGATCAGGCTCCGAAAAGCTGAAACGGTTCAGTCTTGGTTGGGCAGTAGACAAGTTCGGGCGAACTTGTGTGTGGGCTTTGCTGAATTTGGTGCCAAGTTCGGGCGAACTTGTGAAGAGATCTTACTGAAAAGACAAGTTCGGGCGAACTTGTGTAGTTTCCTAAGAAACTAGACAAGTTCGGTCGAACTTGTTAGGATCCTTGAGGAGAATAGCCCAAGTTCGGTCGAACATGGCCTACTTGGGCACAAGTTCGGTCGAACTTGACCAGAGAGTTGATGAAATCTTGAGCGAACTTGATGTTTTCGGGTCCAAAATCTTGCGTTTTCGCGTCATTTGCTGAGGAAAATCGAGTGTTCATCCCTCTAACCCTGTGCTACTGAGCAAACTTGGGTCCGAGAGGTCTTTTAGAGCAGTTTTAGCCGTTTTACAAAAGCGTGGGCTAATCCGGGCGAACTCGGGTTCGTTCGGGTTAGTCCGGCTTGTGAAAACCGACTTAAACGTCCTTGTGCTTCCAGATATGGGATCTTGAATGATAGATGCTTTGTTTCATACCACAAAATGAACAAAACATCATCAAAAGTCCGTATCTTGTGTAGAAATCAATGGTTTTCAAAGGTTTTTCTCAGATCTGTCACTTACAAGCCGAGATCTTGCAGATCTCGTGTTTGGGAAGTCTTTACTATCGCCAAACGAACTCGTATTGTGTAGATCTAAGCTTAAAATAGAGTTTTTGAAGAAAAGATGAAGGTTTTCGTAAAAGAATGAGTTTTGATGAAAACGAAGGCTATGCCTTGTACCAAAATCGTTGTAAACCTTTGTAGATCGTTGATAAACGTTGTTGCAGTGAAAATCGGGTTGATTCTTACTTAGAACATGAAGGTTTCGGGTTTTGAGAGCTCTGGGCGAACTTACTGCAAGTTAAAATTAGAGGAATGAGCTGAGTATTTATAGGAGAAGGCAAAAATGAAGGCTGGTGAGAGCAAGTTCGGCCGAACTTGCATGAATTTCATGCAAGTTCACGCAAACTTGTGAAATATTGAAGGATTTGAGCTAAGTTCGGCCAAACTTGACCCTAGAAGGGCAAGTTCGAGTGAACTTAGGGAATGATGGGAGTTTTGAGTTAGCCAGCCAAGTTCGGCCGAACTTGGGGTCACCAAGTTCTAGCGAACTTGACCCAGTGTTGGGTTTTCCTTTGTTTGTTTCGCGTTAAGAGTTCGTTTGGTTATTCAGTTCGTATTAGCTAGTTATATTAAGCGTTTTAATTGATATAATAGTGCGATTTAGCGATTCGAGAGTGCGAGAGCGATGCGATAGCGAGCGTAATCATAACCACAACACACATAACACATAAATAACATAAAACCACATAAATAACTGCGATTTGCTATGCGATGAGATTAGCGATGCGATTTATTAAGCGATTAGATGCGATAATAACGTACAACACCATAATTAATTAACATAAACTTTATTATTAACCGAATCTCGGAATTACAAAAGGAGTACAGTGATAAAAACAAGGAAAAAGATAACAACGAATTTCCGAGTTGTTACAATTCTCCGTTAAGTTAGGAGTGATATCCACATCTTAGCGGAAATTCTCCATTCTATCCGATGGAAACCTCCTGATGGGTCTGGGAGGGAAACCACGATCAGGGATTCGAAGTTATTAAGTGAGGGGTGAAACCCGAACCTTGAAAACTCGTCCCAACGATTTTCAATATCACCAAAGTCTCGACTATTTCGTGGACTTGGGACGCGTAGTAACCGGAAGGGTAATGTCGTTAGCCGCGAGGCGGTGAGAGCATGTACCTATTAGGCCAAATCGTGTGCCCAAACTCAACGGAATGATCGAATCACTTTGGGTAGTCGTTGTCTCAAAACCCAGGACGCTCCATAAAATTTTAAGCCTACAATCGCCGATTTTACGCATCATCGAATTTTATTATGCTTATATGTTTTCGAATTGAAGACTTTTCGCTTTATCGATTTCTCGATTTATCGCTTTTCACTCCATAAACGTACGCACAACTCGCACGCCATCGCAATCCAAAACAAGAGCTAATACTCGCAACGAAAACTAAATCATAACAACTCTCTTAACCGCGTCCTCGCGCTATACCTGCAAGTATATACGTATCTAAATATATACATATATAGTATGTGGTTACACGTGCTTATGTGAATACATGAGAATTTAGGAAATATGTGTTTTCCTATGTGATCTTAAAAATACGTGTTACTGTATCAATTATAACAAGTTTTTAACACGCTAATCTCTTTGTCTAGATGTCTTCGAACGCTTCCAACTCGCGACGTCAAGCCTGAAGAACCTCCAATAAGAGGATTGCCTCGCTTGTGGCTAAGGAAATAGCCAAGGTCATTCCTCAAATCATCACCCAAGTTCAAGCCCTCAGCAACTCTCAAACATCGGAAGACTCCGTGACCAATGCACCAAGGTCTACCTTCTCCTACAAACAGTTCAAGGCCTGTGACCCAATGGTCTTCACAAGTGAAGGAAGTGTATCTCAGATGCTTCAGTGGTTTGATGCAATCGAGGTTACCCTCTGTCAGAGTGGGTGCCCTGAGCGTCTCTGTCACACCCCGATTTCCATGTGTAACCCGGTGGGCCCGGTTGGGGAATATCGTGACGTAAATTGATACCATCATAACCAAACAAACACACAGCACAACGGAAGTCTTGGAGTTTAAATTACTATTACAAACCAAATGTCCAAATGTTCGAAAATAATAATTACAGGCTTGTAATAACGAATCCACAGGCGGATCGAATAAATATTTACAAAGGAAATTGTTCTACAGACTTTAGCAACTTATGGACTTGCAAGATCCTTATTTAGCTACTACGCAGCTCCAATCTATTTCGCGTTGCCACCTGTAACTTGGTCTTTTGAAAATACGTCAGTTTTCACCGGTAAATACTAGTAACCGACTCATTTTGTAAACATTTATTAAAATGATTTTTGGTGCACTTGGCACATTTTATAAATAACTTGGGATAGTTCAAAATGACCTTGTTTACAGTTTTACATGTTTGTCAATACATATGGGGTCCGGTGCAGAAACCGAATAACCTGATTAACCGACACGCCACTTAAATAATCCACCAGCGGGAATTCCTATTAGCATTAGCGTCTTTCAGGTGTATGCCTACACCCCGCGCTTAAGGTCGTGGCCATTAGTAACTTAAATGAGCCAAGGATATCCCAGACATGGTCGAATTAACCCCCAATGTTTAAGTTATCAAACAATACAGAATAAAATGGGTTATAAGGATTTAGTAAATCACAATCCGATAACATGATCCCATACCCGACCAAGCGGTATTATTATACCGTCCAAGCCCGTATAGGGACAATAAGTTAAAAGTATTTACCTCAGCAGTTCTTCAAATAAGATAATTAACTCAGCCGAATATTCAAAAGTAAGCTTAGATGGAAATCTACCGGGAGGCTATTAGTCTGGAAAAGATAGTATTTATAACCAATTAGAATGCTAACGGGTCCTATCTACATCGTAGACTCGAACCGGGTAGCTTAAAGATAATAACGGTACTAAACGCTAGATTAAGCGGTGACCGGAATAGAATGTAGTTTAAACCCGACAAGAATGTAGACTTGTTTAACATGGGTAAACATGTTACATTCTGGATTTTGAAAACAAAATGATAAGGTTAAACCCGTTTCGGTTAAATTACGTAAACTAGTTACGTAGGTCGAACCGTACGCATATAAGCGAAACCGAGTAACCGGGTGAGTCTTATACAAGTTCCATATGCCATTATATTTAAAACATGTTGTAATATCAGTAGGATATCAACATGTATGCCCGTCATGGTTTTAAAATCAAGTTACGCCTCAAAAGGGCGTTTTGGTCACTTTATGACTTGTAAAAGAAATTATGAGCAAACTGATGTAATGGTCATAATCCTATTGTAAAATTAGTTTATTTATGATGTTATATCAGTAGGATATCGAGTATGTGTGTGTTTTAGAGTTTAAGACCAAACTATGCCCCGTAAGGGCATTTTGGTCATTTCACACATAGCTTGATAATTTACTTGGGAATCTGAGTTTATTTGTACTGTAATTATATGTAAAATGAGTTTTAAATCAATAGGTACCAAATCTTGGTGCTTTAATATGGTTTTAAACCATACTATGCGCCTAAATGGCGATAAAGTCGCTAAATGACGATATTCAAGATGATTAAGGAAAACTGATGTTATGATCAGGTTTATATAACCAAAATAAGCTATTTAATATATTATAACAGTAGGTAAATGGCTTTGTTATAAAAAGTGTCTTTAAAATCATTTTATGCATCATAAGGGTAATATCGTCATTTATCGGCATTATACAAAGACTTGTGCATAACTCAGTTTAAAATCTGATTTTAACATCCCAATTAATATTAATTATGATATTACATCAATACGTAATGAGTTTTGTTGAAGAATTATGTTAAAAACCATTTTAGATGCCGAAAGGGCATTTTGGTCCTTTAAAAGCATGATTTACGATAATTAAACAAAACTTGGGTTATGACCAGATTATTGGCATCAAAATAAGTTAGTCATGTTTATACATCAGTACATAATTCATTTGTAATTAAAACCTTGTTTTTAAGTAAAAGGGCATTTTAGCAAAGTTTGACATAATTAACGGAAACTTGCATAAAAGCTCGGATTACTATGTAACCATGTGATATAACTCCAGAGGGTTATACTACAACTAAACATGGTCACAATAAAACTTATAATTAATAGCTAAAGTTGCTAATTCGGGTCAGAACCGAAAGTCAAAGTAAAAGTCAACTTTGTGACTTTCGGTTGCGAACCGACCTTAGACCTGGACTTGACGGGCCGAACATGTTTATACATGTTCTAATACTTATTACCAAGTTATTTAAGTGTCAAAATGTATCTTATAACATCTACATTATCATATATGAATTTATTTTAAAAACTAACCCAATTTGACTTTTTATCAATAACTTTGACCAGTCAATTGACCAAGCAAACGTGGTAATTGAGGAGGTGCCCTCTTGAGGGATTAACACCTACCTGATTACGATCACGTAGCCATGTTCATATCGAACTATGGCTGGACCGTAATGGTCTTAGCCTAAAGTCAAAGCGTTTTTACGTCAGCGCTTTGACTTTGGCTTAAAGCCTAATAAAATAAAAGGAAAGGATTGGAACACTTACAAGTGAACCAAAAAGATGACTAGAACTCATTTAGGATGTTCCCTGATCAGGAACTTCCAAGTAGAGATAGAGAGAAGAGACTTTGAGAGGTGCAAGGAAGAAAGGGTGATGAACTCCCCTATTTATACTTGAAGTGGGTGATCTAGGATTGTGACAAGTGTTATGGGAACACTAGAGATCACTCCAAGTGTGCTAGGAGGTGTCCAAAACCGGAATTGAGTTAATGGTTTCGAGCTGTGAGAGTGCAGGTGGGTTGAGAGGTGGCTAAGCATGCAGATCAGCACCTAGCATTCTGTTTCTGCGATTTGACCTCTCCCGCGCGTCGTGCAGGGATACCAGGTCCCTGGCTTGTGTCGCCTGGGGTGTCATTTCACAAAATTTCCATTTTGGCCCCTGAACTTCTCTAAACTCCCATATTTCGACATAAAAGCATATTTTATTCACTATGGCCCCTGGTTAGCACTCTCGGGAGTATAACCGAACATCATTAAGCTCCGGGTTCGTTAAAAGGTCACTCAGAGGCATAGTTTAAGCATGTTGACACGTTTAACCTCTCGACTTTAATATTCACCACTCAGAGGTTATAAAATAACATGTTGGCGATTTCAGTCCCTCTCGTCTAGCACATGGCATACGAGGATCAGCGGGACACGTGTCGAAATTTTATAGGACGTAAAAACACAGGGTGTTACAGTCTCCATACCACATGTGCTACAGGAGTGTTTCAATCAAGAGCACTCGACTGGTGGACAGCCAAGCGCATCAAACGTGGGAACGATGCAGCTTACGCGTTCTCATGTGAAGAACTGAAAGAGCTCATGAAAAGAGTTTTGGAAAATCAAGCAAGTCGAAGGTGACAACGCCGGCTTCACAACAAGGTTCAAACAGCTTAGCATTATTTGCCCTAGCTAAGTCGACACTCCTGAAAAGGCTATCAAAAAGTACATACGTGCTCTGCCTGAGTGTGTGGGCGATTTTGTCGAAGCTGCAAGACCGGCTACCATCGAAGAAACCTATCAATTGGCCGCAGAGATCAATGACAAGCGAGTCTTGGCTGGATTTTTCTCCAAGAATCCCACCAATAAGCTGAACCAAGCTACTATCGAGTTATCCGACGACGACGACACACCGCCGCAAGCCACCGCCGAACCTAGTCGCAAGAGAAAGAGCTCGAGTCTCGACTACTCATCAACCGCACTGCTTAATCCTAAGCCCCTCCAAACAGTTGCACCTCTTCCAAGGTGTGCCTACACTGGATCTCTCCCCCAGTGTCAAATATATACTTATCACCACCAGGCCGGAGCCAGCTGCCGCTACTGCATTAACTGCGACTGTTATGGCCACGTCACCAGCAACTGCCGCACAGCACCACGACAACCCGAGATGCTAGCGCTTCCAGCACCGCCGACCCAACTCGTCGCCCTAGCAACTGCCGCACCAGAGGCACCAGCAGCCGCAACCCCAGCAGGAGAAGACGTCGACATCAACACCGACCAGGCGCAGGAAGACGTTCAGTGGCGGATCCAGGAATTTTTCCAGGAGGTTCACTTTTTTATAGTTCCAATTTTATATGTCTGAACATATACAAAAATTAGGTCGGTTCGACGGTTTGAGTCAGTTAAGATTCATTACATAATAAAAGATACAATACATTAATGAAAAAAACATGGTTGTAAAATTTTTTAAAACACGTAACATAAATAAGATGGTTTTTACGAATAAAATCACCATCTTACGAATAAAATTGTTTTAAAAACTTACAAAACATATAATATTCAATTTCAAGTTGACCTCGCATTCATGTTAATGCAAGTCATCTAGTTAGCCAATTTACAACCTCAAATCCCTCCATCAGGCGTTTTACCCAAATCCAAACAACATAAATAAAAATTGTTTTTGTCAGGCGTTTAAAACACCATTCACTAATAGACTCAAATGGCTAGCAAATCTGAAACATATTGCCTCCATACGAGAAAACACCATTCAAAAGGCCAATATTAAACGGCCAATTTTGTTCTATGATATCTTCTCAAGCTTATTTTATTGAAAAATAAAAAAATTGAAAAAGATGTAGAAGTTAGGTAAGCAAATTTATGGACTGTAACTAACGACAATTATCCGGTAAAACTTCTAAATTCATTTAGCTAGCAGCCGATAATCAAAAGTAAGGTATCAATCAACCTTACTCTTGGTACAACGCAACAATTTTAATTGAAAAATGAAACATGAAAATGCAATCCATTTACTAAGAGATCATGATGATAAATGAAAATGTATAAAAAGTGAAGACCAAGGTTGTTGTCAAAGGGATTCTTGTGTTTTTTATCAACCATAGATTATTGGGCTTACTGGGCTTCTAGGTTTGTGGAATTGTGGGTTTCAACTACGCTACAGATGGGTATGGAAGTATTGGCACTGATAACTGTAGAAAACAAAAAAGAAACATGAGAAAAGGACTCGAACTCGCAAACTCACACTTAGAAAAGTCGCGATTCACCAGCGGATCACTTCACACATTTGTTTAAGGGTTCCTCTTAAAAATATTAAAGGTTCCTTCTGTTTTTTCTATATCGCTTTACACTATAAATTACAAACCGAGGGGTTTCCTAGAAACCCCTTCGGTGGCCGTAGATCCACCCCTGACGACGTTCTCAATGGTATGATTTTTCGACATTTGTACTTATGCTTTCTAATTATTCCATTGTACGGTGTTGTTTTAACATACGACGACATCTTTTCTCTCTCTCTCTCACTCGTGTCATCGCACTTAGTATAGGCTCACACACTAATCTTATAAATAGCGCTATATAATATATCACGATATAATATGTTTTTTTCCCTACTATGCGCCTTTATAATAAGTTACGATAATCATGCAAACACCAATTAATCACGGGTGCACACGTGATTAACCTGGTGGGTGCATGGGGATCGTAGTAAGTTCTAATGGTGCCATAACGTTTAAAGCATGGTTAAGCGTGGTGGATACACCGCTGGTACTTCCTATATATAAGCGTCTTAACCATGTCGACAAAGCGTGAATCTATTCATGGGACGGAGGCGGTGTGGTTAAAGCATGGTGGATACGCCGCTGGTACTTCCTATATATAAGTGCTTTGCCATACTAACAAACTCCCGTGGAGATGTGCCATATATAGTTGAAGTTATTAGACCTTTAATATTATGATGATTATTTTCACGCGCTAACTCCTTCGTAAGGCGTAACATCTTATCACTTCTCGATCGCACCATCGCTAGACTTTTCGTAAGTCTACAGCAACGCGAACTCGCTTTCGATGAAATCTATATCGCATCGTTTATCGCTTTCTCATCCCGACGCTTAAACGGTATCACTTCGCTTAAAGCTTTCCCCTCTCGACGTTTTAACGCCATCGCTTCGCTATCGCTTTCTCCTCTTGATGCTTTAACGCTATCGGTTCGCTTATCGCTTCCTTTCTCTATGCTTACCGCTATTGTTTTGCTTATCGCCTTCTCCTATTGACGCTCAAACGCTATTGCTTCGCTTATCGCATCTCTCATTCTTACCGCTTCGCCTGTTCCAATCGCTGAACCATTCGCGACGTAACCCTTGTCTCTAACCAAATTTGCAATCAGCTTCTCCGCTCGGTCTACTTGGTCTTCTTTTCAAACTTGATCCAACCATTCGCCGTTTGGATCAAAATCCATCCATGTCATGTCGGCACACATCAATCATTCCACGGGACGGAGGCGGTATGGCTAAAACATGGTGGATACGCCGCTGGTACTTCCTATATATAAGTGTTTTAGCCATACTAACAAACTTCCGTGAATGGATGCCATGTGGGGTTTGACACTATTCAAGCCTTATAATTACTTGGTCCAGCCCTTCACCACATGGACCAAGGACACCAAAATCTATCCATATCGTGTCAACACACCTGACATCGCTCCACGAGACGGAGGCGATATGGCTAAAACATGGTGGATACGTCGCTGGTACTTCCTATATATAAGTGCTTTAGCCATATTAACAAACTTTCGTGGAAAGATGCCATGTGGGGTTCGAAGCTAATTAAAATTTTGATATCGTTAAACATTGTTTTTACCGTTATGTTTTGGATATAAATGGAAAATTTCTAAATATTATGATTTTTTTAAAACCTTTGGGCAAGTAACTTATGCAAGAACAGTCACTTGTGCGATCTGGACTGGCTCGCGAGCAGTCACTTGTGCGATCTGGACTGGCTCACGTGAACCATACTTGGTTCACACGGTCCAGTCCGAGTTCATACAAGAGACTCACTCGCTCAAAAGACCTCTCCGACGCTAGGTTGATCAGTAGCCTAAGGTTAGAGGGAAGAACACCCGATTTCCCGAAGACAGACGCGAAAACACTCGATTTTGGACACAAAACAGGCATTTTCGCACGAAAATTTCCGCTCGAAATTTTCGCACGAAAATGGAAATATACTGTTCCCGCATGACTCTCCATTCCGACTGTTCAACACTCTGGAAGACTGATGCACTTCTGTTTCTACGCGCAGGCTGACCGACACTCTCCTCACTCCATCCTCGTTCTCAGTTACTCTTTAGCACTCACTGTGAGTATACTTGACCCATTTTCGCTTTAACGCACTTTTTGGGTGTAACATACGTTCATATCAAAGTACACGAAACACGCCAAACTTGGATATTTTCCATGGTTCATGCACCCAATTGCTCACTTTTTTGCAAATACTTTTTACAAAAGCAAATTGGATAGACATCACATGACACATTTATCACACGCGAATATCTGTTATACATAGTTACACGTGATGCTAGAAACATGTAAACTAGGACTCATTTTTGTTAACTCCACCTTAGCTAGTATGGTACTATAGTTTGGCTAACACCCAACGGGGTCTAGTTAGGAAGGACACATCGCGCTTCGCAACCTTTTCGAGAGCTTAACATGTGAAATTTGTCTTGTGAGTTTATATGTTATGTGTATCATGTTTATGTATGTGGAAATTCGTGACATTTTATCTACTATGTTATTATATCAAAGCCTGTATGCCCACCAATACATATTTGTATTGACATTACTTTAACGTATGTTTAGGTTGAGGATGTTATCCCTACAAATCGGACTTAGGGTTTTGCTTTAGAAACTCATTTAAATAAATCTAGTTGTCGAACTGATTTTGTTTGAGAATGATGTAATCCGTATGACTTTGGTGTGAATGTTTAGTCAATTGTATGGGGAATTGGATGTTATTAAATATTGTCGTATTAATAGTCGTTGTGGGAATTCTTGAACAATCTGTTCGCTTAGTGCCGCGCTCCGATGATTTCGCCATCGGTTGGGGTGTGACAGTGGTGGTGTTATGGTTAGGTGAGAGAGAGTGTAGAAAGAGTGATGTATCTAGAGAGAGAAAATGGTAAAGGTTTATGGGGAAGAAAATCCTGATAAAAAGTAAAAGCATGATAAATGAAATGGTAAAGCGGATAGTATTAGTTTTATGAAGGGTAACTTTTTTCGATCTCTCCAGGATAAAAAGGAAATAATAGTTTTAACATATGAATTTGATATTGAGTTAATATATTATTAACGGTTCACACAAATCTTTATTAAATAGTTATAATACTTATATTTATAAAAGCTAAGATGAAAACGGATCTCTAGAAGAAATTTAAAGTCAACATTTATGTATTTATGGTGTCTAATAGGCAAATATGTCATTATCTTATTTTTATTCTCATATAACCTGCTTATAATAATAACGCTATAAAGTTACATTTTCCTTTTAAATTATGTATCTATAACTTCAATTAATGAAAAAATCAAACAAAACAAAACTTAACAAAAAAAACTAAGAGATCGAATGCATGTTGAGTATATTTTGTGTTTGATTTAAGTAAGTTACACATGTGCTTCTATTTTTTGTTAATCGACAATTTTGACCCGTCAATCTTTTCTACTTAATAATAACTTGACTCTCATTTTATTTAAATATTTTTTATAACTTTACACCATAACGTGCGGCACACAATTATACATTTTTATTATCTATGCATAACCACGTTAATGTCTAAATTACTTTTACGACTTGACACCGCTGTCTAAATTACTTTTGTAACTTTACAATGCAACGTTCGAGACATTATACTTTTTTTATTTATGTCTAATGACATTAATATCACGAACGTAACGTGTGTAACAAAGTCAAATACATGTAATGTGATGTTGCCGCCGCAACGCGCGGTGCGGCTAAAAATCTAGTTTTATTAAAAAAAAATTGATCTATATAATAGCTTAATATTTTATATAAATTTATTCAGCAGACAGGTGTAACTGCGTTATGTTTATGATTAATTAGATCAAACTATACATATGTAAATAAAACCTTAAAAAAGTTATCATATTAATTAAACACAAATTAACACCATGAATGGATAATTTATCAAAACTAGATAACAATACATATTTATCAATCACAAGAGGCAACAGATAAAGCTACCCTTAAATCATTAGAAGTGCCACAAATGTACATCCTGTGAGTTTCTATTTCCTGGGCATGACTCCACTGACTCTTGGGAGCATGGTAACTACTGTCCACCCGATCGCGCAACGAGAATACAATTTCCCGTGTTATCGGTTCGTGCCCGTTTAAAAAATTCCCCATGCTCAACACCTTCCTCCATGACTGGCTAGCCGATGGTTGAACGAACATACTTGTTACCACGTCTCTCTCGTTCACCCTTACTTCTTCCTTTTCATTCACTAATTCCTGACAAAAACAACTTTTTACTACCTTTGAATCTAACATATTTATTAGAGTAAAGGGATAGTCCCTATGGTTTTCCAAAATTTTGGATTTAGTCCCTAGCTTTCCAAAAGTACACATATGGTTCCTGTGGTTTGCACTTTGTAACACATTTAGTCCCCAGCCAACAAATCTAAAGGTTTTAGGAGGTCCAAGTTAGGGGCTAAATGCGTTACAAAGTGCAAACCACAGGGACCATCCGTGTTATTTTGGCAAAAGCTGGGGACTATATGCGTTACAAAGTGCAAACCACAGGGACCATCGGTGTACTTTTGAAAAATAGAGACCAAATCCAATATTTTGAAAAACCACAAGGACTATCCGTGTACTTTACTCTATTTATTACTTCAACAATACAATTTCGACGTACCTTGTTTGTTGTATCTCCTCCAACTGAGGCTTTTCCCATTTTGGGTAAATAAAAGTCGTAGAAATTGTTGAAAATAGTTTGTGAGAGACGCGGTGCATGCAAGAATTTGCGATGGAGAGAAGCTGCTAATGTTATTAGTTTCTCCACGTGCTCAAATACAACACAAAGTCGTTTTAAGTCCTCGATTATCTCAGGATCCCCAGGTAACTTGTTTGCTACAATTCAAAGATAAATCATATAAGGTTGATACATAGGGGGTGTTTGGAAGCATGTGCTTCTTGAAACTGATTATATGATAATGGATTATCAGAATTGGTATATCAACTATTTGAGCATTTGGCAATTTATCATTATTTAAATTAAACAAGTATGATATAGAATGAACAAAAGGGACATATTAATTCCTGTTGAAGTATATAGATCTAAAACATGACAACTATTATATCAACTTTGTCGATAAACCTTTTTTCCAAATAATCAAGGTTTGTCGCAATTGGTATGAAACAAATTATTTGACCAAAAAAATAAATAATCATAACCAGAAGAGTAAAATGCCATTTTCGTCCCTGAGGTTTGGCCAGTTTTATGACTTCCGTCCAAAGGTTTGTTTTTTCGCATCTGAATCCAAAAGGTTTGAAATCTTGCCATTTTTATCTTGCTGTTAACTCCATCCACTTTTCTCCGTTAAGTCAGGGGTATTTCCGTCTTTTTTGTTAACTTAAAGGGCAATTTGTCTTTTTCACTTTATGTAAAAAACCAATACCCCTGAAAAAAAACCGAATTGCCCTTTAGATTAACAAAAAAACCCGGAAATACCCCTGACTTAACGGAGAAAAATGGAGAGTTAACGAGCTGGATGAAAATGGCAAGATTTCAAACCTTTTGGATCCAAATACGGAAAAACAAACCTTTGGACGAAAGTTGCAAAACTGGCCAAACCTCAGGGACGAAAATAGCAGTTTCCATGATGCAAATCCAAACACCCCAATAGATTACATGTAACATAAATCATAACCAACAAAAAAAAATGATACCTACCTTGCAACGGCCTCAATGCAGAAGCCATAGTAGGGTATAACTGATCGATTTTTGTGGTCATGTTTTTTAACCCACCAAAGTTAGTCTGGTTAAGAGTATCCGCTGCTGCTTGAAAAGCGGTACAGACCATTTGTTCAAGCAATTGATGTGGACGAACTGTTTCCAGATAATGAAGTATCTTTGGAGTAAAATGTTTTGGAAGTTAGAATAATATATGAAATTCAAATAATAAAAATGAATATCCAAATATATTAATACTAGGGTAAATTGCATTTCACATCCTTTAAGTTTGAGCAAAATTGTAGACGTTGTCCTTTAACTAACAAAATTACACCGGATGTCCTTTATGTTACAGTTTCTCATCATGCGGTGTCCTTTTGCCCTAAATCAGTTAGTTTCTTTGTTAACTTTTAACATGTGTCACTCACATGAGGGCATAATGGTCCTTTTCACTTATTAACCAAAACAAAAAATCTAAAAATTACCCGTGAAACTTCAAGAGGAAGATATATTTTATGTGAAAATGACCATTATACCCTCATGTGAGTGGCACATGTTAAGCATTAACATAAAAAATTAACTGGGTTAGGGCAAAAGGACACCGCATGATGAGAACCTGTAACATAAAGAACATCCGGTGTAATTTTGTTAGTTAAAGGACAACAACGCCTACAATTTTGCTCAAACTTAAAGGACGTAAAATGCAATTTACTCTAAATACTATTTATGCTTGTATGGCTTGTATGCACCTTTTCCCCTTCTCTATTTGGATCCATAAGTGGCTTTTGCTCTGAAGATGGTAAAGGAGGGGCGTCGTTCCAAATTTTTCGCCATGAATTCCCAGGATCTGACATTCTCTCTGAAAGTTTTCCGCCAGGTGGCCATTTCTTTCTAGAAGAAGATGATGATGATGATGATGATGAGTCATCCTCCCAGTCTTTAGGAGAATGCCATCGAATAAAATCTTCAAAAGAAGCTTCTGGATTTGCAGCTTTAAACGCCGACATATCTGGTTCAAATTACATATAGTAATACCAAAAGTTAAGACATCAAAAAAAAAGACGAAAAATTACTGGGTCGAAATTCGAATGGCTACAGTTTTCGTAATAAGTAGTGCATGAAATATGATTAGAAAAGTTAGAATATTTCAATAATAATCAAACTTTATTGAAATAATAATTAATGATGTTTTAAGTTGGGGGACTTTTAACCCATTTGACTTGCTTCCTATCAAGCTAACCTTTTTTATTTTATTTTACATGTTTGACATGTAGAGAACTAGCAAATTTCCCCAAGCGTTGCGGAAACGTCGAAACGTAAAGTATCTTGAATTTATATAGTCTAATGAAAACGTATTATATTTTACCCGACTTGTTTTCGAACAAAATTTATGTCGAAAGTAGACCAACTGAACACTACATAAAAATAAGCACGGAAGCGTACTATATTTGACCATTATTTGTGAAAGAAATTTATGTTGAAACTTAAACCAACTTGAATTTATACCAACACATACATAAAAAATAAGCCAGTAAGAAAATAATGTTTTTTTAAGTTAAAGAATGGTACGGCGCGTTGTGGTGGTGTCGAAACGTAAAGCAACTCGAATTTATACCGTCTAATAAAAACGTATTATATTTTACCCGACCCGTTTTCGAGCAAAATTTATGTCAAAACCATAGTTTTCAATCGCGATCATAGTGATCGCTATAGCGCGCTACGTATAAATAGCAATTAACTATAGCTATGTATAAATAGCAATTAAGTATAGGTATAGTGTCGCGCTTAGGGTTGTAGCGATGGATAGCGAGAATAGCGACACCTTATTTTTTTAATATAAATAGCAATTAAATATAGCTATAATATAGTTGGATTTTAGGTTTTTGCTAAATATACATGTAAAATAGCATATATACGAGGGTATTTTGATATAATATACATATAAAAAAAAAATATTTCTAGTGTATCGCTATTCGCTATGCAGCATATAGGTACGTTATCTCTATTTGTCGTTATTCGCCATTAAAAACTATGGTCAAACGTAGACCAACAAAAACGTACATAAAAATAAGCACGAAAACGTATGATATTTGACCCAACTCATTTCCAAAAAAAACGTCGAAACGTAAATCAACTTGAATTTATACCGACACATACATAAAAATAAGCACCTAAACTTGATTACAAAGTCTTTAAAAAGTTGAGGGGTTGTAAGTGTTAATCCTAAAAGTTAGGTAAAAAGCAAAAAGGCACAAAAAAAGCTACCGTAGACACAGCTTCCGATTGTAGGTACATATAATAAACATAATCCAAATTGACCCGTTAATGAGTATGTCAAAATAGCCACTCTTAACAAACGGTAAATCATAACGTGACAATCTATTAACTCTAATCAAATACAGAATTATGTTTGTTACCTGAAGACAGGATGTCCTTCTCCAACTGGCCCGAGAAATTCTGACAATTATACAAGATAATTCTCAGTTTTAGAAAGGAAACTACTCAACAATAATTATTTTGCAGATAAAGAATCCAAAAACGTTACTTTGTGGGTGTTTGGGTGTTAATCTTGGAAGTAGTTAACAGGGTGTAGAAAATAGTGTTTGCATGTGGATTTTACCTTTTGGATTTTTCACAATCAGATAAGAAGATTTTAAGTGTTTGGCAAATTCTGTTTTTTACGAAACTGAGAAGATAAAATGATTAAAGCCAACTTTTTTTACTGGAAAAAAGAAAGGTACTATGAATGGAGTAACCTGAGGTTTGGCAAATTCTGATTAAAGTACACGCATGGTCCCTTTGGTTTACCAAAATCTTGGATTTGGTCCCTAGTTTTCCAAAAGTACACAGATAGCCCCTGTTGTTTGCACTTTGTAACACATTTAGTCCCCAGCTAACAAATCTAAAGGTTTTAGCAGGTCCAAGTTAGGGACTGAATGTGTTACAACATGCAAACCACAGGGACCATCCCATGTACTTTTGGAAAAAGTTGGGGACTAAATGCATGACAGAGTGCAAACCACAGGGACCATCCATGTACTCTTGGACAAAGTTGGGAACTAAATGCATTATAAATTGCAAACCACAGGGACCATCCATGTACTTTTGAAAACCAGAGACCAGATCCAAACACACCATCAAACTATTAGCGGATGAATATCCGTTTTGTATTTTATGTATTTCTTGTGTATATCCGTTTTGTATTTTATCCCTGATTTCCAGGGAATTAGTTAGGGTCTCTTGTATTATATATTGTTCCCTTCTTCATCAATAGAGATCAAGGAATTCAGATTCAATTATATGGTATCAGAGCCTAAAACCAATTCGCAGCAGCCCCTGTCCACGGACCCTGCAGCCGATTTTTTCCTTCTTTTGTTCATCTCGATGTCAGACAAACCAGAATCCTCCAAGAACACTGACAGCCTTCACCCTGCTTATTCGGTGCCTAACATCCAGCACAAAGTTCGTGTTTTGGATGGTTCCAAAGTCACCTATGCATCATGGGTCAAGCTGTTCACCCTGCATGCACGTGGTTACGAGGTGTTACACCACATTGATGGCACTGAACCGCCTGCCAAAACAGATCCGGACTACGCCAACTGGGCCAAAATTGACTCTCTTGTGCTTCAGTGGATCTATGGGACACTTTCAGATGACCTGCTGGCACGTATTCTTGATGAGGAAACAACAGCTTATGGCGCATGGACCCGGATTCGGAAAATTTTTCTGAATAACAAGGGCGCCCGTGCAGCAGCCCTTGAAACAGAGTTTGTCAATCTTACCTTGCGCTCCATGCCCAGCCTCCAAGACTACTGTCAGCGTCTCAAGTATTTGGCTGACCAACTGAAAGCTGTTGAACAACCAGTCACAGAAGACCGCCTTGTCCTGCAGCTGGTTCGCGGCTTACCACCGGAATTCGATGTTCAAGCCTCTATCATCAATAACACCCTTCCCTCATGGGAAGATGCCTGCGACATGCTCGACTCAGATCTGCGTCACCAACAAGCACAGGACTCTATTGCCCCCAACCCGGCTGTTGTTGCCCAAGTGTCTCGCGAGCCACCTACGGCCCGCCGGGACCCCCCTCATTATCGCAACAACAACCGACAGCAGCCAAGACGTCAATTTCAAAGGCCTAAGCAGTCTTTGGGTCAACAGCAACATCGCACAGGTCGTGGAAATCAGCAGCCCTCTAACCGCAACCAGCCTCGTGGTTCTTCCCAGTCTTCGGCCCAGTATCAATTGGTCTGACCCAATGTCTGGAGCCCAGGTCCATCCCCCTACTGGCCACCATGGTGGGCTGCGGCCCCACCATGTCCCTACCCAACTCAGCCCAGTTGGGCAGACCCATCTTGGCCGATTGTTCCTGGTCAACCTCCACAGGCCACTGGCCCAAGTTCACGACAGCAACAGCCCTGGTCCACTCCACCTGCTCAGGCCCACTTGGCAGATGTAAACCCACTGGAACCATCAGAATTAGGGGCAGCTTTCCAGGCGATGGCACTGGACTCGGGAGATGAAAATTGGTTGCTGACACTGGTGCCTCTGATCATTTGACACACGAACCAGGTAATATTCACACTCCTTGTACTACTACTTTTAATTCTGTGTATGTTGGTAATGGTAACCGTGTGCCAATTCACGGGTCCGGTCATACAACCATTCACTCACCCAATTCACGGGTCCGACCCTACACCCTTAAAAATGTCCTTTACACCTCAAATATTATCAAAAACCTTGTTTCAGTTCGTAAATTCACTACTGACAATATGGTTTCCATGTCTTTTGACCCTTTTGGCTTTTCTGTTAAGGACTACAAGAATGGAACGCTCCTGAGCCGCCACAATAGTACCGGCCCACTGTACTCCTTCAACACCACAACCAACAAACCTGCTTCCGCTTTGCTTACTTCTTCGCTCTCTAATGTTTGGCATGATCGCCTTGGCCATCCTGGCAATTTTATTATGGATTTCTTAGTTTCTCGTAATTTAATTTCTTGTAATAAATCTAAGAACAATTTCTTTTGCAACTCTTGTCAAATCGCTAAACATAAGCGTTTACCATTTCATGATTCTGATTCCGTTACTTTCCAACCTTTTGACATTATACATTGTGACTTGTGGACTTCACCTATACCTAGCAACACAGGTTACAAATATTACATGGTCCTCATTGACGGCCATACCCAATTTGTTTGGGCTTATCCACTCAAATATAAATCCGAAACCTACACCAAATTTACTCAATTTCACCGCCTTGTCCAAACCCAATTTAATAAATATATCAAAAGTTTTCAATGTGACATGGGTGGTGAGTTTGATAATTCCAAATTTCAATCATTCGCTCTCACTCACGGCCTTCAATTTCGGTTTTCATGTCCCCAAACTTCACAACAAAATGGTAAGGCGGAACGTATGATCCGACGAATTAATGACATCATTATGTCCCTCCTTACCCATGCTTCTCTACCTTCAAATTTCTGGGTTGAAGCACTTCACACTTCCGTCTATTTACATAACATTCTTCCTACCAAACTCCATAACTTTCTAACCCCCACATACAAACTCTATCACCGGCATCCCACCTACACTCACCTTCGCACCTTCGGGTGTGCTTGTTTTCCAAATCACAATGCCACTCGACCCCACAAACTAGCCCGCCGTTCCACTCCGTGCATCTTTCTCGGATATCCTATGAATTATCGTGGATACCGATGCTTAGACCCCTCAACTGGACGTGTCTATTTATCCCGTCACGTCACCTTTGACGAATCCACATTTCCTTTCTCTACCCCACCTACACCTCATACCACCCCATTCTCTCACCCTGATTCGGAACCTTCACCCATGAGTACCCCGTTTCATTTCACCTCCTCTCCTCCCACAACCAAAGCACACTACTTCCCAACCATCTTCCCCACCCATAACCCACACCTACAGCCGACTAAACAAGTCTGACCCAGCAACATCCAGACCCATTTTTTTTCCAGCCCATGCTTCCACACCCACCCCCACCCCCACGGTCTCACAGCCACATTCCCCACCCCTTACCCACACTTACAGCCGCATAAACAGGTCTGATTCTAATGCATCCAGACCTGTTTTCTTCCCAGAACATGCACATAGCACCCTAGCTCCTTCACAATCTAACCTGCCTCCGCCACCCTCTACCCACCCTATGCAGACCCGGTCTAAAACTGGTTCCCTACCCTCAACAGATCCCACCCTCTTAGCCACCTCCGAGCACAACATTTCCCCACTACCCAAATCCCACACCCAGGCCTTGACCGACCAGAACTGGCACTCGGCTATGACCGACGAATACAAGGCATTAATAGCTAATAATACATGGGAGCTTGTGCCAAGACCTGCAGATGCTCATATTATCAGATGTATTGGCTATTTCGACACAAATATCATGCCAATGGTACATTACAGCGCTACAAAGCGCGTTTGGTTGTAAATGGCAAATCTCAACAGGTGGGTGTTGATTGTGACGAGACATTCAGCCCAGTGGTTAAGCCCACTACGATTCGTACCGTCCTCAGCTTAGCAACTTCACGTTCTTGGCCCATTCATCAACTGCATGTCAAGAACGCTTTCCTACACGGGGACCTTAATGAACTGTTTACATGTTTCAGCCACCTGGGTTTGTTGACAGTAAAAATCCAAAACATGTTTGTCGACTTCAAAAGTCTTTATATGGGCTAAAACAAGCTCCACGTGCGTGGTACCTCAGATTTGCTTCCTATATTCAAAAGTGTGGTTTTCGGTCTACCACGAGTGATACTTCTTTGTTCGTCTACAAACAGGGTGATCAAATGGCATATTTACTTCTCTATGTAGACGACATCATCTGACAGCCTCCAATCAGACACTTTTGCAGCACTTCATTGCCACTCTTTCCAGGGAATTTGCCATGTCTGATCTCGGACCACTACATCACTTTCTCGGGATTGCGGTAACCAGACAAATGGTGGCCTGTTCTTATCTCAGGCCACATATGCAGCAGAGATCTAGCTCGTGCTAAAATGGAAAATTGTAAACCATGTGCCACACCTACTGACACCAATTCTAAACTAAGTGCAACTGCTGGAGAACCCTTCTCAGATGGTGCCTTATATCGTAGCCTTGCTGGTGCACTGCAGTATTTAACCTTCACACGGCCTGATATATCATATGCAGTGCAACAAATATGTTTATTTATGCACTCCCCTCGAGATCCTCATTTCCAGTTCATGAAACGGCTCCTTCGATACCTCAAGGGTACACTAGACTATGGAATCTCTATTTTACCATCCAAATCAGCTCATATCACAGCCTATTCTGATGCGGATTGGGGAGGCTGCCCTGATTCACGAAGGTCTACTTCAGGTTACTGTGTCTTCCTCGGTGATAATCTGGTTTCTTGGTCATCAAAACGTCAAGCGATTATCTCACGTTCCAGTGCCGAGGCTGAATACAGAGGTGTGGCCAACACCGTTGCAGAAACAACATGGCTCAGAAACCTACTTCTCGAACTCCATCTTCCCATTACCCGGGCCAAGTTGTCTACTGTGACAATATCTCTGTTGTCTACTTATCTCACAATCCGGTCCAACATCAACGATCCAAGCATATCGAGATTGACATACATTTTGTTCGCGAAAAGGTTCGTATGGGTTCTGTCAAAGTTCTTCATGTTCCTGCAGACTATCAATACGCTGACATATTCACCAAGGGTCTTCCACGCCAATTGTTTCAACGATTTCGGTCCAGTCTATGCATCGGAAGACCTACTGCTACGACTGGGGGGCGTATTAGCGGATGAATATCCGTTTTGTATTTTATGTATTTCTTGTGTATATCCGTTTTGTATTTTATCCCTGATTTCCAGGGAATTAGTTAGGGTCTCTTGTATTATATATTGTTCCCTTCTTCATCAATAGAGATCAAGGAATTCAGATTCAATTATACAAACATCTACAATCCTTACATCCTGAATATGTGAAACTTACAAATGAATCGCCCAAGACTTCAACTGCACGGAGCCTTTCTTCATGCATATCTTCCGTCATAATTGGTGGATCCTAGATAATAAACAAATTAAAAAATGGCAGGTTATTGACTATGAAGGAGTAAGTCAACATGTAAAAACAGATTAACCTGAGTGAATGGTGCATGCATGTAGCTCGGTGAGTTCAGAAGCATCATCGTTTCCACTACACCTGCTGATCCCCTTCTCTTATCATTGTGGTTTGAAGATTCTAAATTAGCGTTGGAAGTTGAGGTGCTGCAAAATATATAATAAGACATTTTAAAAAAGAGCTTAAAAACCATGGGAATTTGTACTGACATGCTTTCATTTGTATAAAAGAAACTAGATTGTTGCCATAGGTGCACGCTGCGGTGGTGACGCCTTAGTTGTTTATAGTTGGCGGCATGTTATGTGATGCGTTAACCATATGAAAACGTGTCTTTCGACGTATATGATCTAACTCAGTGTAACCTATATAAGCATTGCGGTTACAGTGAGTGTATGATGATGACATTAACTTGTGTGCCCACACATGACATTGCGCATTTTTTACTTTGTTAACGTCATTAGACATAGATAAAAAAAGGTATGTTTCGATCGTTGCAGTGTAAAGTCGTAAAAGTAATTTAGACAGCGATGTAGAGTCTTAAAAGTAATTTAGGCATTAACGTGGTTAGGACTTAGGCATAGAAAAAAATGTATAATAATGTGTCGAACTATGCGGTGTGAAGGCGTAAAAGTACTTTAAACAAAATGAGGAAGTTATTAAGTAGAAAAGTTGGATGGGGGTCAAAGTTGTCAATTACCAAATGTTAGAAGTGAATGTGTTAATAGCTAGCGTAAATATAGTAATGATTTGTTAAATATAGTAATGATTTGTTTAGATTGATAGGCATTGATTATTGATTGAGAGGAGATCTCCTTGTACTCGGTATATATACCCATCATTGTAATCAATAGAGATCATCTTGGAATACCAGTCTTACATGGTATCAGCCACATCTCGATCCTTCTAACCCTAACCCTATTTTTTTTCTCTGCCGCTGCTTTCCTGCTGCATCTCCTCTCTCCGATCTCCTTTTTGTCTTTCCAATCTCACCCTATCATCTATAATGGACAGCAAACTTCACCCCGCTATGACAGTGTCCAACGTCAAAAACCTCGTGCCAATAACACTAGAAGCCGAGGCTGCTCATTACACCACTTGGGCAGAACTTTTCCAGAACTCTTGCAGAGCATACCAGGTCTACGACCATCTGCAACCCAGAAAGAAAACACCGGCCTCTGCCTCCTCCTCTGATGCTGAAGCGGCTAAGGCTGCTGCTCCCCCTGAACCTTCCCCTGATGCTGAAGCCCTTTGGTCTCGTCTCGATGCCATTGTAAAACAATGGATATATGGGACCATATCCACGACCTCTTACACACCATCCTCACTCGACGCCAGACTGCCTACGATGCCTGGACCACCCTGGCTAACCTCTTCCAGGACAACAAAAACACCAGGTCTGTCTTTCTTCAGCAGGAATTTTCCAAACATGTCGGCCTACTGTCAACAGGTTAAACTCCTGTCTGATCAGCTTGCTAGTGTGGGGGCCCCCACAATCAAAGACTTGTACTTCAACTTTTAACAGGTCTTACCGAACAGTATGACGGGATTTCAACAATCCTACAGAATAGGGATCCTTTGCCTGATTTTCATGAAGCACGTTCACGTCTCACGATGGAGGAAAGTAAAAAAGAAGCATCAGGTCGCTCAAGCTGCCCATTCCTCCGCCACTGCCCTTGCGGCTGTCACCACCAGCCCCTCCCCATCTGACAGCAACAATCCGCCTTCTGATCGTAACCGTGGATGCGCCCGTAGCCGTGGACGGGGCAGAGGACGTGGAACCAATGGTCGCGGGGGCCGGGGGTACAATACTCAGCACCCGTACATCGTGTTTCCGCAGGGTTGGGCATCAAATCAGTGGGCTGGTCTCATGACTAACCAGGCCCAGCAATGGCCAGTTGCAAACGCGAGCCCACCATGCCCATACCCATCTACACCCCGGCCCAATACAGGTGCAGGATTACTTGGACCAGCGCCTTCTCAGGCCTACACTGCAGGCCCAATTCCAACCGACATTGCTCAGGCCCTTTACACTTTATCTCTCAATCAACCAGACCCAGTCGGCATCATGACATGGAGCAACAGGTCACATGGCAAACCAGCAAGGTAACATTTCCACGTCTGTTTTTAATAATTGCACTACAAAAAATATTATCGTCGGAAATGGATGACCATTCCTGTTCTTGGACAGGGCAACCACACCTTACCACCCCCATTCCCACCACTTAAACTTAATAATGTTCTCTATGCTCCTCAATTAATTAAAAACCTTATTTCTGTTCGTCGTCTTACCACTGATAATTTAGTATCTATTGAGTTTGACCCTTTCGGTTTTCTTGTGAAGGAGCTCAAGACCAAGGCCCCTATCCTACGATGCAATAGCTCGGGTGATCTTATCCTCTCACCACACCTCTTCAAAGTCTCTCCTCTTCACCTTCCACATTTGCTGCCATCACCCAGGACCGTTGGCATCAACGACTTGGGCATCCTGGAACAAAATTTATTGCATTCGTTGAAATATACTTCTAGTATTAATTATGGAAAACTTAGTCCCACAATTTGTCAACCATGTGTTTTTGGCAAAAGTGTTAAGCTACCTTTTTATGATTCCTTGAATAAAACTTCTTTAGCGTTTGACATTATTCATAGTGATTTATGGACCTCACCGGTTCTTAGCACCGGTGGGCATCGTTATTATATATTTTCTTGATGACTTCACCAATTTTCTATGGACATACCCCATAAGCCACAAGTCGCAAGTTTTCGAAATTTTTACACGTTTTAACAATTACATAAATACCCAAATTGAGCGAAAAATAAAACAGTTTCAATGCGACAATGGAAAGAATATGCAAATAATAATTTCCAGAATTTTTGTCATCACAATGGCATGTACTTCCGTTTTTCCTCCCTCACACCTCCTCCCAAAACGGAAAAGCGGAACGCAAAATCCGCACAATCAATAACATGCTACGCGCCCTTCTCGCTCAATCTTCTCTCCCACCAAACCTCTGGCATCACGCGCTTGAAGTTGCCACCTACCTTCTTAATATTCTTCCAAGCAGAAACCTCAAATTTCTCTCACCCACCACCCTTCTTTACAAATGCCAGCCCACCATACGTGTTTTTGGCTGCTTGTGTTATCCCATCCTCCCTTCCAACACAATTCATAAATTAGCTAATCGTTCTCAACCTTGCGTGTTTCTCGGCTACCCTTCTAACCACCGAGGCTACAAGTGCCTCGACCTTCAAACGCACAAAATCTTCATTAACCGCCATGTTCACTTCGAGGAATCCATTTTTCCATATCAAATTCGTTCCTCCACCACTTCCCATTCGTATGACTTTCTTTCTCCTCCCCTACACCCACTTCTGTGGTCTCATGTTTCCCAGCCAAACTCTCAAAAACCGGTCTCTGCCCATCCCGGTTCTAACCAACCCTCGGACCATCTAAATTCTCCTGCTCACAAAATCCGCAGCCATTCTCCCTTCCAACCTTGTCCCAACCCCATCAGCCCAAACCGAAACATCCTCTCCACCCGGCCCCACGCCCCCAGCCCAACCTGCTACCACCGAACCAGTTTCACAAACAGCCCCGGCTCTTCCCTCACAGCCCAACTCACCTCCCATCATTCACACATATACCCGTAGACAGCCTGGTTCCACTCAACCCAGGTCTGCTTCTTCCCGGGTCATGCCACGGTAGCCCAATCCACCCCAACTGTACATCCTCCTTCGCCCCTACCACCGCAACCTCCCACCCGTACCATGCGCACCCGCGCTATGGATGGCATCTAAACAAATTAAGCCAAACCTTAACCTTCACACTTCCACCATTGCCCCTATTCCCAAAAACCCACAGGTTGCACTATCCTCACCAGAATGGTACAATGCTATGAACGACGAATTTAGTGCTCTCATTAAAAATGAGACTTGGGAACTTGTTCCTAGAACACCAGATATGAATATTATCCGCAGCATGTGGCTTTTTAAGCATAAGTTTAAATCGGATGGAAGTCTTGAACGTTATAAGGCTCGCTTGGTTTGTGATGGTAGAAAACAACAGGTTGGTATTGATTGTGGGGAAACGTTTAGTCCGGTGGTCAAGCCGGCAACCATTAGCTTGGTGTTATCTTTAGCTCTTTCTCAATCATGGAAGATTCACCAACTTGATGTCACCAACGCTTTTCTTCATGGAAATTTGGCTGGAACGGTATATATGTATCAGCCCATGGGGTTTCGACATCGGGATTATCCGGATCATGTGTGTCGCCTCAAGAAATCTCTATACGGCCCGAAACAGGCACCGCGTGCGTGGTATCAACGCTTCAGGGATTTTGTCCTCACACTAGGCTTCGTGCAGAGCAAGTCAGACAACTCTCTCTTCTATACCGTCAGGGATCTAACACAGCTTATTTATTGATCTATGTGGATGACATAATCCTCACCACCTCGTCTGATGATCTTCGTAAGCGCCTAATGTCTTCTCTTGCTGGTGAATTTGCGATGAAAGATTTGGGACCCTTGACTTATTTTCTAGGCATTTCAGTCACTCGCAGAGGTGATCACATGTTCTTATCCCAGCATGCTTATGCTAAGGATCTTCTGCATCGGGCTGCTATGGATTCTTGCAAGCATGTCCCCACTCCCGTTGAGACTCAATCTAAACTAAGTAACTCTTCTGGTCCTATGTTTGACGACCCGACTACCTACAGGAGTCTAGCGGGTGCGTTACAGTATCTTACTTTCACGCGTCTCGACATTACATAGGCAGTTCAGCAGATTTGTATGCATATGTACTCCCCCGGGTTTGATCATTGGAATGCCCTCAAAAGGATTCTACGAAACATTCAGGGCACTTCTGATTTTGGTCTAACCTTAGGACCCACACCACAGTTATCCTTGCTTGCTTACACCGATGCCGATTGGGCTGGATGTCCTGACACTCGCCCTCAACCTCTGGCTACTGTGTTTATCTCGGAGACAACCTTATCTCCTGGTCCTCCAAACGGGAATCTACCATCTCTCGCTCCAGTGCAGAAGCTAAATATCGAGGTGTCGCTAATGTCGTCGCCGAAATTTGCTGGCTTCGGAACCTGCTTCTTGAGTTGCACCGTCCTCTCTCACGCGCAACCTTAATCTACTGCGACAATGTCAGTGCCATTTACTTATCTCGCAATCCAGTTCATCATCAGCGTACCAAACACATTGAACTGGATATTCACTTTGTTCGGGAACATGTTCAGCGTGGAAATGTCCGTATCCTTCATGTGCCATCTTGTTACCAGATTGCTGATATCTTCACCAAAGGCCTCCCGCGGATCCTATTTGAAGACTTTCGGTCCAGTCTCAGCATTCACTCTCCTCCCTCTTCGACTGGAACAGCTAGCGTATATATAGTAATGATTTGTTAAATATAGTAATGATTTGTTTAGATTGATAGGCATTAATTATTGATTGAGAGGAGATCTCCTTGTACTCGGTATATATACCCATCATTGTAATCAATAGATCATCTTGGAATACCAGTCTTACATGTGTAACTTACTTAAAGAATATGGAGTGTAGGTGTCAATTCAGAAAGTGTAGGGGTGTTTTGATCATGTACAACACATATAGAGTAAGTTAAGTTGTGTGCACGCGTTTAAAAAAACTGTTTAGCATCCTGTATACCGATTAGTGATCAATAACTAAAAACCAAGAAGAGCTCACTTGCTTACTTCACCTGTGACTTTCCTTAATTAAACTTTCTTTGGCCCTCAACGTATGAGATAAATCCTCATTAGCCACATCACTAGCCTGCAGCTTCATTAAACAAAACATTAATATAAAGTTACAGTTCTATATGATGTTGTAGCTTATGAACAAAATAACAAACGCTAAGCAACCTCAACGCTAGGAGAATCACTATTGCTGTCACCAACACCATCTTGATGGCTGTCAAGCTGCTGACGTCTTTTCTCGATACAAATTGCAAGCTGAGAAACATAAACATATTGAAAATAATAATAAATATAAAACTAAAATGCCATTTTCGTCCCTGAGGTTTGACCAGTTTTGCGACTTTCGTCCAAAAGTTTGTTTTCCGCATCTGGATCCAAAAGGTTTGAAATTTTGCCATCTTCATCGAGCTCGCTAACACCATCCATTTTTCTCCTTTAAGTCAGGAGTATTTCCTTCTTTTTTGTTAACTTAAAAGGCAATTCAGTCTTTTTCACTTTATGTAAAAAGACCAATTATCCCCTAAAAAGACCGAATTGCCCTTTAAGTTAACAAAAAAGACGGAAATTAACCCTGACTTAACGAAGAATGATGGATGGAGTTAACGAGCCAGATGAAAATGGCAAAATTTCAAACCTTTTGGATCCAGATACGGAAAAACAAACCTTTGGACGGAAGTCGCAAAACTGACCAAACCTCAGGGACGAAAATTACATTTTACTCTAAATATAATAAATAAAACAAATATCACATATTTTTATCTTAGCACTTTTTCAATGTATTACCATTTGCAACTTTTGATTGACCAAACAAGTTGATAAGTCGATTGTGCCATTGACTGGCATTCGTGGCAACGGTTGTGATTCTTCCCAGCACCAACGAACTTCTCTGATAAACTCTATCCATAGTACGGCAATGGCTAAACATAAAATAATACATTTCAGTAAAAGAAATATATTAAAAAAAGTATTAACAAGGTTCAGATTTTGACCAACTTTACCACGTATGTTGCAGTCTCCAAACCATAACGAGTGTAAGCAAAACTGAGCAAACAGAGTTTCCAACGGAGCACCCTTTATTATTCTAGAACTTTTGTGTCTGCTTTCAGGTGAAATGACTTCAGGTCCTGTCATGAAATTTGAGTATTACTATATATAGGCATTGACTATTTGTATTTGTAATAATTATTAATTAACAGAGTAAAAGGCCATTTTATCCATGAGGTTTGGTTTTGCGACTTTCGTCCAAAGGTTTGTTTTTCCTCATCTGGATCCAAAAGGTTTGAAATCTTGCCATTTTCATCCAGCTCTTTAACTCCATCCATTTGTCTCCGTTAAGTCATGGGTATTTCCGTCTTTTTGTTAACTTAAAGGGCAATTCGGTCTTTTTCACTTTATGTACAAGCATTTAGCATAATGTACCAGTATTCAAAATACCTTTAACGAAGAAAAATGGATGGAATTAACGAGGCGGATGAAAATGACAAGATTTCAAACCTTTTGAATCCAAATGCGGAAAAACAAATCATTGGACGAAAGTCGCAAAACTGGCCAAACCGCAGGGACGAAAATGGCATTTTACTCTAATTAATATTATCCACCTACTTCAGAAAGAAGAAAAAGAACGAAAACACAAAAAACGACATACTATGAGGCCTGAGCACATGTGCATTCCATGAAGAAATAACAGTGTAAAAAGTTAAGATCGCAAAAAAAAGGAATATGTACCCTCATGACAAAGATCTTTGAGCACACGATCAAGAACTGTGGGTGGAGGAACTACTGCAGATGACTTCAATTTGTCAGATCCTGATGTTTCAACTGTAAAGAATTATAACAAAGAAGTCAGCAATGTAGAATAATCGAAAACTATTTGAAAGAAAATTAATCACACGCACACACACACCTGACACAAAATCTTCCATGAATTTAACATCCAATGATATAGCCAATGCATCGATCAAAAGCCCAAGTTGTGAAGCAAATCCAACCATGTGTCCCACGTAATCACCCATTCTATACAACAAAATACGTCACTTCATTAAAAGAATATGATAAAGTATGGTGAAAAAACTAAAAAGAACCAACGGAAGAACTACTTACAGATAAGAAGAGAACTCGGGAACAATGAACCACTTATGAGCTTCATGGATAGAAACATTTTCCAGCTCAGCCATCTCCATGGAGCTTTCAACCGTTTTCTCATCCCACGTGGCAATAAGTTCAAAAGCTGCATACATTCTATCCATATATCACCAACGAAACAATTCCGATTTCTAAAATATAGTAATATACAAGGGTTAACAATACTTTGAAATATTATACCTTTTAAAGGGTCTTCTGCAGTGTACCACTCACTCCAAGGACAGTCATCATCCCATTGTAATTTGTTACGGTTATCAACACCGTTATCCTGTCCAGATTCGTTAATCTCATACTCGGACTTTATCTCTTCGTTATCATCATCGTAAGGAAGAGTTTTATAAGTTAGTTTCATAGTGAAATGGACTCTGAAGGAATGTGTTGAAAGGTCTGATGACGAGAAAGCCTGTGATATTAGTAATAAATTCAATTGATGGATCGTATTATAATATATTTTACTTTAAAAACATTGTGAGGAGGTGACTTACAAACTTAGAAACAAAAAGCTCATATAACCCCTCCAAATGCATGAGTTTTACTGGAACCTGGGTAGCGATAAGATCTCCCTCAAATCTTCGAGTAAAAACCGTACCCATATTTTGGATCCCTATGTAAGCTTTTCTAGAAGGATCATGCACTGGAACAAACGCTGGCCACAAACTAAAGTGTCCATAGAATCAGAACTCTAAGGTAAAAATCTATTAAAATTTTGTTTATGGCTGTAAACGAACGGAACGGTTCACGAACTGCGTTCATGTTCATTAGTTAGTAAATGAATGAACACGGACAAGAAATTTTGTTCGATTAACTAAATGAACGAAGACGAACAAATGTCTCATCCGTTCGACTGCGTCCGTGAAGGTTCGGTACTATGCTTGTTTACGTTCATTCATATTCCTTCGTTTTCGTTTGTTTATGTTCATGTGTTAAAAAAAGTTGATGTATTTAATATTTTTCACTTTGCCCCTTAAGTTTTACTTCCTCGCCTAAACATAAATTATTAATTATATTAAAAAATAGTAAAAGTAAATCCTTATCTAAACATACTGAAAGTTGAAACCCTACGGCCTCATCTTGGATTCTTTGAATATTCAATGTCGTTTCCCCTACATCACGGTTCTTTCAGCCTCATCTTCAATCGACATTGAGCCCAAAATCATCGAAAGGTATTCTTTTTTTTATTTTCAAATTTATTTGTTTGTGTTCGTTGTGTTCACAAACAACTGTATTTCCTTAACAAATGAACAAGAACATAAAATTCTATTCGTCATGTGCTCGCGAACAATTCACGAACATCAAAATTTCCTTAACGAACACGACACAGCCTTGTTTGTTCGGTTCGTTTACAGCCCTAATTTTGCTTTTCAATCATTTATTTAGCATAATGATAGAAGTATAAACTATTATGTGTAACAGTCCCACCTGGAACAATTTGAAAAGGCTATGGCAACTGCGCTCAGGAGTTTACTAGCCTCTGGTGAGTCAAGAATAACCCCGTTGGCACTTTGTGGTGCAATCACCTGGTTACACTTAAATATTAGTGCCTTGATATGTAATCATTTAACAGTAGCATACGCTGATATGAATGTTAGGATAATGAACTATTAATAGTTTAATACCATGAATTCTTTCACGCCAAAAGACAATTGCAGGTCATGTAAAGAGGAATTCCAATCTGCAGTCTTTCCTGATCGACATAATGCGACAATGAATATAACAATTAACAACAATAGCAACAAAAAAGTGCATGATGACACTGAAATGTGAAGAGGAGTTTCACGTATACCCGCATTGCTAATTTCAAAGTAGTACTCCATGCAATAGTTTTTCATAGCGTATTTCAGCTCAGATTTGACCTTATACAAGTTCTTTGGTTCCCCCAACGGAACAGCTCCCTTTTCCTACACAAATATATTAACAAACAATTAAAATTCATATTGAATATAAGAAGTATAATGGTTCCATGGGTAAGTGAAATAAATATGCACACTGGAGTATCTCGTTACATGAAGCATACCAACAAATTTTTGGGACCACTTGCTAACCATTGTCGACAAACAGCCTCAATTTCAGATATGAACCTATGGATAACAGTTTTAACAATTAGTTTTTTCACGCTTCAAATCGACAAATGATCCAGAATATAAACATGCATTAGAGTTTGGTAGATATTTATAATACCTTTCCCATGAAGAGGCTAGGGTATAGTCATCAAAGTGTTCAAACTGCATGGTAATAAATAATCAAGTAATGGTTAGGTCCTGTATCTACTCCGGGTGATATTATTCTAAGGGACAACTACTAATTACTTGTATTTTCAGCTTGATACTGGAAAACACTATTGACTCTCTTCGTTAAATTTATTGAGTAAACAAAATGCTGTCCGAAAGAAAGCTTGGTTTTCTTAGCAACTGAACAAAATGCATACCCCTTTAAGTAGCAATTATACAACTTTTTATGTTAAAAATTGTCCAGTTTCATTACCAATGTAGCTAATCTTTGTTGTAAATGATTAATGTAAATTGTAAAACAAAGGTTGTAAAAAGGTAGCAATTAGCAATCATCTGTACCTCTTCTTCTTCCTCTGAATCGTCTTCCACCTTATGCACCTTTTTGCTAGATGATGCCATCAAAAAGCTAAAATCAACGTCCTGTAGTAATAACACAGCAACGTAAAACAGTACTCTTCTAAAATCAAATTTACTGATAAAAAAAATAAAAAATTGCAAATCACATACTTCTGATAATGTTCACAAAATTGACCTAATTCATGAACCAAAAACAGATAAATAAAAAAATCGCAAATCACAAACTTCTGATAAATGTTCACAAAATTGACCTAAGTCATGAACCAATTGCAGCACAGAACAAAACTAGTAGAAAACTACTATCCAGCATTTTTAGCTATACAGTATATATAATTTATAATCAACAATTCTGAAATCACATGCTCATAACCAAAACAAAGAAATCATCATAAATTTTCAATAAAAATTGTCCTAATTCATGAACAAATTGCAGCACTAAACAAAATTAGTAACAAACAGTTATCCAGCATGTATACAGTATCTGGTTCAAAAATTAATAATAATTCTAGATCACATCCTCATAATAACCAAAACAACAAAAATTAGCATAAATTCAATAGAAATTGACCTTATTCATGAACAAATTGCAGCACTGGACAAAATTAGTATAAAAAAACTATCCAGCATGTAAGCTATACAGTATCTGTCTATCTGATTACAACTCACATGCTCATAACCGAAATATTGTATAAAAGTTGACCTAATTCATGAACAAATTGCAGCACTGAACGAAATTAGTAGAAAACAACTATCCAGCACGTATACAATATCTAATTTAAGATCAATAATTCGAAATCACATCCTCATAACCAAAACAACAAAAATTAGCATAAATATTCAACAGAAATTGACCTAATTCATGAACAAATTGCAGCACTGAACAGAATTAGTAACAAACAATTAGCAAGCATGTACAGCAATACAGTATCTGATTCAAAAGCAATAATAATTTCAAATCACATGCTCATAACAAAAACAACAAGATTAACATAAATATTCAATAGAAAGTGACCTAATTCATGAACAAATTGCAGCACTGAACAAAATTAGTAACAAACAATTAGCAAGCATGTAAGCTATACCGTATCTAATTCTAAATCACATGCTCATAACCAAAACAACAAAATCAGCATAAATTTACAACAGAAATTGACCTAATTCATGAACAAATTGTAGCACTGAACAAAATTCGTATAAAACAGTTATTCAGCATGTGTAGCTATACAGTATCAGATTCAAAATCACATGCTCATAACCAAAACAACAAAATCAGCATAAATTTTCAACAGAAATTGACCTAATTCATGAACAAATTGTAGCACTGAACAAAATTCGTATAAAACAGTTATTCAGCATGTGTAGCTATACAGTATCAGATTCAAAATCACATGCTCATAACCAAAACAACAAAATCAGCATAAATTTTCAACAGAAATTGACCTAATTCATGAACAAATTGTAGCACTGAACAAAATTCGTATAAAACAGTTATTCAGCATGTGTAGCTATACAGTATCAGATTCAAAATCACATGCTCATAACCAAAACAACAAAATCAGCATAAAATTTCAACAGAAATTGACCTAATTCATGAACAAATTGTAGCACTGAACAAAACTCGTATAAAACAGTTATTCAGCATGTAAGCTATACAGTATCCGGTTCAAAATTACATGCTCATAACCAAAACAACAAAATCAGCACAAATTTTCAACAGTAATTGACCTAATTCATGAACAAATTGTAGCACTGAACAAAATTAGTATAAAACAGTTATCCAGCATGTAAGCTATACAGTATCAGATTCAAAATCACATGCTCATAGCCAAAACAACGAGATCAGCATAAGTATTGAATAGAAATTGACCTAATTGATGATTGCAGTAGTGAGTTGAATCGGTGGATTATTACTCCAGAATGTAACGCTGTAGTGAATTAGAAATTAAATCCGATTGCGAAGAGGAGATGAAGACGATCAAATTGAAGAAATCCGAGATCTGTTTGTTTGATTGAATAAAATTAAAAGAAAAGTGAATGCTTTGGGTTTTAAAACGGTTTGGTATGAAAACAAAAAGAAAAAAAAAGTTAAAACGTGAGCGGCAGGATTCGAACCTGCGCGGGCAGAGCCACATGATTTCTAGTCATGCCCGATACCCACTCCGGCACGACCACGTTGTTGTGTTGGATCGCTTAAGTTTAACTATTACAACTATCTTTAAAAGTCGGTGGCTTTTACATCACCGACACCCCAACTTTCAGAAAATGACAAACCCATCTCCTATTTTGCATTTTTCACAATTTTACCCTCTATATATTTGCCACAAACCAAAACACCCTCATACTTTGAAATTGCACACTTTCACCCAACATTTCTAAAATTCTTATGAAATGTTACTTTCACCCCCTCTTAAGTTTCTAACGTTTCAAGTTCACCTTGTAATAAATAAAACAAATAAGAACTACTAGTTGTTTATTAATTGTTAGGTTGATGAAAAATTAGATAGGGGTAATGGAGTAAAATAATAGTAGTTGGTAACGAGTTTGTTTCGATATCTTTGGATGTATTGGACAAGAGCCATGGGCATACTCTCTATGTGAAACTGTGGACGAACGAATCGTATGCACCTTGTTAATAATTTCTTTAATGTTATATGCATGTCAAATTAAGTTCATTGGGCATAAGAATGTTAAATGGTCTCTTTGAAATTGAAACTTTATAAACTAACCTATGATAGCAAAGTAAAAAAGGAATAGGAACAGACAACCAAACGTGTAACTAGTTCTATTACTAGTTCATAAAAATATATAACTACAGATACCGTGGGCTTAAGTCTACATCACAAATATAAAATAATAAACCACTTATAATTTATAATACAAAAGTTTTCTTCAGAATCCAAGTCGTGAGACAATGAAAGAGAGAAACCAAATAAAATTAAGCCGAAACACGACTTTTTGTTAATTAGTCTACCAGACATTTTATTTGTCGTTTAGTTTAGTTTTTTGATGTAATTAGTGTAGTTAGTGTCGATATACGCATCTTGCATTTGACGAATAACTAAACATACATTACACAAGAAATGATGAAAAGTATATTCCAAAACACTTTGTGCCCTTAAGTTGTCATAAAAAAATATACATTCAATTTGTAATTTTTAAAGGAAAAAAGAAGAAGAAGTTACTTTATGTACAACATGCTTACTTTTCTATTATTAATTATTGTAAATTTTTCTTTATCTTACAAATCGAATTAATGAGTAGGAAGACATGGGTAACATGCATCTAATAATTAAACAATTAACTTAAACAATATATTTTTGTTGATCTCATATAATTTATTATAAGTAACCATACGTATTTTAGAAGCGTATTTTTTCTATACACATGTTTAAATAAAATGAACATTTTGTGACCAGATTTGATTGTTACAATTAACACAAAAAAATCAAACAGAATACTCTTTCATAAGAGTTTTGTAACATCGAGGGGTGTGTTTAATAACAAGGATTGCAAGAGACGTTTTAGTTGGCTTCGAGTCCCAAAAGAAAACGAAACCAAAATATTTGGTTACGATTTTTACAAAACCGATCAGAGTTGTGGTTAAATTGGTTTCGGTTATGCCTACTAAATGGGTTTAATTTTCGGTTAATATAACAAAAAAACTTTGTATCATTTTACAACTGATGGGGTCTTTTAAGTTCCTTATAATCATTTTACAACTAATGGGGTCTTTTAAGTTCTTTGCAAGTTTTTTATATGAATCCAATTCTTTTGATGTGTGGGTTTAAAAAGTCGAATGACCTTTTGGTTTGTTAGTTATACCTTTGATAGTGTTTTAGAATCTTGTGCTTCTTTATTGTTTGATTAGATATAAATTTGGCATGGGTTGTAGAATTGTAAAATTCTTTGTTTGATTAAAAGGTGTTTTATGCCATTAAAAAATTGGTATGTTTTTTTCTAGTGTTACAAAATGTCATATTTACTTGATGAGATTTTATTGGGGTGTGCATATAAGTTCAGTGTTGAGTTAGATGTTTATTTTTCTGTAGTTTGTAAAAAATATAAAATTATTTTTTTATCTAATTTGATAAAGGTTCTGTGTTATCGATCGAGTGTTATTGGTGTTTTTCGATAAAAATGGTGGTTTTTGTGGTTGTTATCACATAGTAGTATCCTCTTATTTTTTGTTTCCAGTGAAACTAAACTTGGTTTGTATTGACATACAATTTTAAACATAGAAATCTAATTATGTTCATGAAGTTAAACAAGATTGTCTAAACAGACCATAAATGTTCAAAAGGTTTTTAGCATTGGCTTTAAAAATTACTTTTTTTAACAACGAAAAATATGCAATTATATGCATGCACATACAAATACATATACATGTACTAGATATATGTGTGAGGTTTTTAGAGCTCACATTTTATTCACCTTTGATTGTCTTTCATTTGTCTTTTAAGTTAAGTCTTGAGTTTACTCTGTGTGTTCATGAGATCATCTAGTTTAGTCTAAATATGTGTGATTGTGTTAAATACATCACGTTGATGTATCGTCTTTGTTAGTTGAGAAGAGGTGAGTGTTGTTATGGTATACACAACATATCTTGATTTATGTTTTTTTTTGGTTTCTTGATTTATGTTTTCTTTGGTTTCTTGTGTTTCGAGTCTTTTTTTATGTATACACAAAAGAATTCTATGTAGATTTAGGGATAGTTCGATTTCGATTTATCTACAAACGTTGTGAAGGTCGTATTTGTGTGGTGACAAGTTCGTCCTTTGTATCTTGTTGTTTGTGTTACTTTATCAATAACGTTTACTTGTATTATCTATTATGTAGTAAACTCAAGTTTGTGTCTTGAGTTATTTGGTAAAACGAATGGTTGGGGGGAATGTTTTTTCATCATATACATGGTTTTCATCCACTCTTGGTCTTATAATTAGCAAGGTGACATGCTTTCTCGTCTCGAGATGATGTGAGTAACCATTCATAGTTGTTTAAAGGAATTTTGGTGTTTGAGTTAATGAGAGCTAATATACTACACTTGGCATCTGTTTTTGTTTACAAGTGTAGCTTAAGGAAGTTCTTTTGTTCGAAATAGTTTATTGTTTTTTTTTTTAGTTTTATTAACATAGTGGTTTGGAAGAGTCCAAAAATGTGTGTTAAATCTTAAGTTTATAATGTTTTTTGTGTTGTTGATGAGCGAAATGATATCATCTAGATGAGAGAAACCTTGTCATCTAAAACATTTACATTATAAATATAAGTTCATAAAAAACATAAGCTTTTTCAAATAATACTTGTTTTATGTGAAAACATTTGTTATTTATTGTTTTTTCTTTGTTTTAAGCAACATTAAATTGGGGGATGTTGAAAATATATGCAAATCATTGCAATATATATGAGTCGTTTTGATCTTGATGTTGAATAAATGTTAAACTGTAACTACAAGGACTAAGTTGCTAATTGTAGTTACTGTTAGCGGCTGATTTTAGCATGTCTGAATCATTTATTATGAGGCTTAACCTGAATCATTTATCCTTAGCATATGAAGCAGGGAGTCTGAGGATCTAGGATCCTTATCTATATGTATGATTACTAACATTGTTTCCTTGTTTGTTTAACATCTGAGTGCAGGCCTTGGACGAGGAAAGACTTGTTCTAACCGGGAATCACAGGGAATATGCTTATAATTCCAGCACGTCCGAAGAGCGTCATGACCGTTGGTGGAAAACGTGGGTGCATGGCTGAAATTTCGGATAGTTAGTTCATTGAGATGAACTAGATATTTAATGGGATTTTGAGCTTGATAGAACACACCTTTTTCGATATACAACACTTCTGCTGCTCTCTCTCGAACACACACACACTAGGAATCATTGTAACAAGCTCAATACCTCCAAAGTTGTAATCTTATTTGTTCAAGATAGTTGATAGTGATAGTTTTCACTATCCGAGGTTTTTTATGCCGGAGATCAATTGCTGATCAAGGGCTTTTTCCTCGTACAAAAATCTTCGTGTTTATCACCATTTACATTTCTAGTTTGTTCAAACATTCATTTGTCATTCAAGCACTCAACCTCACATTCAAAGTTTGGTTACATTATCCTTAATCAGATTTTTGACCAAAATAGTTTGGCGCCCACCGTGGGGCAATCGATGCTTCAATTCTAAAAACTCATTCATTTCATTCATTTCTATTCATTTCCATCAATCACATGGCTTCTCAGGGAAAATCCAGTTCATGTGCCATATCAGCGGCTACCACATCTCAGCCTAGTGCATCATTGCCACCTATTCCTCCTGCATATCAAAAGAATACTGAGAATCCTCAGAAGAAAACTACTCCTGTTTACACAGGATCAAAAACCTCTACTGTTTCTTCATCTACAGTTACTAACAATGATATTTCTACCTTGATTTTGAAGATGATGAATTACATGGAGAAGCAGGACAAAACCAATCAAAGGATCCTCAGGGAGATTGATGAAATCAAAAAGCAAAAGATATCAATAAAGGACCACTCTCCGCTGATACCCAGATCATTGGATTTCACTTCTCCAGCATCAGCAATCCAACATTCTAGGGGACCTGGTGTTCAAGTCCAAAAGCCCTCCATTTACCAGTAGGGATCAATGGCGATGACACTGGCTCAAGGATCCTTAGGATTGCAACATGGATCATTGGCAATGACGCAGCCACACGCATCTCATTACCAGCCTTATGGATCCTCATCACAATCTTCAGGATCATCATGTCAGCATCAAGGAGGCTATCTCAGTTCAGGAGGATATTTGGAGACAGTTGCACCAAAGGAATCCTATTTCCAGCATCAAGGACCCTTTCCTCAGAATCAAGGATCCTTTCCTCAGAACCAAGGATCCTCTGTTTGGGACAAGGGTCAAGGATCCTCCTCTCAGGTTCAAGGATCCATGTAGTATCCTTCAAGGCCTTCAGCACCCGTGTATCCTGGACCCAATGCTTTTCAGGATCAAGGATCCTCAGGAAGTCAGATATTCATGGATTCTGAAGTTCACAAAGGGGACTTCATCCCTATGCAGACTATTGCTTCATCTGGTCCAACTATTGCACGTGAAGTGTCCACTTTTAGATACACTTCTGCAATACCGATTGCAAACCAATCAAGAGGTAACAATTTCAATACATCTTTTGGTACTAATTGTGGTTCCATGCAGGATACAGGTATCAATCAGGCTATGGCACGGGAACTTCAGAAGCTTAAGGATATGATATCCAGCGTCCCGGGAGTGGTTAAGCCCATTCCTGAGATCCGGATGGAAGTCACAGGGTGTCTCGTTTCGCACCTCCTATATGCAATGCTGAGATACCAAAACTCTTTCAAAGCCCCAACATGAAGCTGTACGATGGCACGACTGATCCAGAGGAGCATGTGGCACAATACCGGGAAAGAATGGAGATCAATCCCATTCCAGAAAGGTTAAAGGAAGCCTGTCTTTATAAGGGCTCCGGATCCACACTCACTGGATCAACACTCAAATGGCTGCTAAGTCTTCCTCCCTACTCAATTACTTCATTTTCTCATTTAGTTAATTTATTCAATAATCAGTTTTCATGTAGTAGAACCTTTGAACGATTAACTAGTGATTTATATAGGGTAACACAGGGTCGTGATGAATCATTGAGAGATTACATCACGAAGTTTAGTCAAGAATCCTTAGAAATTCCTAATTTGGATATTGCAACTGCTGTAGAGGCATTCAAAATGGGCTTGCTTAAGGATTCCTCTTTTTATGTTGACCTTGTTATGACACCTTGCAGGAATTTAGATGAAGTAAGAAACAGGGCATTGAGGTTCATTCGTTTAGAAGATGACAAAAGGATCCAGGAGAGACTCTCAGATCCTCAAAACAGGAAAAGCAAGGATCATTCTTTAAGAATAATCGATCCAAACCATATTATAAACATGACAATCACAATGTGAATGCAGTTGAACAAGACGAAGACGATGAGGATTATCCTCCAATATATGAATATTGTTTTTCTGTGGATAATCATGAACTAATACTCGCTATGCAGAATTTAGGTGACAAGGCTAGATGGCCAAGGAAAACTGATAAACATGGAGCTATTAAGGATAAATCCAAATGGTGTGCTTACCATGAGGATTTTGGCCACCTTACTGATGAATGTATATCGTTGAGGAAGGAGATTGGTTATCTTCTCAACAAAGAACATTTGAAGGAATTGCTAGGAAGGAAACATTCAAGGATTCAGGCTACTGAAAACGTGCCTGAAAGGGCTCCTCCTCCAGCAGACGCTCAAATCATAAACTTTATTTCCGGAGGCTCTGATATCTGTGGAACTTCGTTTTTAGCGGCTAAAAGGCATGCTAAGGAGACGAAGATGGAGAATGGGGAGAGACCAGTTCGAACATCTACCCTCACACAGCAAAAAGTGATATCCTTTTATGAGGAGGATCGCGTAGACATTCAGGATCCTCATCATGATGGTCTTGTCATCACCTTGTTTATCTCTAATCAATTTGTTCGCGGGATTCTTATTGATGGAGGGAGTTCAGTGTAACATCCGTCAAAAACCGGATTTACCAAACCCGCTCCGTTTATTAACCGAACAATCAGTTAAAAATTTCGTGGCGTATTTAATGCCCAAATTAATTTTAAACGATACATAATTAATAAGTATATTGGAATATATAATTTATATATGAAAAAGTATTTAAAATAAGGAAATAAAAATAAAAGACTCCTGCAGGGTTTCGAACCCGGGTCAGCCAGGATTCAGCAAAGCCTTAACTTCCAACCATCCAACCACTGCGCCACTTGTGTTTCTTGTTCATTATTAGAAACAATTAATACATAACATAAATCTCAAATTCAAAACCGACGCGCCCAATCGCAGTCGTCGGAAATCCCGACGATTTCGCCGAGATTGGACGGTTTCTTCTGTTTTAACCAAAGCCTTAACTATTACATCGGTTATAACCGACGTCTGAACCCGCGACGCAAGTCATAACCGCCGGAAAACTTATTGACCGACGAATCAAGACGGAAAACGGACTAAATTCGTCGATGTCCTGCCCTATAAATACCCCCTCCAACCTCTGTTAGCTTTTTCGCTCACAATCACACTCTTTCCCGACGTAAATTCACTCGCCGGAGAATTTCTGCAACTCGCCGGAAAACCGAGCCTTTCACCTCTGAGCCTTACTGAACACCCAGAGCACATACCGAAGCCACCCACACTCATCTCAAACTCCCTGAAGACCCTCTGCCGCAAGACACACGTCGCCGGAATAACCTGCTGACATCGGAGCTTCGCCGGCGAAACAGAGGAGCCACTGTTCGGTATATCTTACACTTAATCTCTCATTCTTTTATTAATCTCACCTGTAATTAAGCGCAACACACTAAAAGAACATGATTTAATCGTCGAACCAGTCGGACATTAGTTCTGGTTAAGTCCAACGAAGAAGACGAAGTTTCAGTATTGTATATGTTTAATTAAAATCAAGATATATCTCGGGTTAGACACACAGTCCAGCGGTGGAATGTGTGCAAATAAAACACGCTTACGTCCCGAGTTCGATTCTTGTCCCACGCACACTCCCTTAATAAAAATGTTCTTTTTTTACCGAACCGGATTCACTGCAATAGATGTTAAGTTTAATAAAAACCGGAATAATAACCAAGATAGACACACAGTCCAGTGGTGGACTGTGTGAACGTTTAAACCACATGTCACGAGTTCGAGTCCAGACTATCGCACCGGTCCGGACAATTATCAAACTTTTTATATAAAGCAGAAACGAAATTATTTAGTTTGTAAATAAGTATAATAAAAATCAGATTATTTAACAAGTTAGACACACAATCCAGCGGTGGACTATGTGTTAACCTAAACCACAGGTCCCGGGTTCGAGACCTGTGGAGAGCACCGAGCGAGTCATTTAAATTGTTTTTGAAATAAATGATTTTTGGATTAATTCAATTAGTATATAAATATAATTAAAAACAGAAATATTTAGGGTTAGACACGTAGCTCAGTTGGTAGAGCTGCGTGCACGCGAACGGGAGGTCTCGAGTTCGAGCCTCACCCGGCGTACACAATTACACAATAAAATCGGTCAACAGTCAACAGGTCAAACAGTCAAAAATCAACATTTTTTTATTTACTTTTATTTATTTATTTACATTAAAAATACTTAAAAATAACATTTTTAAGGTTAGAAAATAGCCTTAAACTCACAAAAATATATCCAACAATCCTACTAAAATTGATTAATAAAATCCGTTTACTTACCGAACCATTATGCCATTATCTAGGTTAGTTTCACTCGTGGTTAAAACCAACTTCGTGCGCATTCAACATCATCAACCGAACGCACCCAATGTGAGTGAATCTTACAACTCCCCTTTTTAACTACACGTTTTGGGGTGTGTCATGTGCCACTAAAATTAACTCGTTTATTTAAACTTGTGCCATACCATATTGTGATCTAAACTTAGATTGTATATATTGTTTGTAGTTATGTATTTCATATTGTCAAGTTATATGCAATTCATTCATTAGGCCCATCAGTTCCTCGTGGGAGACGAGTTGAGCAACGCGTGCCTCAAAACAAATCCATTATTGTTCGTGTGTGCATTATGTAATATTAAATGATTGGTGAATAAGTTTACATCTATTTTTACTCATGTGTGGTTGTGCACTATATTTTATAATCAATTCAGTAAACCTGTTCAAATGTTTTTCATAGGATTCACTCGCCAACTTTTTGTTGATCCAAAAACCATTTTATACATGATACAGGTGAACAGGATGAAGCAAGGAAAACATAGGAAATGCCTTAGAAGAAAACAATGAAGTCTAGAATGACGTTTAGGACATGATGTAATTATGATTGTATATTTCCCATTAAATTGTATTAATGAATATGAAACGTCATAATAAATGTCATGAGCTTTGATGATAACCCAATTATGCCCCGATCACCTTTTTCCGCTGCGGGTCGGGGTGTGACAGATTGGTATCAGAGCCATGACTATTGGGATATAGGATAGGTTATTAGACCCTTAGAGCCTATACTATAGTTGCCTAAATTTTAATTGTTTAGGTGGTTACATACAAACTTATGATGTTTATTTGTTTCATATTTGTTTATACTTACAGTCAAACATACATACTTACATACACATTCATCATACATATTTCAATGTTCATATATTCAAATCATCTTCATACTTTTGTTATTCAAAGATTTTTCGCAATTTTCAAATCTCATCAAAGTAAGTTCTGCGACGGGCATGTAGTAACTGGAAGGGTACAAGTACCGGTAGTCGGAACGTCCTGTCTAGGTTGGCATTCGTATAAATCCAATATAACAGACCAGTTTGCCTACCTGGGGACTAACGATGAGAGTACGAAGGACCTATTAGGCCAAAGCATGCCACACCAAACGTCGTTCGAACTAACCCCACTTTGAGGTGTCATCGTGTCCACACCTGGACACATTCAGAATATCATATGTTATATACATATTTCTCGATTTTCTCCGGGTTTTAGTGTACGTAACCAGGCTAACACATGCGAACCATATGAAAAACCCGTATTCATGGGGCCCACATGATTACGAAGGTGAAGTATGGCGGCATGCAAGGCCCAATGACGAGCAAAGCCCAAGACATCCTATGGATGTAGTAGATTTATTTTTCTATATTTATTTTATGAATGTTCATTCCTAAGTACGACCCATTATCCCAAAAACATCCAACTCATTCTCTTGATATGTATTCCTTGTAGATGTCTTCTAGCCTCGCCCGTAGGAAGATGAGAGCAGGAAAAGCCCGGAGCGCATGGCTGCCCTAATCGCTCAACAAATGGCTGCCGTAATACCCAACATTGTAATCCAAGTCCAACAAGCACTTACCGCTAATCCTGTCAACCAAGAAGATCAAAATGTTATCAACCCTCCCCCAAATACCACTAAATGCACCTAAAGCATTTCAAATCCTGCGACCCTCCAAAATGCGAAGGGACTGAAGGTGTCACCGCTCTCCTCCATTGGTTTGAAGAAATGGAGAACACTTTTCTAAATTGCGATTGCCCCGATGATCGCAAGGTGCGATATGCTACTCGTCGTTTATATGGAGTAGCACTTACTTGGTGGAATACAGAGAAGGCCAAACGAGGCGTTGAAGATGCTATGACTTTGACTTGGGAAGAGTTGAAGGAAATCATGACAAGACGGTTTTGCCCAAGGAGCGAAATCAAGAAACTAGAAGATGAGTTCTATTCGTTGAAGCAAAAGGAAGGCGACCACACCACATACAACAAAAGATTCCTCGAGTTAAATCAAATGGTTCCCAACTTGTTCACTCCCCTCTACCGTTTGATCGAGCACTACATTCGAGGTCTTCCGTCAAAAATTCAAGACTCTGTAATAAGTACCACACCTGCAACTTTGGAAGCAGCAATGGAGTTAGCTACAGAGCTCACCGAAAACCGAATCCGGAACAAAGACTTCAAGGAGGAGAAGAAGAAGGATAAGGCATCGACTGAAACTTCAAACTCCACCCGAACCGAATCCCCTTCTCAACCCACTTTTAAGAGAAATCGAGATGGGCAACTTTTCGCTATCACACAACGTAATCAACCAATTTCACAAGCCATACCCATCCAAGCTATCCCAATCACTCAAGTAGCACCCAACTCAACTTACCCAAATAAGAAACCATACCTTGGACCTCACCCTCGATGTAACACCTGTTTTTATCACCATCCCCTTACCTTACCTTGTCGACTATGTGCAAATTATGGACGCTATGGTCATTTGAGCAAGGTTTGCCGCACCCCTCAAAACCAAATCTCTCCCCCTACTCAAAACATGATCCAAACCTATCAACAACCCCAATACCCCATGTTCCCATATGTTCGAGCTTGTTTCAATTGTGGCGACCCTACCCACTTTAGAAACACGTGCCCTCGATTGGTTAACATCATAAACGCTCAAGCTCAATCAAACCCAGTTAACCAAGTAAATCAAGAAAACCCAATCACTAGGCCACCAGCAAGAGGAAGGAGTTTTCAACATCAACGCCAACCCTGTTGAAGATAATGACGGCCCAAATGAAACCACCCAACTAGTTCCCTTCACCGAAAATCAAGATTCAACTCCAACCGCTTAGTTTTTATGTTTTTCTTTATGTTATCTCAATTTTCCCGTATCCCAGTTATAAATGGGAATCTTATCCAAGGATATTAATGCGAATTACTATTTCAGTTTGTTTATGTTTTAAAGTCACATAGAACTAATCATAACTTACGGATAAAGCCAATGAAAATTTGACAAGAATATGGTGGATACGCCACTGGTACTTCCTATATATAAGTATTCTTGCCAAAGGATCAGAGGCATTATCTGGCGGTTATGAGAAGTTCCATGTAGAATTTAGTATTGTCTTGATTGAAGTTTGTTTTGTACTTACTGATTTAGCATTTATGGCATCTTATCATTTAAAGAAATTGGATTGTATTCCATTTCTACATAGACTAACCTCTCCATCACAACAAACGAGAGGGGTATTGTCACCATTCAAACATGTATGCTATCAGAATTTGGACTCAGATTTTGGTTGTTGTGTTTATTTATGTTCTAGAGTTACATCATAGAACCAATCATAACTTACTGATAAAAGCAATGAAAATTTGACAAGAATATGGTGGATACGCCGCTGGTACTTCCTATATATAAGTATTCTTGCCAAAGGATCAGAGGCATTATCAGGCGGTTATGAGAAGTTCCATGTAGATTTAGTATTGTTTGGTTGAAGTTTGTGTTATACTCCCTGATTTAGCATTCATATCATCTCATTATTTAAAGAAATTGGATCGTGTTCCATTTTCTACATAGACTAACCTCTCCATCATAACAAACGAGAGAGGTACTGTCATCATTCAAACATGTATACTATCAGAATTTAGACTCAAGCTGTGGTTGTTGTGTTGTTTATGTTTTAGAGTCACATAGGACTAATCATAATTTACTGATAAAACCAATGAAAATTTGACGAGAATATGGTGGATACGCTGCTGGTACTTCCTATATATAAGTATTATCGCCAAAGGATCAGAGGCATTATCAGGCGGTTATGAGAAGTTCCATGTAGGATTTAGTATTGTCTTGGTTGAAATTTGTGTTACATTCATATCATCTCGCCATTTAAAGAAATTGGATTGTGTTCTATTTCTACATAAACTAACCTCTCCATCATAACAAACGAGAGAGGAACTGTCACCATTCAAACATGTATGCTATCAGAATTTGGACTCAGATTTTGGTTGTTGTGTTCATTTATGTTCTAGAGTTACATCATAGAACCAATCATAACTTACTGATAAAACCAATGAAAATTTGACAAGAATATGGTGGATACGCCGCTGGTACTTCCTATATATAAGTATTCTTGTCAAAGGATCAGAGGCATTGTCAGGCGGTTATGAGAAATTCTATGTAGGATTTAGTAATTTCTTGGTACATTGGTTGTGGCGTTTATTTATGTTCTAGAGTCACATCATAGAACCAATCATAACTTACTGATAAAACCAATGAAAATTTGACAAGAATATGGTGGATACGCCGCTGGTACTTCCTATATATAAGTATTCTTGCCAAAGGATTAGAGGCATTGTCAGGCGGTTATGAGAAGTTCCATGTAGGTTGTAGTATTAGAAATTTTGTTTTAGGATATAACCCTATCTTCCCAAACATATCAAAACCCTTACGCATTATATCATATTTAGTGAATCAACTCTGCTTATCAATATTTTTACCGTAGGCAACAAAAAGCGATTCCTGTAACAGGGTACTTAACCCTTACAAGGGACGTTAACGCCTCAAACAAAAAACTTAAACTCTTACTCTTTTTCTAAGCATTAACTGTCAAACTAAACACCAACCTTTTTAGACAAATATGTCACTACTTAAATTTCGGGATGAAATTTCTAAAAAGCAGGGGATACTGTAACATCTGTCAAAAACCGGATTTACCAAACCCGCTCCGTTTATTAACCGAACAATCAGTTAAAAATTTCTGGCGTATTTAGTGCCCAAATTAATTTTAAACGATACATAATTAATAAGTATATTGAATATATAATTTATATGAAAAAGTATTTAAAATAAGGAAATAAAAATAAAAGACTGCTGCCGGGTTTCGAACCCGGGTCAGCCAGGATTCAGCAAAGCCTTAACTTCCAACCATCCAACCACTGCGCCACTTGTGTTTCTTGTTCATTATTAGAAACAATTAATACATAACATAAATCTCAAATTCAAAACCGACGCGCCCAATCGCAGTCGTCGGAAATCCGACGATTTCGCCGAGATTGGACGGTTTCTTCTGTTTTAACCGAAGCCTTAACTATTACATCGGTTATAACCGACGTCTGAACCCGCGACGCAAGTCATAACCGCCGGAAAACTTATTGACCGACGAATCAAGATGGAAAACGGACTAAATTCGTCGATGTCCTGCCCTATAAATACCCCCTCTAACCTCTGTTAGCTTTTTCGCTCACAATCACACTCTTTCCCGACGTAAATTCACTCGCCGGAGAATTTCTGCAACTCGCCGGAAAACTAGCCTTTCACCTCTGAGCCTTACTGAACACCCAGAGCACATACCAAAGCCACCCACACTCATCTCAAACTCCCTGAAGACCCTCTGCCGCAAGACACACGTCGCCGGAATAACCTGCTGACATCGGAGCTTCACCGGCGAAACAGAGGAGCCACTGTTCGGTATATCTTACACTTAATCTCTCATTCTTTTATTAATCTCACCTGTAATTAAGCGCAACACACTAAAAAAACATGATTTAATCGTCGAACCAGTCGGACATTAGTTCTGGTTAAGTCCAACGAAGAAGACGAAGTTTCAGTATTGTATATGTTTAATTAAAATCAAGATATATCTCGGGTTAGACACACAGTCCAGCGGTGGACTGTGTGCAAATAAAACACGCTTACGTCCCGAGTTCGATTCTTGTCCCACGCACACTCTCCTTAATAAAAATGTTCTTTTTTTTACCGAACCGGATTCACTGCAATAGATGTTAAGTTTAATAAAAACCGGAATAATAACCAAGATAGACACACAGTCCAGTGGTGGACTGTGTGAACGTTTAAACCACATGTCACGAGTTCGAGTCCAGACTATCGCACCGGTCCGGACAATTATCAAACTTTTTATATAAAGCAGAAACGAAATTATTTAGTTTGTAAATAAGTATAATAAAAATCAGATTATTTAACAAGTTAGACACACAGTCCAGCGGTGGACTATGTGTTAACCTAAACCACAGGTCCCGGGTTCGAGACCTGTGGAGAGCACCGAGCGAGTCATTTAAATTGTTTTTGAAATAAATGATTTTCGGATTAATTCAATTAGTATATAAATATAATTAAAAACAGAAATATTTCGGGTTAGACACGTAGCTCAGTTGGTAGAGCTGCGTGCACGCGAACGGGAGGTCTCGAGTTCGAGCCTCACCCGGCGCACACAATTACACAATAAAATCGGTCAACAGTCAACAGGTCAAACAGTCAAAAATCAACATTTTTTTATTTACTTTTATTTATTTATTTACATTAAAAATACTTAAAAATAACATTTTTAAGGTTAGAAAATAGCCTTAAACTCACAAAAATATATCCAACAATCCTACTAAAATTGATTATTAAAATCCGCTTACTTACCGAACCATTATGCCATTATCTAGGTTAGTTTCACTCGTGGTTAAAACCAACTTCGTGCGCATTCAACATCATCAACCGAACGCACCCAATGTGAGTGAATCTTACAACTCCCATTTTTAATTACACGTTTTGGGGTGTGTCATGTGCCACTAAAATTAACTCGTTTATTTAAACTTGTGCCATACCATATTGTGATATAAACTTAGATTGTATATATTGTTTGTAGTTATGTATTTCATATTGTTAAGTTATATGCAATTCATTCATTAGGCCCATCAGTTCCTCGTGGGAGACGAGTTGAGCAACGCGTGCCTCAAAACAAATCCATTATTGTTCGTGTGTGCATTATGTAATATTAAATGATTGGTGAATAAGTTTACATCTATTTTTACTCATGTGTGGTTGTGCACTATATTTTATAATCAATTCAATAAACCTGTTCAAATGTTTTTCATAGGATTCACTCGCCAACTTTTTTTTGATCCAAAAACCATTTTTACACATGATACAGGTGAACAGGATGAAGCAAGGAAAACATAGGAAATGCCTTAGAAGAAAACAATGAAGTCTAGAATGCTGTTTAGGACATGATGTAATTATGATTGTATATTTCCATTAAATTGTATTAATGAATATGAAACGTCATAATAAATGTCATGAGCTTTGATGATAATCCAATTATGCCCCGATCACCTTTTTTCGCTGCGGGTCGGGGTGTGACATTCAGTGAACATAATCCAGTTGGATGTTCTAAGAAAGATGAACATCCCTGAATCTGAGGTCATACCAAGATCATCGGTGCTCGTGGAATTCAGTGGGGAAACCAGTAATACATTGGGGGACATCAAACTTCCAATTTACATAGAGGGAGTGAATTCTATCAAAGAAATTTGTGTAATAGATAGCTTATCTTCCTGTAGTGTTATCCATGGCAGGCCATGGATACATGACATGAAGGCGGTCCCATCAACATACCACCATTGTGTCAAGCTTCAAAGTCCATGGGGAATAGTCAAGATAGAAAGTGATTAGCAAGAGGCAAAGAATTGCTACACTTCCTCAATGAGACCTGCTTCCAAGTCTAGGGAAGCATAGCAATCAAAGCATCCTCCAAGAGACGTCTTGGAGGCAAGAGAACAGGACGTCAAGGATATACTCTTAGATCCTGAGGATCCTGAATCCAATGTGTATATAGGATCCAGGATCTAGGAGAGCATAGAGCAGGATCTAGTATCCTTCCTTAAACGAAGAAAATCTACCTTCGCCTGGAAGCACGAAGATATGACATGTATATCTAAGGATGTTATTACTCATAAACTTGCATTGACAGGTCTTTCAGGCCAATTCACCAAAAGAGAAGAAAGTTTGCTCTTGAAAGAAATGCAATCATCCAAGAGGAGGTAGATAAATTGCTAAGGGCAGGTATGATTAGAGAAGTCAAGTATCCAAGATGGTTAGCCAATGTGGTTGTTGTTCAAAAGAAAAATGGAAAGTGGGGGGTATGTGTCGATTTTACTCATTTAAACAAGGCATGTCCCAAGGATCCTTTCCTTTTACCCCACATTGACTCCATGGTGGATGCCACGGCGGGTCATGAGTTGTTAACTTTTATTGATGCTTCGTCTGGATTTCAGCAAATTCAGATGGAACCATCTGATCAAGAGGATAAAGCGTTCGTGACACCCACCAGCATATATTATTACATTGTTATGCCCTTTGGTTTAAGAAATGCAGGTGCTACGTACCAGAGGCTGGTGAATATGATGTTTAAAGAGCAACTTGGGCATACAATGGAAGTATACATAGATGATATGGTGGTCAAGTCTAAAGGAGCTGAGGATCACCTTAAGGATCTTGAAGAAGCATTCAATATCCTTGACCGATACAATTTGAAACTGAATCCTTCCAAATGCCATTTCGGAGTTAAAGTTGGAAAGTTCTTAGGATTATGGTGACCAAGAGAGGGATCGAAGCAAGTCCGGAGCAGATAAAGGCTATAATCAACATCAAGTCTCCTGCCAACGCTAAGGATGTGCAAAGATTGACCGGAAGAATCGCCGCCCTGAACAGATTCATTTCAAAATCCTCAGAAAGATGCAAGGATTTCTATGATATTCTGAGGAAGAATATGAAGTTCGAGCGGACGGAGAAGCATGAAGCTGCTCTACAGGCTCTCAAGGATTACCTATCCTCAGCACCGGCTTTAATGAAACCTGAAAATGGGGAACCATTATCCTTATACCTAGCTGTTTCAGGTAAAGCAGTAAGTGCAGTCCTTGTTAAGGATCATGAAGGCCAACAACATCCGGTATACTATGTAAGTAAAAGTTTACTTGATGTTGAGGCCAGGTATTCTCATTTAGAAAAACTTATTCTTGCTCTAATCATGGCTTCGACTAAGTTAAGACATTATTTTGAAACTCATACTATTGTTGCTAAAACTAACTTTCCTATCAAGAATGTTCTTAGGAAACCAGAGATGTCGGGGAGAATGGCAAAATGGGCTGTTAAACTTAGTGCATATAACATTAAGTATAAGCCTAGAACTGCTATTAAATCCCAAGCTTTGGCTGACTTTGTGGCTGATTTCAGTAGTGATCTACAAAGAGAAGCTGAGTTGAAGGTACAACAACTTGAGGAGACCAAGGATCCTTGGACACTCTTCACAGATGGAGCCTCGAATGTCAAAGGAACTGGACTAGTCTTACTACTAAAATCGCCACAGGGGGACATTATACCCTAATCAATAGCATGTGAATTCCAAACCACTAATAACGAGGCAGAGTATGAGGCGTTAATAGCAGGTTTGCAATAGCTAAGCACATGAGGATCATGTATCTTCAAGTATTTGTAGATTCTTTATTGATCACTAATCATTATAACGGATCCTATGCTGTCAAAGGTGAAAAGCTAATTAAATATTTAGAGATAGTCAAGAAATTGGCGGATTCTTTTGCTTTTTTCAGTCTAACACAGGTACCCAGGGAAGAAAATGCAGAAGCAGATGCCTTGGCTAATCTGGGATCCTCATTGAAGATGCCTGATGATGTGAAGATACCCATTATCCATATTCTAACTCCTGCAATCGAGGAGAGTGAGACAATGGAAATAGTGGACGATGCTGCAATCGTACCTAGGGATGATGCACAATCAACTCCAGGATCATGGATTCTTCCAATCCTGAATTATATCCAAAATGGGGAAGTTCCCATTGGGGAAAATCCTAGAGCCTTCAAGATAAAGGTGTCCTAATTTACTATCATTAATAACATGTTATATAAGAGATCTCTTGCAGAACCCTATCTACGATGTATTGAGGATCCTGAGATCCAAGAAGTCTTAAAGGACTTTCATGAAGGAGATTGTGGAAATCATACTGGGGGCAGAGCACTATTTTCAAGGATCATCAGAACAGGATATTATTGGCCTACAATGAAGAAGGATGTTGTGGAATATGCAAGGAAATGTGATGCTTGCCAAAGACACAGCAATATCCTTCATCAGCCCGCAGAGCCTCTGCATCCTATATCCTCCTCTTGGCCATTTATGAGATGGGGAATGGATATAGTAGGCAAGCTTCCCAAGGCACCAGGAGGAAAAGTGTTCATGTTAGCTATGACTGACTATTTCTCCAAGTGGATAGAAGCTGAAGCCTTTGCTCAAGTCAGAGAAAAGGAAGTTATATCCTTTATTAAAAGAAATATCAATTCTAGATTTGGTATTCCTTCTGAGATTGTTTGTGATAACGGATCCCAGTTTATTGGGAATCGTACTACTAACTTTTGTGACAGCTGGGGGATTAGAATGATAACATCAACACCAGTCCACCCACAAGCTAATGGCCAGGTAGAATCATCCAACAAGATCATCATCAACAATTTGAAGAAAAAGCTTGGATCAAAGAAAGGAAAGTGGGCTGAAGAACTACCATATGTCCTATGGGCAGATAGAACAACTCCCAAGAATGCTACGGGTCAAACTCCTTTTTCCTTAGTCTTTGGAGCTGAAGCAGTGATCCATACAGAAAATGGTAGTACCCACAGCCAGAACAAGCATCCGTGATCCTGAAGCAAATATCGAGACTCTAACTCAAGACTTGGACACTGTGGAAGAGCTTAGAGATATGGCAATAATAAGGATGGCTAGCTATCAACAAAGAATGGCTGGTGCTTACAATAGAAATGTAAGGGTCATAAGGTTTCAAGTTGGTGACATGGTATTAAGGAAGGCGTTCCAGAATACCAAGAATCCTTCCGATGGTAAATTAGCACCAAAATGGGAAGGCCCCTATCTAATTGAAGCCGAGGCAGGAAAGGGGGCATATCGATTACTGACTATGGATGGTGATCTTCTTCCAAGAGCTTGGAATGCTATCCACCTAAAAAAGTATTTTATGTAAAGGATCAGGGATCCTTAAGTATCCTAGTGATCAACTCAGGTCGAAGGATCCTCAAAGGATATGAGATTCTTGATTTGGTAACATTTAACTAATGCTTTCATTTTTATTATACTTCTTATAAAGTAAGGATGTTGAATTTTCAACATTCAACCTTATCAAGCTTTAAGTTTTGCAGAAGTTCTTACAAAGGATCAAGAGGTTGGCCACCTCTCCAAGACTTTGGGCATGTCCCCAGCTTAAGGTATCAAATACCTTCTACGGTTTAAAGGTTTTCACCTTTCACACGAATTGGGTTTTGACACCCCGCCAGTAGCGCCGGCTATCCAAGTATAGTTCGAGGCAATGGGACCAGTACCCGCTTTAGGGGTTGACAATTTCATTGTTGCTGGCTATATTTAGGATCCTACGTATAATGGTAGAAGTACCATACATCCGTTCCTAAGGTTTCTAACGTTTTCACGTTAGCTAAGGTTTCGACATTTTCATGTCACTCACGATTGGATAGATGCCAGTTTGGGCCATACTCCAGTTTAACTTGGGCTTGTCCCTAGCTATTTGGCTTTTCCCCAGTTACTGATGAGTCATTCAATTGATGTTTGGCTTAGTCCCAAGTTGTGTGTTATAACAGGTCCCTGAAGCTTAATAAGTAAGGATCCTAGATCCTGCAGTTCTACTGATTTCTATTCCGTATTGTTTCGATTGTAAAATTTAAGGATAAAGAATCCTAACTTGGATTCACTGGTATGATCTTTCTTTTGCATTATCTTTATTTCTGGCTTATCTATGTTACCCTAATCCTTTGACAACAGGATGTATGATCCTTGATCATGAGACATTCAATTCTGGAGCAATATGTTTTCATAAATACTTTGTATTCTTTTTAACACCTTATGGATTTTTCAGTTAAGTATCCAGAAATTTTTCCAAAATAAATAGCGATAAACATACTCGAAAAGAAAAAGGGACAACAATAAAGATAGTCAAAAGCTTAAAGTTTTATTTATTTATAAAAACCCTTTTTAAAGGTTGTCAAAATTGCTAACCCAAGCTTCTACCAGCAAAACGTGGCCCGTCCACTTGGGTTAGCAAAGGGTGTCCATACTAACGGTTCATTAAGTGCAGGGAAATAAAAGGTGGGAGGCATCAAGGGCTTCATCCTCCACAAACATAAGGACCCATCCACTTTTGTTAGCCCCTATTGTTCGAAGGATCAGTGATCCTTAAACCTAAGAAACTATTGTTTAGTTACAGACCATCATTGTTTGAAATCAAAACACCAACAACCAAAAGACATAAAAAATGGGCTCCGGCCACGTCTAGAAATTTCCATCATCGCCCATTGGTGCAGCCTACTCCTTCGCTGCTTCACCATCCTTGACTTCACCAGCCTCGCCACCTTCACCCTCCTTAGCCTCCTTAGCACCGCTAGTATCGGCCTCCGGCGTTGGCACCTCGTCAAGCTCAGGCTCCAACTCTCCTCCAAGCTCTACTAGCCTCACCTTCGAGCCGGGAAGATCCCATTCAGACCTGTCAAATGAAGGATCCAAGGCTTGCTGCACGATCTTGATCCTGGCTCCGAGAATGGCTTGGGCTGCACAAACCTTAGCCTTATCAGCATCCTCCATAATGACTTTGTTAGCCTGGATGTCGTTGATCATGATCCGCTTCTCCAAGCTATTGACCTCCTTCTCCAGCTGGGAGATCTTCTTGTCTTTGGCGGTAGGAAGGTACGAAGGTCTACAATTGTGTCCTCAACATCGGATAAGCGCTTGGTCAGCACAGCTTGGATTTGGGCTATTTTCTGCAAGAACGGTGGGAAGGATAAGTGATACTCGATATGAACGTTTTAACCTGAGCATAAGTGATCCTTACCTCAGAGGCAAAATCATAGATCTGCTGCTCAAGCTGAGGAATGTCATCAGAAGGCTCAGTAGGCTTCTTCCTCTTGGACCCGGCTCGAGCCTTAGCAGCGACGGGTTTAGGCTCTGGGAAGCTGGATCCTTTGCCTGATTCTTTTTTAACGGACCGGGGAGAGATGATGCTGTCCACATCCTTCAAGGCAAACTTGCTGATGGACTTGCTGGTGGATTTCTGAGCGCCTACATTACAAGAAGAGATAAATTTTCTATTCATTTTCTTATATATATATATATACACACACATATAACTCTCGCTTTAAAGAAAACTTATTGTTTGCAAATAGAAAACTTACTTGACATTGTGTAGGAGCTGGAAGTATTGGTTTCAGGATCCTTTATCTGTGGCTTGAATGTTCTAATTGTTGGATCCAAACTCCAGAACATCGCAACCCTTTCTTCAGTTCCAGGATGGCAAGGCAGGCAAAATTACTCATTGCATGCAAATAAAATAAAACAAGTTAGCGATGGAAAAGAAACTCTCTATAAATCTAATACGAGGATCCTATATCCTACCCTTCAAGACCCACTTCTTGGGCAGACTATTCCCTTCTGGAATAGAGTCCCTTCGCACAAAGAAGAACTGATTCTTCCATGTGGAACTGTTTTGAGTGGTCTTGAGGATGGGAACCTGTTGGTGAGGTTTGGCCTTCAACAAGTATCGGTTAGAGCCGTGGGTAACAAGGCTGTAAAGATAGGAAAGCTCGGATAGGGTGAAATGGATTCCTTCATGTTTAATAAGCTGCTCTATGGTGAACACTACCCTCCACAACATCGGCATGGCTTGACAATAACTCATGTCGGTAAGGGTGAAAAACCCTTGGGTAAAGCTAGGGAATGGGTATGTGTAATCAAGAAGGAAAGGTAGAACAGGAAAGCATGCCCAGACAGGGGACATGGCGTCGCTCTTCATGGTGGCATCATACAGCCTGAAAACCGCCGTCGGAGGGAAACAGGGCGCATGCCGTCGATTTCTTGGTCGGTAAATTTGCAAGCTCCAAGGATGGATTGGCTAGAAGGTCTTGACTCTTAGGGGTTGCATCGTCGCTTTGGTTTTTACCAGGAGAGGATCGTGTAGCCATCTTGGCCATAATAGCAAACATGAAGAATAAAGAATGGAAGTTGAAAGAGAGAAAGAGTATCTGTTATGCTTCCGGGATGAGGATTTTAAAAGGAGATGAATGATCTTTAAATAAATCTTGGACCTTATCTCTATCCTATATATCGCAATGATGGTTATAGCCTATCCCATCGGTGACATCAGAGGGTGTAACGGCTAGTTCTGTATCACAACGGCTAGTCCGCATTGAATGGAAATATGACTAATCTGATTGATGTCATATCCGTCATATTTGGGGGCAATTGTTAGGGGCTGATTTTTAGCATGTCTGGATCCTGAGGCTTAACCTGAATCATTTATCCTTATCATATGAAGCACGGAGTCTGAGGATCTAGGATCCTTATCTATATGTATGCTTACTAACAATTGTTTCCTTGTTTGTTTAACTATGCAGGCCTTGGACGAGGAAAGACTTGTTCTAACCGGGAATCTCGGGGAATATGCTTATAATTCCAGCACGTGCAAAGAGCGTCATGACCGTTGGTGGAAAACGTGGGTGCATGGCTGAAATTTCGGATAGTTGGTTCACTGAGATGAGCTAGATATTTAATGGGATTTTGAGCTTGATAGAACACACCTTTTTCGATATACAACACTTCTGCTACTCTCTCTCGAACACACACACACTAGGAATCATTGTAACAAGCTCAATACCTCCAAAGTTGTAATCTTATTTGTTCAAGATAGTTGATAGTGATAGTTTTCACTATCCGAGGTTTTTTATGCCGGAGATCAATTGCTGATCAAGGGCTTTTTCCTCATACAAAAATCTTCGTGTTTATCACCATTTACATTTCTAGTTTGTTCAAACATTCATTCGTCATTCAAGCACTCAACCTCACATTCAAAGTTTGGTTAAATTTATCCTTAGTCAGATTTTTGACCAAAACAGTTACTTACAGGACGAAGTATTCTAGGTACTTGAGGGTAGCTTGTAGCAACTGTGAACTTGAAAGAACTTGTGAATCTATCTAGAATGTGGAAGGGATATTTGGTGTTTTAAGCTAAAGTATAAAGCATATATGTTTCTGATAACCCTATCGACACACACATGGTACACATTTAGTCTATTTGCTTTATCTGCCTTGTTCAGTTGTCTTCTCTCTTTGATTAAATTAGGTCACAATTGCTTTAGTTAATTTCTATCGTCTTGTTCTTGGTGTATTTTGTTTATTTATGTCAATCAAGTGTTCATGATGTTGAATGTATTTTAGGTTGAGAGAGTAATTGTTCAAAACTTGTTTGTTTGTAGATGTAAGTTTTTAATAATGATTCAATACAAGATTTACATAAATTTCAAGTATTTTTACACCTTTCACCACCCACACCCTTTATTGTATTATGCCCTAAAAATGCACATGCTTCAAGGTATGCCAAGACTCTAGGTTCTAAACCTTTAGAGACTGGAACACCGAATATGAAAGTTGGGATGAGAGGTCGTGAGAAATGAGAATTAAGAAGTTGGGTGGCCATCTGGATTATGGATTGTGAATTGATATTCGTCGAGGACTACAAAGTCCCCTGTATATTTGCCATCATCATGAGAAATGCAAACCAAGGTGGCCACATACACCCCTACCCAGGGCGGTTTGTCACACCCCGACATCCACGTGTCTACCGGTGGGCCCGGTGGGGAGTACCGTGATGTAAAGTTGATATCATCATAACCAAATACAAGTTAACACAGCGGAAGTCATTGGATACATAAACTATTACAAACCATAAGTGTCCAGAGTTCGGAAAAACACAAATAATATACAGACGAGGCTTGTAATAAGATCCACAGGCGGATCGAGTAACATACAAAATGAAATCAGACTCTATAGGCAAATCCTAAGGGCGCAACTCCTCAGTATATGCCCCGCAACTTCCGGCCTATTTCGTACTTGTACCTGTAGCTTAATCTTTGAAAATACGTCAGTTTACACTAGTAAATACACTCAATCGACTCATTTTGAAAACCCTTTCGAAAATGGTTTTAGGTGCACTTGGCACATTTTCATAAATAAGTTGGGACAGTACAAATGACCTTGTATACAGATTTACATGTTAGGCTTTTACATATGGGGCCCAATACAAACATTGAGACCTGATCGACTGACACACCACTCTGAACTTTCACATAGAAAGCAGATAGCAATTACCCAGTGTAGGCCTACACGCCATGCTATATTGTCGTGGCCACTAGCACTTAAGTGAGCCAAGGATATCCAGGACACGGTTAAGTCCACCCCCAATGTTTTAGTTTCAGACCAAACAGATCAAAATCGGGTTATGCAAGATTCTAGTTTATTACCACAACTAGATAAAACATGATCCCATACCCGACCAAGCGATAATAATTTACCGTATCCCAAGCCCGTATAGGGGAAATAAGTGAAGGGTATTTACCTGAAGTTAAGTCTGGTAAAGTCAGAACTCAGCCGCAGATCAGAAATAAGCACAGGTACAATTTACCGGAAGGCGTTTAGTCTGGGAGTGATGGTAATTATTAACCAATATTAGAATGCTAATGGTTCTTAATGAAGTCTTAGACTTGAACCGGTTAGACTTACGTTAAAACAATACGGTACGATACGCTAGATTAAGCGATGATCGGAATAGGATGTTAGTTGGACCCGACAAGTACATATACTTGTTTAATATAGGTAAGCCAACAACATTCTGGATTTCGATAAAGGAATGACATAGTTAACCCGTTTTGGTTAAATTGCGTAAACTAGTCACGTATGCTTAACCGAACGCGAATAAGCGAAATCGGGTAACCAGATGAGTCATGAACGAGTTCTATATGCCAATATACTTAAAAAAAGTTATAATATCAGTAGGATATCAACTTGTATGCTCGTTAAGGTTTTAAAATCAAATTATGCCTCATAAGGGCGTTTTGGTCATTTAGCGACATATAAAAGAAACTTGTGTATAATCTGATGTTACGACCATAATGATTCTGTGAAAATACTTTATTTATGATATAATATTGGTAGGATATCAAACATATGTGTGTTTTATAGTTTAAGACCAAATGATGCACCGTATGGGCATTTTGGTAATTTCACACAGAGTTTCGAAAGCTTATTTGGGATTCTGAGTTTATATTATGTACCTACTGTAAAAATACTTTAAATGAGTTATAAAATCAGTAGGTAACAAGTCTTGGTTGGTAAATATGGTTTAAAACCAACTATGCGCCGAAAAGGCGTAAAAGTCGTTAAATGACGATATTTGCGATATTTTGTGAAAACTGGTGTTATGACCAGGTTTAAATAATTAAAATATGTTATTTAATATAACATATTAGTAGGAAAAGGTTTCATATGGAAATCATGATTAAAAACCATTTTAAGTGCCGTAAGGGCGTTATCGTCATTTAAGAGCGTAATACAAGAACTTATGCATAAACTCAGCTTATAAACTGAAATGATATCCCAAAATATCCTAATCATGATATTACATCAGTAGGCAATAAGTTTGGTATGAGAAATTATGTTTAAAATCGTTCTATGCGCCGAAAGGGCTTTTTGGTCGCTTTAAAGCATATTTTACGACATTATATGAAAACTTAGTTTATGGTCAGATTTATAACATCAAAATATGTTAAATATGTTAACAAATCAGTAACTAAATCATTTGCAAGTTCGTTGGCTTTTAAAACCTTATTTTAAATAAAATGGCGAAATAGTCAAAGTATGGCATATTTGCGGAAACTCGCATAAAACTCGGATAACTATTATTACCATGTAATATAACCTCAGAGGGTTATGCTACATCATAAAACGATCATAACGAGACCTTAAACCAATAGCATACTAATCTAATTCGATTCATAAACGAAAGTCAACGCATAAGTCAAACTTCACGACTTTCAGTTGCGAATCGATCCTAAAACTGAAATTGACGAGCCAAACTTGTTTACACATGTTCTAATATTTATTACCAAGTTGTTTATGTGTTAAAACATATTTTAGAAAGCATTTAAACTTAGTTTATGAATATTTCTAAAATCTGACCCGTTGACTTTTTAAAATATGTATTTTTGACTCGTCAATTGATCTAGCAAACGTGGTAATTAGGAGATGCCCTTTTTAGTGATTAACACCTACCTATTTACGATCACATAGCCACATTCGGATTGATCCATGGCTGGACCATAATAGTTTTAATCGAATAGTGAAAGCGTTTATCGAAAACACTTGACTTTTTGGCTATGAAATTCTAAACCAAAGAACAAACTATGAAAAGAGCACTTACAAATGATCGAACTGAAAAAAACTCAGAGAAAAACTCCTTAGTGATCAGGAACCTCCAAACTTGACTATTGGAGAAAGGATTGAAAAGATGCAAACTTAAACCCATATGTTCATCACATATTCATAAAGATTGAGGATTGCTAGGATCATTCCAGGTGTTATCAAAGGTTAGAGGATCATTACAAGTGCTAGGGAGTTGTCAAAACCTGGTTAAGAGTGGCAAAACTGAGATAGGTGGCGAGCTAGGTAGTTATACATGATGACTAAGCAAGTTCTGGCCTGCATATCACCTTACGGACCGTAAGGGTCTGTACATACGGTCCGTATGGGCCCAGATCAGCAGCCACAACTTTCACTTATTTGCAGTTTTGGCCCCTGGACTTGTTTTCGTCGCGTTTTGTCACCCGTAACCCCTTCTAACTTGATTTCAAGGCTCAATAAAAGTGTTAAGGCATAAGTGACTTGGATTATGTCCGGAAATATCCCGGATGTCGGTTCGTTCGGTTGTACGGTTGTGCGTTTCGCTAAAATGCGTAAAACGCTTAAACGGACACAAAAACGACTGAAATTTCGCAACGATGGACATCCTTACATCCTTATCAATAAACACAAGATTTTATTGAATATACATATTTATTATATATATATATATATATATATATATATATATATATATATATATGGTCCGTATTCAAAATACGAGAATTAGCAAGTTTCTGCAGTTTGTCAGGAATAGTCCCTGGACTCCAAACTTGTGTGAAACGTTATAATTAGTGCGTAAAGCCTTCATTGGCATATAATAGGCAATAATAGAGTATGAATAATATTATAAGATTCTCGGTTCATTAAAAGGTCACTCAGAGGCTTAGTTTGAGCATGTTGACACTTTTAGTCCCTTAACTATAAATTTATCTTTCAGAGGTTATAAAATAACATAACGATGCATTTGGTCCCTCTTGTTTTAGCACATGGCATACGAGAATCAGTGGGACACGTGTCGGAATGTTATAGGACGAGTTTTTACGAGGTGTTACACGGTTCAATCAAAGTTGTGTCCAGTTTTCCATTAAATCAGAGCTCATACCTTTTCATTTTCAAATGGAATCATGAATGGTCACGGTCTTTACGCGAGGAAGACAACAAGTGCAAACCACATCCCTAATTCACTATAACAAGCTTACAAAATTGGCCTAAACAATTTAGTGTTGCAACAATTAAATAATAATACAAGAAATATTACACAATTTATTCCATTTGTTTTCTCGAGTCTCGTGATAAGTACTTGATTTTTTCAACATCACAACTTAAGGTTCATGGATGATAATATTTACATCACTATTGATGTAATTGTAACTTATACAATACGTAAGAATATAAAATGTGATGTAGTGTATTGTTTCTTATACAATTTTACTTACACTAACTTATTAAAAGTTAACATTTTTTTTTAATTTTGGCTTTTATGATTGTTGACACCTAACACCACTAATAAAAAGGAGCCAAGCTACTAAACACAAAAATCCATTCGAACCACCAACACCAACACTATTATTTCTCGGTCTCACAAAGATAGAAGTAAAACAAATGTAAACGATCACGAAGAGTGCACGCAATGGCTAAGAACATGAAACTATATTCGACGGCAAACAATTGTCGTGACTTGGTAAAAAACTTTAAAGAGTATTACTTAGAAGTCCTCAGGGACAATTGAGTACAAATTCAAGAGCCTCTACAATTTGAGGGGCTTCCGAATGTGTTACCTCAAAAACTTCACCATCTCCTATCCTACGTACGCCACACCTTTTCCTCTCTCATGAAACCTGCAAATTTCCTCCACACCGTTCGTGGCCAAGGACACCAACTCCTATCTCCCACGCCATCTCTCTGTTATGGCACCCACCTTTCCTCCATCCCTCTTCCACATATGCCTTTACGAGTTAACAAACTCTCATTACACATCCTCATGTCGATATTACTTAGATATTGTATGTCGATATTACTTGGTTATTGTAGATGAAAATGAGAATAACGAAACCTTTTTTTGTCTTATTAATCATCTAATTAAGTTGTTTTTATACCTTTCTAGTGCATATTTATACATTTACCATGAGGGGGAATAATATCTGGCACCCCCTCATTGGTTGTGGTTTTTTGTATTCTAATTTTAAATCTTCAACTTTGTTAATATACGTGTTAAGCCCACTTCGTCATTGGCCCTGACAAATTACGATTTTGCCCATAACTTAAAATTACAATCTTGCCATTGTCTTAGTTTTTTTGGCAAAATTATGGTAGTATTTTGTTTTAATTGTTCGACTCAAATCACTCGTCTTGACAAATTACAAATTACACATGGCATTCTTTTAGCAACTCTCTGATTATGTTTCCTTCCTAAATCATAATTAGCTTTTGTTATTCTTTTTCTTAAAATATATCAAATATATCTCATTCCTTAAAATGTGATAAATATATTTCATTATCTTTTTTGAAAATTAAATATTAAATTTAATATTAAAGTCACCTTTATACTCCTTTTTACAACAAATCATTTACGATTTTTTTAATATAATTTTTTTAATATAAAATACTAAAATTATTTTATATTTAAATTAAAATTTAGAGGTTGAAATGGGATATTGGATTTAAACAACTCCAACTTTCATCAATTGGCCAATAACACTCTCAACTTTCGATTTGTACACCAGCACTCCCAACTTTCAACTTATTGGCCGATAACACTCTCTAACTAACTGAACCCTAACCCAGTTAGCTGATCTCAGCTGCAACGTCATAAAAAAATGATATGTCAACTGCACATCATCAAAAATGCCACGTCAGCCGTCACGTTATCTGCTATGTCATCAAAAAATGCCATCTCAGCTGCCACATCATATGCCATGTCATCAAAGGGGGCCACATCAGATGCCACATCAGCAAAAACTAACTGGGTTAGGGTTCATTACTTAGGGAGTGTTATCGGCCAATAAGCTGAAAGTTGAGAGTGTTGGTGTACAAATAGAAAGTTGGGAGTGTTATCGGCCAATTGGTGAAAGTTGGGGTATTTAAATCCAATATCCCTATTTTAAAATAAGAAATGTTGACAGTAACTAAATGAAACATCTTCCCTTATTCTATTTTATTTTGAGTAGCTAAGACTTGAAGTTATGTCTCAAGTGAAGTTCTCTGATGTCGATCCTCGCCTCATAACGAGTAATGTCAGAAGTATCGACTGAAGGACATGGATATTCTAGAAACAGCCTTAAGGAAACTTAGCATGTTTATGCCCAGACAGGGAAAGAACTGGTTGGCAATGAGTAAGAGAATGAATTCTCACCGAGTCAGTTGACAAGAAAGTTTCTTAACTATTTAATATTTTTCTTTATAATATTTATTTTCTTCGTATTTCTTTTTTCCAATGTTTCTATTATTATTATTATTTTTTTGCTTATTTAATAATTTAATATTTTATTGACTTAACCCCGTGTAATACACATGGCTCTAACATAGTATGTACATATTATGAAACTGAAAAATATTTGGCTTAGCGCCCCGCAACGTTAACGGACCTAAAAACTAGTTACTGATAATGTTATTTAGTTACTTTTTACCGCCAAAAGAACACTAATTTAGTTTCATAGCACTTAATAACTTGCCCAACAAGATTAGCCCACCCACACCCACACCCACCGACGACAAAATCAAATTTCGTTATTCCCGTTCTACAATCTCCTCCACCGCCTTCCTTCCTCTCCACACAACCCAAACCCTTTAAAACCACCACCACCACCACCACTCAACTCTTCACAACCCTCTGCAACAGTCCCTCAACGACTCCAAACAAGCAACGAACAATCAACAGCATTCAATTCTGAAGAATCTCCTGCTCAAAAGCACCTTTAATCGGTAAGTTTCCGCTCCGATTTCTGATTCTTTGCTTGCAATTTCATATTCTGTATTCACTATTCAGATCGAATCATATTCTGTTAGTTCTTAGTTCATAGTTCATGACGATGTTAGATAGGCAACCGAAATACCCAGGGTTAGGGTTTGGTATAATCTGTGTTTACCGATCTTGAATCTAGTTAAATCGGTTTGTTGATTTTAGTTTCCATGAGGTTTTGTGACGGTTTTAGCGGTTTTTTAGTTCGTATGTTGCCTAAGAAAAGACCTGTTGAAGTGGTTAGGTTTGATGATGATGACAGTAGTGATGATAATGCTGATAGTTTGCGTAAAAAGCGATGGATTGGTTGTTTGACTTATTTTTGTGAATTGATAATCTGTAGGACGACCACCGCCGGGACGGTAGGGAAGAAGAGAAGCGGTGGTGAGGAATTTAACGTTAGTGTGATCAGTATGGGCTAGAGGATACGAATATGCAGGATATTGATGAGGATCTGCATAGCAGACAGCTTGCTGTGTATGGTCGTGAGACTATGAGGCGGCTCTTTGCGTCTAATGTGCTGATTTCTGGGATGCAAGGGCTTGGTGCTGAGATAGGTAAACATCTCACTTTTTTTTATCTTGTGGACTTGTGGTTATAAAGTAAATTTTACATTTCCTGTTAGGAGTCTGCGGTTGTAGCAGTAATTAGTTTTGTGTATGTCTAATATGAATATATTTTTGATTATGTGACTGATTACGCTGATTCTTCGATTGCAATTAGTTCAAGTGTACTTTGTTTATTTTTCTTGTACTGTAAGTCTGTAAGTTATGTTGCCACCAGGGTTGTCTTTTGCATGTATACCATCATCTGGTTGTTCTTTTTATAACACAACCAATTTCTCTTGTTAGGCAAGTTGTTTATATAGGCTTTCTCTTTCTGTTACATTATGTTGTTGATCCAGATGCGTTATATCTGCTGCGGCTAGAGATCAATTTATGTATGTGCTTAGTTGCCATGGTTGGCTAAGGGGGTGTTTGGATGTACATTTTGGAAGTGATCGTTGCAACTTGTAACTTTTGAAATCCAAAAAATGGATAATTTGTTGATTAAAGCTAGGGATAGGTAGGTTCTTTTACATTTGGTTATATAATCAGTTTTCATATATAACCCTTCTTGTATGCTCCTTAGTTGTATCGAGCTTAGATAAGCAGAAAATCAGAACCATACGCAGTTTGTCCGAACACTCAAAATTAGTTATTGGAACACTTTGCAGTTTGCACATCCAAACACTACCTAGAAAGTACATACATGGTGAAATATCTTTAGTCTGGACATGATATTGTAGAAGCTATCTGTTGACTAATGTAGTAGGTAGTTACGCTATTATTTGTTTCAATTAGTGCTTTATACTGTATCACATTATTTGTTTGGAGTTGGTGCAATTTTAGCTATTAAGCCTATTAGAACTATATTATTGTTGTTGTCTTTCTATTATTATTATTATTATTATTATTATTATTATTATTATTATTGTTATTATTATTATTATTATTATTATTATTCATATATTAAGATTTGACATTAAATGTATTCATTGTCACTATCTTGCTTATAACAATTTCTTAAATTGTAACTGTTTCATTTTGTAGCTGACTAGCTCTCTTCATTTAAAGATTACTTTATGCTTGTGCTTAATTGACATTTTTTACTAATGGGGTGTTTGGATGTGCAATTTAAAAGTGATTATCATTTATAGAAATCAGATCATCAGTTGATTAGACTAATCCAAGGACAGGTAGCTAATTTATGTCGCACAACAATCAGTTTTGAATACCTTAAATGATCTTAAAATCAGTACCGCACTCGCCTTCACAACACTCAAAACTGATTATTGCAACTTCAAGTTGCAAAATTAATCTTAAACACACATGCAAACTCCCTTTTAAAATAATGAACAAGGTAGAGTATCCATTATCTGTACATGATATTGTAGAGGTTATCTGTTGGTCTTATGTATCAGGCAGTGATACTATTGGTGATTTCATTTTATCCATCGAACTGTATATTATTATTTAATTAGAGACGCTGCATATTACGCGATTAGAACTCTCTTTGTAGCTGTTGTCTTTCTATCATTGGTCATATAATAGGAATTACATAACTTGATTTTCTTTGCTTGGATGGATTCAGTTTGAGATCCGTCATGCTGTCTTTTTGTATGGCTTCGTTGTTCTCATAAATTCCTTGCAGCAAAAAATCTTATACTTGCTGGTGTGAAGTTTGTGACATTGCATGATGAAGGGTGTGTGGAACTGTGGGATTTGTCCAGCAATTTTATCTTTTCAGAGAATGATGTCGGCAAGAATAGAGCCCTAGCTTCTGTTCAAAAGCTGCAGGAGCTCAACAATGCTGTGCTAGTGTCCACCTTGCCTACAAAGTTGACTAAAGAACAACTTTCCAACTTTCAGGTATCTATTTACTTTACATGCACACACAGTCTGTTAGATCTTCTCATCTTCAAGTATGTTACATAGGTATTGATGGAACAAGATGTAAAAATAATGTTAATTGTAGACAACAACAAAACAACCATACCCAGTAAATCCCACAAATAGCAAAGCTATTGGTAGGGTAAGGGGACCTCTATCCATAGGGATAAAGAGGCTGCTTCCAGAGAGACCCCCCAGCTCCAAAGACAAACACATAAGACCAATGAGGGACAACCCCCCCCCCCCCCCCCCCCCCCCCCCCCCCACCACACACACACAAAAAAAAAAAAATTAAAAAAATACATAATAATAAAAGAATGAATGGGTAGGCAACATAGGGATGTATAACAAATTTATAGACTCACAAGACCATATATAATCAACATAGGGACATAATAGGTTTATGTGTTGTATGCTCAACAAAGTAATATATTTCATCAACTATGCCATATATGGTTTTCTTTGAAATTTTGTATAGTGATAGCGTTAACAAAATGTAGTGGTTTATTATATTAATTTATCACCTGATGTTTGTTGCATTATTCTTCCTCGGGTGAATATCCTCTTTCTGGAACATGACCTTGAGGCACATTTGACTGCCTGAAGCTATATTTCGCAACATTACAAAGATAGTTGTTTGATATATGTGCCGATTTTAGATATACCAGCTTTATTTAAATTAGTTATGCCTTGAGGTTTTTACAGGCTGCAACATTGCCATTGATATAAATAAGACTGTACGTGTCTTCTGCAACGACCAGAAAGTGGAAGGATTCCTTGCTTCATGAGTAGTGAATTGTTACACCTGAAATGGAAATAATTCTTTAATAGGTGTCGTCGTGAATCGTGATAGGCAAATGAGCATAATAGGCTATTAGGTAGTGCGGAAATTTGTGAGAGCTTTATATGTTAGTTCATTACTCATGAAGCAAGGAACCTTTCCACTTGTTGGTAGTTGCAAAAGACACTTACACTCTTATGTAAATAAATGGCAAATACTGCAGTCTGTAAATATGACATAATTTATTTTAACAAAGCACACACACACAACTATATACATATAGAGAGAATAATGACGCGTGCCCGAGTAACAAGATATTGGTAGGGATGGAATGGCTTTCACGTTTAAATAGTACACACTGTTTGGATGGCTTGAATGATTACCAATGAGATGATGGGGGATTGCTAACCTAATATAGTAAAAATATATCATTATTTAAGTCATAGACTCATAGTCGCTAAAATTATAGCTTTTAAGGATTTCACTATCGCTGCGAGTCTACTGGAAGGGCACAAAAGTTTTGCTTTTCCTTGGTAAGTTGTAATATTTCTAGTCATAGTTGTTAAAAGCCATCGCCTCTTGCGCCTAGGCCCATTTTTCAGGCAAGGCGAGGCAATTGCGCTTTAATTTTCCAGGTCATGGTTCAGGCGTAGATTCTGGCATGATTCTCAGATTACGGAGAGTTTCTAGCCAAATTCTCTAAATTTCGGCAAGATTCCAGCTAAACTTCTACATTTATATAAGGAAAACTACTTCTATACACCAATACACTAATATTTTAGAACTTTTGGTACCGAATAGATATTAAATGTTATATGATAGCTTTTGTTTATTTTATTTGAAGAATATTCTTATTTTTCTAATACGTAATATATCTTTTTTTTTCGTTGTGCTCTTTATTTTTTCTCAAGCTCTCGCTTTTTTTGCGCCTGCGCCTAGGCCCTAGGTGAGACCTATGCGCCTAGCGCCTTTAATAACTATGTTTCTAGTTACTTATAATATAAAACTTCCAGTTAGTAATAATAAAGAAATGAAGGATAAGCTCATAGACAAAGAAAGTTTGTTTATACGCATGAAGAGTATGACAAAAGCATAGAAGTTTGATTCTCTAGTTTTGAGTGCCTTACTTATTTTTCTTCGAAGTTAATTTCATCCATAGAAGATACGACTCTTTAAACTAGGATTAATGAAACAAGACTCTTTCATCTGACATAACATTCATTGAGTTGACATATAATTTTTTTTGATGTTGGTGTTGATACCAATACTATTTATAGGTTAAAAATAGCCCACAAGGACACATTTTAGACAATCGTAATTTCCCTCGTCTCGAATACTAGCATGGACAAAAAGCACGTACCAAACATTATAAATGACTCATTTATAATGTTTGGATATTGTAAAATATTGGAAGTATGTTGAGGATATAAAATCTAGACGACCCACGTAGTGTTCCATGTTTCTCAAAACAAGAATTTGATTGAAGTCGTACCTTTCTTCAACCTTATGATATTATCCAGTTTGAGTTTTGGTCAAGGAACAAAAAATATACGAACCCGCCACTACCTTCAGATTTGTGTTTAGCGCAAGTGAAATTTTCAAAGATTGAAACTAACCAACTTGCCTTAGAAACATTAGGATTAATAGATGGGCCCAAATACCTTTGTAAATTAGATAGATATGAAAGAAGCTTCTTTTCCATTACAACGAGGAAAGGTGGACATTTGTGATTATTATGTCACAGTGTCATACACAAATTATCAAATTGAAGTACAACTTGTATAGAGTTTCTAACATCTGGTATAACTTTCAACAATAGCTGATTTATAAGCCTCGTTTTCGAGTATGTATATTTCTGGTTGAAATTTGTGTTTTTACTCTTTTAAGTTGATAACTTCGATGCTGTGTTATGTTTCACTAATAATACGGTCTTTGCGCCATTCTAGTAATTTTACTTGTTATCAGATTAATTGCACATTTTTTTATAGCTAAGCTGATGGTTCATCTTTTTATTATATTTCAGGCTGTGGTCTTTACTGATATCGACTTAAAAACGGCCATCGAGTTTGATGATTACTGTCACAACCATCAGCCTCCTATTGCTTTCATCAAGACTGAAGTGAGAGGGCTTTTTGGTAACATCTTCTGTGATTTCGGCCCCGAGTTTACCGTAACTGATGTTGACGGTGAAGAACCGCATTCTGGCATCATTGCATCTATCAGTAACGATAACCCCGCACTTGTAACATGTGTTGATGATGAACGCCTGGAGTTCCAAGATGGCGATCTCGTCATATTTTCCGAAATTCACGGGATGGCAGAACTTAACGATGGAAAACCAAGAAAAGTCAAAAGTTGCAGACCGTATTCTTTCTTTCTGGAAGAAGACACCACCAAGTTCAGCACATATGTGAAAGGTGGTATAGTGACTCAAGTCAAACAACCAAAGGTCCTGAATTTCAAGCCGTTAAAAGAAGCACTCGGATCCCCAGGCGAGTTTCTGTTAAGTGATTTTTCCAAATTCGATCGCCCGCCGCTTTTGCATTTGGCTTTTCAAGCACTTGATAAGTTCAGATGTGAATTCGCGCGATTCCCTGTTGCTGGTTCGGAAGATGATTTGCAAAAGCTAGTTTCGATTGCTACTGCCATGAACGAGAGCTCTGGAGATGCAAAGTTGGATGATTTAAATCCGAAACTTTTGCGGGATTTTGCTTATGGGGCTCGAGCTGTGCTCAATCCCATGGCTGCCATGTTTGGTGGCATCGTTGGTCAAGAAGTTGTTAAGGCATGTTCCGGAAAGTTCTATCCACTTCTTCAGGTTAGTGTATTAGTACTATTTGTCTATTTAAATTTACAGTTATTGTGCTGTCTAGAGGCGGCAAGAATTTAGGCCTGTAAATGAACCTAACAGATACGAACACGAACACGGACATATAATCGAACACATTTTTTTGTTCATGTTCGTTTATTAAGAAATTGGTCATGCTCGTGTTCATTTAAAACCTAAACGAACAGTCATGAACGTAAAGGAATATTAAACAAACAAATTTAAACAAACAATAAACAACACAAATGACCATAATTAAACAAACATAAACAAACACAAACGAACATAATTGACTAAACATAAACGAACATAAAGTAATTTTTTATATAAATTAGTGATTAATTACGATAAATTCCATTGGAAAACTCATTGTTATTACTAGAAAGTTCAATTACCAATTTCTTATATTTATATAAGTAGTAGAAAGTTTCATTTTATGTTTAGTATTTATATAAATGTAACTAATGAATTTAAATTGAAACGAACATAAACAAATGCAAATAAACGAACATAAACGGACGTTCACGAACATAAATGAACAAACAAACGTGTGTCCAGTTACCAATTATATATTTATATAAGTTAATCTAATATTTTTTAATTATGTTTCTACAGTTCTTTTACTTTGATTCAGTCGAGTCACTTCCTACTGAACCACTGGAACCCAGGACTACAAACCGTTGAACACCCGTTACGATGCCCAGATTTCAGTATTCGGAGCTAAATTCCAGAAGAAATTGGAAAACACACGGTCTTTCGTTGTAGGATCAGGCGCACTGGGATGCGAATTCTTGAAAAACTTGGCCTTAATGGGCGTTTCATGTGGCACTCAAGGAAAATTAACAGTCACAGATGATGATGTCATCGAAAAAAGCAATCTCAGCAGACAATTCTTGTTCCGTGACTGGAACATCGGGCAAGCGAAATCCACGGTTGCTGCGTCAGCAGCTACATTGATTAACCCCCGTCTTCAAATCGAAGCTTTGCAGAACCGTGTGGGCTCGGAAACCGAGAGTGTATTTGACGATACTTTCTGGGAGAATTTAAATGTTGTCATTAATGCTTTGGATAATGTCAATGCGAGACTTTATGTTGACCAAAGATGCTTATATTTCCAGAAGCCACTTCTCGAGTCGGGTACACTCGGTGCTAAGTGCAACACTCAGATGGTTATTCCTCACTTGACTGAAAACTATGGTGCTTCTAGAGACCCGCCGGAGAAGCAGGCACCTATGTGTACTGTGCACTCGTTCCCACATAACATTGACCATTGTTTGACTTGGGCTCGCTCCGAGTTTGAAGGGTTACTTGAGAAGACCCCGTCAGAAGTTAACGCGTATCTCTCTAATCCAAGTGAATATACATCTGCAATGAAGAATGCTGGTGATGCTCAGGCTCGGGATAATTTAGAACGTGTTCTTGAATGTCTTGACCGAGAAAGATGTGAAACATTCCAAGATTGCATCACTTGGGCTCGTCTAAAGTAATAATACCTTCCTTTCACAATTTTACTTCTATTTTACTTTTGAGTAAAATGCCATTTTCGTCCCTGAGGTATGTCCAGTTTTGCAATTTTGTACAAAAGTTTGTTTTTCCATATCTGAATCCAAAAGGTTTGAAATCTTACCGTTTTCATCGGCTTGTTAACTCCATCCATTTTCTCCGTTAAGTTGGGTATTTTTATCTTCTTAAAGGGCAATTAGGTCTTTTGGATACTTGTACATTATGCTAAATGCTTGTACATAAAGTGAAAAGGACCAAATTGACAAAAAAAGACGGAAATAGCTCTGATTGAACGGAGAAAAATGGACGAAGTTAATTAGCCGGATGAAAATGGCAAAATTTTAAACCTTTTGGATTCAGATGCGGAAAAAAAACCTTTGGACGAAAGTCGTAAAACTGGCCAAACCTCGGGGACGAAAATGACATTTTACTCTTTTTACTTTTTATTCCGATCTATGTTTTGTTCATGTAGTATACTGCTTCATGTTATTTCACTTACATAAATCTTTTACTAGGTTTGAAGATTATTTCTCTAATCGTATGAAGCAACTGATTTTTACATTCCCGGAAGATGCGTTAACGAGTACGGGAGCTCCATTTTGGTCAGCCCCAAAGCGTTTCCCACGTCCACTGGAGTTCTCGGTTTCTGACCCGACCCATCTTAACTTTGTATTGGCGGGCTCCATTCTCCGGGCTGAAACATTTGGCATCCCGATTCCTGATTGGGCTAAAAATCCGAAGAAACTTGCTGAGGCTGTTGACCGGGTTATTGTTCCTGACTTTCAACCAAAACAGGGTGTCAAAATTGAAACTGATGAAAATGCTACTAGTTTATCTTCTGCATCCATAGATGACGATGCGGTTATTGCAGAATTAATCAAGAAGCTAGAACAACGCACAAAGACACTTCCCTCTGGTTATGTTATGAAACCTATTCAGTTTGAGAAGGTTCCCACGTTTTCTTGATCTCATATTTGTTTCAGCTTGCAATTTGACCCGTTTACTTAAACGGGTCGATTTGATTTGAGGTTCGCTTTGATCTCATGTGGGTCAAACAAGTTAAAAGTCACCAAAAAGTCAAAAACATATTTTTAATATTGCATACTTCCTTTTGAATAATTGCAATTCTACTTTTTTATGATAATTTTTCAAAAGAGTAAATACCATTTTCGTCCCTGAGGGTTGGCTACTTTTGCGACTTTCGTCCAAAGGTTTGTTTTTCCGCATCCAGATCCAAAAGGTTGGAAATTTTGTCATTGCGCATTAACTCCATCCATTTTTAACGTTAAGTCAGGGGTATTTTCATCTTTTTAGGCTTTTTTTGTGATGATTAAAGGATTTGGGTGGGGAGAAAGTCAACAGATGTGGATCTTTATTTCTTATAGTGTTTTTTATTTTAATAAAAATGTCTTAAAAAATTTAACGAGAAAAATGGATGGAATTTACGAGTTGGATGAATAATGAAAATGGCAAGATTTCAAACCTTTTGGATCCAGATTCGGAAAAACAAACCTTTGGATAACAGCCGCAAAAGTGGCCAAATCTCAGAGATGAAAACGACATTTTACTCGTCAATAAAAAACTGATGGACAATAAGTGCTTTGTGTCAACCTGCATGCGCTCCCCATTTTTCTGTAAGAATTTACCTGTAAGAAGTAATTTAGTTCGATATCCATATTGAAATGGACAAAAAGGTGTTGTGGGGCCAACCCATCTTACCCGGGCCTGTTTTCACTGGACTTATAAAAACACAAATGGTTATATGCAGGACGATGACACAAATTACCACATGGATTTCATAGCCGGATTAGCGAACATGAGAGCAAGAAACTACAGCATCCCGGAAGTCGACAAACTTCGAGCCAAATTCATAGCCGGAAGAATCATCCCCGCAATCGCCACATCAACCGCAATGGCCACGGGTCTGGTTTGTCTAGAGCTCTACAAAGTCATCGACGGGGGCCACAAGGTGGAAGACTACCGTAACACGTTTGCCAACCTGGCACTCCCTCTGTTCTCCATGGCTGAACCGGTCCCCGCAAAGGTCATCAAACACCAGGACTTGAGCTGGAGCGTGTGGGACCGGTGGTCGATTAAAGGCAACCCGACGTTACGCGAACTCATCAAATGGCTTTCGGATAAGGGACTTGACGCTTACAGCATTTCGTGCGGAAGCTGTTTGTTGTACAACAGTATGTTTCCGAGACATAAAGAGCGGATGGATAAGAAGGTGGTGGATTTGGCTCGGAGTGTGGCTAAGATGGAGATTCCATCTTATCGTCACCACTTGGATCTAATGGTGGCTTGTGAAGATGAGGAGGAGAATGACATTGACATCCCTCAGGTATCTGTATACTTTCGTTAACTGTTTTAACCGCGTTTGCGTGGGAATAATTGAACACGGTTTTTGTAATACCTTTGTGTGATTGTCGTTTCAACTGCTTCAAACCCTAGTAAACTTGACTAAACAATGTTGTTGCATTTTGAATAACCTTCTGTTTCAAATCCATATTTATGATGTATGTCATAAATATGAAAGTGAGTAAAATTGATAGTGTGATTTTTTATTGAAATAATACGATATTATTCAATGTATGAATTATGAAATTATCCATTTCTTACTCAGCTAAAGGCCTTATTAGATCACGAGTCTGGGAACGTATATCCAAAACATTTTGTATGAATGGTACTATAGTGCACTTTTGAGTGAAGCATTTAATTCTTAATAACTGGAGTTTTAATGTACTTCAATGTATTTGACACATTTTGTAATTTTAATTATTAAGAAATATGGTTTTTTTTTGTAGGAATGGTGAAATACAACATTTAATAACGTTATATTAGGGTCCTCCACTATAGCATAGTGGTTGTTTTCATTTCGGTTAAGGTTCCATATAGCAGGGTTTTTACATTCGTGAAGGCTTGGCTGGGGTTTTACCCAGGTTGAGTCCAAGGGGCGCAGTTTTACCTATTCCACGGGGTTTCTGCGCATCAGGGGTGTGCTACGCTTTCTATCGGTGGTCGAGTAGTCGGCCTTTGGACATAGCTCCGAAAGGGTGGGTTTACACGTGGAAAGCAGTAAGCCGTTAAAAAAAAAATAACGTTATATTAGCTTTTAAAAATTATAAGATTTAATCTCAGATCGAAGAATGAACAACTCATAAAAGAATGATATAATAAATTAATAAGTTAAAAAAGTGTAACTGAAGATGTTTATTTATAAATCAATCAATCAGTTGCCCGGTAAATCCCACAAATAGTTATTGGTAGGGTCTGGGAAGGGTGAGATGTAGGCACATCTTACCTCTATTCTAGGGATAGAGAGACTGCTTAGAGAGACCCTCGACACTAAAGACATATATTGTTTTTACCAAAAAGAGCTTCCTAGCCTCTTATGTCGGCGCGCGTAGACCACGCCAGACCTTTAGTTTGAAGACTGTTTTTTTTCAAGTCTTTTCATTCAAAAAGGTCAGGTGTCCTCTACTAGTGTAGATGTAGTCAAACTCTTTTTACCTCTTCTCCTCCATTTTAACTTTGACAGATACCACAATAACACAAAAACCCTAGAGCTCCTTCTCTTCCCTTTTCCATCTCCTCCCAAGCTCCTCTCTTCCTCTCCATCTCCTCACCAGCCGCGCCTCCCTCCTCCTACGTCGCCACCGCCTCCTCCCTCCTCCACGTCGCTGCCACCTCTCTCTTCAGTGCCGCCGCCTCTCTCCTCCCTCCCAACCGGCTCTGGCTCCTCCCCCTCCTCCACGTCGCCACGCCTCCTCCTCCTCCCTCCCCTCCGCCCTGCTGCCACCTCCTTCAGCCGACTTTAACCACAACCGACTTTCATACGTGGTTTGTTCCTATTGATGGATTTGGGTGATCATTCATACGTGTCTTCTTAAATAGTGGTTCATCAATTTGCTCTCAGTGGTTTGTTCTTATTGACGTAGCAAGATCACCACTTTTACAAGCCCCAGTTTCAAGAAACTGAGATATTCAGGCACTGTGAATTTGCAATTTTTGAAGTTTAATTACAAGATTTATTATAAACTGCCCCCTTGCTTTTATCTTCTTTTTTTTATGTAATAATATCATTATTCTAGATCCCTATTGAATTACCCAGTTGTTTTTACCGATTTGTTAAATAAATTTACAAGATTTTGTGTTTAAATTCATATGGATGTTTGATATTTAATAGGTTTTGTATGTAATGTAATGTAATTGTAAAGGTGTTTATTATTCAACGTTTTAACAATTAAATGATAAATGATGTGTTAATAAATTTTATTTACTAACAGTTAGAATAGAAATATGTTATTAAAGTAAAATTTATTAAATATGTTTCGTAAATTTGTATTTCAAACACATTAGTTTATTTTCATCACTTGCAGAAGTTCAAAAACAAAGTCTTTTTCTTGCAGACTGCAGAGTTTGGTCCACCTCTTCTGCTAACAGATGTGGTCCGCAGACTACAAGTTTTACCTCTGAAAATACAAACAACACCATAGTAGAAAAGCGAGAAACTACACATTTATAAACAGGGCCGATACTAAATAACAAAAGAAGTAGTGGATAGATAACATATATGAAAAAAACACAATCAATGCAAAATCCGCATAGACCACAGAAACGTTGAACATCGCCCCAATGCTCAGACCTAATGAATCTACTCCTAAAAGTCCTTAACATGAATCCTATATCTTCATAGACCCCTATCCTGGACCATGTCCTCAAAGAGGTGTAACTCTAGCAAATCATTCCTATCCACTCATCCCAAGATGTTTGTTTATAAAGATGTATACATAATTTAAGAACATCATTTACGGTATCCATCTTGTATACTAAATTGAACATATTTTTTGTCTGCCTGACATCACATATGAGCTCAACAGTTTTGATACTATAAGATTTGTCTAAAGTATTAGATCAATTTTCACATAGATAATATCTGAGAGAATACTACATGAAAGGGTATTAAACTTATGTTTGGTTTTAATTTATTCAACTACTTTTTTTTATTATGGATATACTAATTAGCTTTTAATAATAAACCGTGGTTAGATGACTAGTTTTCATTAAAATATTATGTTAATTACCTTAAGAAGCGTAATAAATACATGCAATCGATGTTCAAATATGGTGATAAAAGAGAGATTATTACGTGGCTACACAAACTTATTACCTAGTCCAATTAAAGCAACAAATACACGTGTTTATATGATTTTTATAATTTATTTTTAGAATTTTGTTTGTATTCGACGTGGCATTACCTAATTATATTGAAGCAAAACGTTTATTTTCATAGATAGAGAACTTTAAACAAAAGATAAAGAGGCCATGACATGCATAAGTATGTTTTGCAAGCAAAGCTTAATTGAAGTACGTGATGTAACTGTCGACCCAAGTGAATCCACCCACCTCAACTTACAAAGATTCTTCTTCAGTGTAACTTACATCTTGGTTTACTTTAATGGTAATAAATAATCTACCACTCACTAAAAGTTGGAGTTTTAAATATATATTGTACTAACTTTATGATTTTTTAATCATGGGCCTCACCAAGTTGTGTTGCATTTTCAAAATATCTGTTTCACTTGGTTCAAATGTTAGTAAGTTTACATCACATACTCAGTGAAGCTTATCTATAGCAAAACTAAGGTATGATCTAGGAGAGTAAATGTAGACAACTTACCTCTACCCTGTAAAACAGAGGGCCCGCTTCCAGTGAGACCCACGACTCGATTGTAGTATTGTATCAAGCCTGACCTAAGGCACATAACACTCAAACAATCGGGACAGAGAGACCGATTGGTGCATGTACCCATGTGTCTTTCAGCTATCAACGCCACCACATGATGCATGATTAACCATCCGCCGCTTTTAACGTTTAAAGTTAGTACCATTTCATTTTTGCCCCCGAGCGCCCACATATATATACATTAAGTTGACATAATTAAATTAATAAATTGGTTAGTGAATGATTATCTTAGATGTTGACATGTTGTCATAGTGTGTGTTTAACTTGAAGACTTGTAATATCTTAAGCGCGAGATGGTCACGCGAGTAGTTTACAGTTAGATTTGGATCCAGAAATATTGCATTTTTATGGATGAAGCGGAGGCCAATATAGATGATGCGATCCACGTAGAATGTGTAGTCAATAGTAGAATATATAATGCGTTTAAAAGGCTGGGTTCTAAAGAAGGTATAGGACGACTACACCAAGTTCGTATAAACGACCTTTACAAAATTGTGAAGAATAGGCGTGTTTTGGGTGTTTCAATTACTTGTGAGGGAGGATCAAGATGGTAATGGTGATGGTGTTTGTAGATGTGTTTCAAGTGAACACAAAAACTACTCATGAGGGACAAAGAGATAGGAGAGTAAATGATGGACCTTAATAAGGAATAAAGATTGTTAAATGAATAGCATTGAAGAACTTAGGTAGAGGAAATAGACCATACAATAACTCCATAAGGATAAAAAGAACTTTAATTGCTGTTCTATGATATTTTGATGTTTTTTTACATATTCATAAGATATTTCTATATGGTTTACTAAAATGGTTCATTAGACCGAGGAGGGGGATGGCGCTAGTGACGTCAATCGTTGACGCACAACGAACGTTACGTCGTGGTCAAACCGCCTATTGGACGCAAGCGTTTCAACAATACAAAAAACATGTTGGAAACGCGCGTCACAATTTGAACGCTAGCCAACATAAGTGGCGTGAGCTAAAACCGAAGTGGATCGGTTTAAAGTTTGCTTCGACCGTGTCCCTGCGGGCGACTTGAGCTACGGCGATCGAATGGAGATCGCGAAAATCGAGTGGAGCCACGATGGGAATACGGAATTTCGTTGGGTTTCGCACTTTAATATTTATTGTACTTTGTAATTTTTTTAGGATTTATTAAGCTGTTTTTTTTTAAATTTATTAGGACATAAAAAGCAGTTTTTTTTATTTTTTTTGGATTTTATGTAATATTTTTTAGTTAATATAATTGTGTGTTTTATTATATAAAATGTTAAAAATATAAAAGAGAAAAAATAAACATTTTTCAGAAGTCACCCAAATGCCAGCTAGGCCACGCCGCGCTTACACCCTACTTTTTTAGGGATGGTCTGATGAGACTTATCTTCATCACATGTCAACCCAAGTCCCACACCCAACAGTGTAGCGGGGTTCGTCATCACAATCATGTCAGAATCATGTTTGTTTTGAAGTTATTGTTGAGGAGTACGAGTCATCGAGTGTTATCCTTGTAAGGGCTATTGAAATATCATATTGTCTGAATATTTTAGAAAATAAACTATCACATCATACATATGTGAAGCAATCAATCTTGTTTCTAGTATAATCCTCTAAAGTTCACGTGGTGCGTGACCAAGGTAGGGGAAATACAGTGAATGATAAAGTTCATTCAAATATATTCCTCATGACCAAAATTCAAGATACACAATTATTAATTAAAAAATCATGAACTTCTAACATTTCTTTAGGGAAAAATACCAAATTAACATGTTTGGCCATTTTTCTTTTCTAAATAAACATAACTTTTTAGTCTTTTCAAAACTATTTAAACCAATAAGATTGCGTCAAGTAAGTTTTGCCGCCTGAGACAGTTAGTACTCAGCTTGTGTCTTTGTTTTTTGTTTTTTGTTTTTTTTGGTAAAAGCGACGGCTTAGCCATTCGTTTTTGATGAAAGAGCCGGCTCAGCTGCCGGTTTTTGGCCAAAGCGTCGGCTTAATCCCCGCTTTTGTCAATTTTAGATTTTTTTTTCTAGTCAAATATGTTTATTTTCGTAATTTTCTATTTATTTTATCTTTGCAAGGATTAAAAAATATGCACAATTTTGTTAACTAATAGATATGAATAGTAAGCTTGGTTCACTTATAAACTATCTGTTGGTTACCATGTACAAGTAATCAAGTATTATTGCAATAGTCACATGTTGGAGAAGAGCAGTAGTAATCGCTAGTCGGACGGTGGGGCAAGTACTAACGATTAATAGGAATTAATTAAAATTAATCGAGATAAATTGTGATTAATCGAGGATTAACTAGCACCTAATCAAGATTTTTACAACTATGGAGAAGAGACAAGAATGATAAGTCCGTCATATTAGCTTAAATGTTTCAAAAGTTAACCATCACGTCATACTTTAAAGAGTAAATTGCACAAAACATCCTTTATGTTTTCTCAAACTTGCAGGTTCCAGCCTTAATGTTTAAAAGTTGCTAAAAAAACCTTTAAGTTTATTTTTGTTGCGGGTTCAATCCTTTACAGCTAACCACGTTATTTTCTTCAGTTAAGTTCCCTCACATGATCAACCAAAATGACGAATATACCCTCACATGTTATGCATGTGAGGGAACTTAATTGAAGAAAATAACGTGGTTAGCTGTAAAGGATTGAACCCGCAACAAAAATAAACTTAAAGGTTGTTTTTAGCAACTTTTAAACATTAAGGCTGAAACCTGCAAGTTTAAGGAAACATAAAGGATGTTTTGTGCAATTTACTCTACTTTAAAGCGATAAAAAATCTCATTTATAACATAATCGAGTCTGGGGTCTCACTGGAAACAGTCTCTCTATTCATATAGGGTAAAGGTAAGGTTGTCTACATCTTACCTTCCTCAGATCCTACCTCAGCTTTACTATTGGTGAGATTAACTCAGTATGATGATCCAATGCCCACATGATACATGACTGAAGGACTAAGGATAGAAAAGGTAATGACTAATAAAATTGATTCACTTTAGTGTGTACATGATGGTCGTACATTATAAAATACATTCCTAATTTTGGTGAAAATATTAATATGAGTATATATGGACACTCGATAGTGGGATTATACACACCAAAGAAATTTTAAACTACAAAATATATTCAATTAATAAAACAACTATAGTCTATCAGATGCTTCGACTATAGCAAATTCGGGCAAATAAAAGAAGTTGAATTTTGGTTTCTTAAGCTTACACACCTTTGATCATGGGGTGTGGGCTTGGGTTGTGGCGTGGGAAGCCAAGCAAAGCTGCTTTAGTCACACCGGACCAGTGTGGATAGCGGCGTTGCCCCGCTGGCGTAACTATGGTGCCTGGCGTGGGGCAGGTTGGAGAGATGGTGTGGATAGCTGGGATTGGCTAGGGGAAGTCGACCGTTTGGGGTAGCCGTTACCCAACGACTAGATTATTAAAAAAAATAGAAGTGACACATGGCTGGCTAAGCCACCCCACACCCAAAAAAGACCACGCCAGCCAAGCTTCCCCAAATAGAGCTCACCTTAGTCACATGTCAACCCAAACCCCCAACCCAAACCATCCACACCAACAGTCTTAGGTATATGCGATACATCAAATAAGGATAAGTATGAGTTTTGAGTTGAGTTCAAGATCACTTAAATTGGGTATTGTTTTAAACTAGATATAAACATATTTTAAAGCATTCACGTCCCATCCATCAAACCATCATCTATATTAATTAAGTTTTTTTTCTTTTTCTAAAAACACACTACATTCTATCCTACATTTCTCTCCCCAAAATCTATATTTTAAAAAGTTGTTACAGTAACTTTTTATATATAAATATCCACTAATCATTCAAATAAAAACGAGAAATATAATAAAGAGTAAATTACAACCGGTGTCCTTTACGTTTGCATCAAATTACAACGGTGTCCTTTAACTAAAGAAATTACAAATTCTGTCCTTTATGTTAGCATTTTTAGCATGTTGTGTCATTTAGCTTTAACCTAGTTAAGTTTTTTTGTTAAGTTTTACCATGTGCCTCTCACTTGAGGGTAACATGGTCTTTTCATCTCAATTTAACATAAATTTCGATTTCCATCTTGCATCTCATAACATTTGATTGTTCATATTTATCTCAAAAACCCTACTGAAAAAAAGGAACTTGAATCAAGCCTTGCAATGGGTGCCTTCTACATACGACAAGAACTAGAAAAAAACGACATCGGCGAAATTTATGGTAAGCCTCCAACATCATCATAGCTTTATCTATTAATCCCATCGTAGTTTTCATAAGAAGTTGTTTCCATATGAGCCGACCATTCTAATGGTCAGTTTTTTTGATTGGTTTGATAAGAAGACAAAGATTAATTCCAAAATATTGTTCCATTGTCAACATATAATGAAGAGATAAGACTACCATTATTTAAATAATTTACTTTGATTTATAATTCCAATTCCAGACCGTGCATTATATTTTGTTTGGATTAACCGAAAAAGGAGCGATCGACTGAAAAAACGGAGGGGATAAAAGAAATTTATATTTTTGTTTGGATTAACAAAAAAAACTTAACTATGTTAGGTCTAAAGGACATAACGTGTTAAAAACTGGTAACATAAAGGACAGAGCCTGTAATTTCTTTAGTTAAAGGACACCGGTTGTAATTTGATGCAAACGTAAAGGACACCGATTGTAATTTACCCTATAATAAAATAAGTGTTTGTGAGTAAGATAAAGATAAAAATGATGGATGAGATGTGAGAGATTTTTTAAAATGAAAAATAAATTTTGAAAAGTATGTTCTTTAAAAAAATTATAAGGTAAAAACGGTGGAGATTATAAAAGCATATATATGTTTCATAAAAAATATGTGAAATGAATAATATATTATATTTTGTTATAAAGTTTGTTGGAGATTATAAAAGCGTATATATGTTTTATAAAAAAATTGAAAATATCTTTGTATGAAGTTTACAAGGTACGAATTCATTGGTATTGATAAAAAAAATTTGGAAATATCTTTTTATGAAGTTTATAAGGTAAAAATTCACTTGGTATTATTGTTAAGATTTTGGAATAATTTGTTCAAGTTAACGACATCAAATTTAATAAAGAATCTGGAGCCTAATTCTATTACAAGCTAGAAAAAAAAATACCCTAACCTGAATTGGGATAATTGGGTCCTTTTTGATGTGGTTGATCTATTGTAATGTCCTTTGTTTTGGTTGTTTCTGTTTTTCAGTCTTTTCTTGGCTCTATATCGATATATAAATGCTTTGGTACTTCAAAAAATGCTAGAAAAATTAACAGAAAATTATTGATAACAATGATTTACATTGTGAATCGACCAATCTAAGTCATAGACAAAACAATTAATTACATGAAAAAACATCTTGATATAAAATAGAAACCTATAAAGAACAAAGTCTAGGAATAGGTGGAGATAAGGTTAAGACCACCCACTCAAAAAATTTGTTAACTTAAATTGGATTTACATAGGTTAACATCACCCACAACCATTGTTCGTCTCTACATTTACTTGTTGTCGTCGATGACACCACCATGCCACTGGACAACACCACCTTCTACGCTACAACCTCCCGCTTCGTCGGCGTACCACCACCACCACCTGTAGCCGTCTTTGTTGTCGTTGCCACCACCACCGTCTCTGCCATTACATCCACCATCACCACCATAATAAAAGATATCGGGTGAACCTATTGATATTAAACAACTCATTTCAATCTAAGTAACTTTTTTCCTAACTCATCTTGAGCCAAATCAAATTGACATATTTTTTTTTTTCCTTTTTAATATCGACTGTTCTAACACAAACTTTTTTTGTCGTAAAGTCATAATTCGTATTAACCTATCACACACCTAACCTGACATGCCTATTTTACCAATCTTACTCTCTATTGTTAAGTTATATTTGACAAATTTTCCTCTAACAATATGGACAAGTAAAAATAGGATTTTATTTTAAGGTATTATGTCCATAAACTTTTACGTTTACATTAACAAATATTTTAAGTTATTATGTCCATAAACTTTTAGTTACATTACCAAATTTAAAACGGATATTACTACATAAATTGAAGCTCCCATAGTTATTTCATCAAGAATTCATAATTTGTTGCACATGTCATGTATATCGCCGGTATTAATTTATCCCACATGTTCACAATAAAATAATAAACACATACGTGCTTGAATCATTCGTCAAATTACACATTTTAAGTAAAATATTCTAGTAGACTTATGACATTTACCTTATTCTTAAAATGAAATGAAATGTCGGTGGCAACAGTGCCACCAACTTAAACCTGCTACCAATCAAGTTAGGTGGTGATATGCTTGAGAAGCGATGTCAACGAGCGTTGAAGGCTAGCCGCAACGCCCGGTGACTCCAGCGTTGGTAGCTTGACTCACAACCATTCTTAGACGGTATGAACTTTGTTGAATCTTATTGTTGTGTTGACTGATTTGAAAATTTTCTGTTTTCCTGTTGGCTTCGTGGTTTATTATACATGTGTGTAAATGTAATAATTTTTGAATTTCATGTGTGATTCGAATTGTGTGATGACTGCTGCAAAAAGAGTTTCCAAGTTTATGACCACCCTTATATAATATGCACATGTTTTATTCTTCTTATATCTGAAAAATCCCCTTTGTTAAGCATCTAGCATTAAAATGATAATTTAAAGGTCCTTATTTGGAATACATCAATACATAATTTTTTGTTTAGTAGATGTTTAGATAAATTTTAAAGGTGACTCAGATATTTGGTGACCAATTGATCAAAACCCATTTGTTCTATGGTTTGGGATGTACCTGAATTCCGGTAGCTATTTATTTGTTGTTCTGGGCCACCTTTTCACTGGGATTGCCTTTGTTGACCTGCGTTTTGAGTGGATTTGTGTTCTAGGTCATGTTTTATGTATGTTATCGTCGATCAACTGTTTGCGTTACTATGTACCATGTTATTAGAACTGTGTTTTATTCACTAATGTTTAAATTGCTTTTACAGCTTTACACCACTGTCTAAATTACGACTTTACACCTAAATTACTTTTACGACTTTACACCGTAATTGTTAATTGTTGAGACACTCTTTTTTTTGTCTATTATAATGACGTTAATATCATGAACGTAGCGTGTGTAACAATCTATGTTGCCGCCGCAACGCGCGACACGGGTCAAAATTCTAGTAAGTAAAATATACAAAAGGATTCAAAATAAAAAGTGTAAGAAGACGTGACAAGTGTCTAAGAAGTAATTAAGTGGAAAGGATAATTTTGTCAAGAGAATAAAAAGATTATGAACATGCAAGTCACATGTTATTCCCCCTTCCACTTTTTTAAACGTCTATAATTTGTTTTATATATCATTTGTTTTAAAAAAAACTATACCACAAAATCAGCGTCTTTTTATCTTGAGTACCCTGTTGTTATATGTAAAACACAATGAGAAAACCCAGTGTGTATTCCATAATGGATATAACATAAAACACAATGAGTATCAACCTAAAAACAAAATGAAAAGTAGACCAAAAACACAATCGATGACAACAGATAAAAGACACAATGGATAACAGACTAAACACAATGGGCATAACGTAAAACACAATGAAAAACAGATTAAAACACAACACACAACAAAACAAAAACACAATGGACAACAAATTAAAACACAATGGCTAGCAAAATAAACGCAATGACCAGAACCTATAACACAATGTATAGAAACCCAAATATAACACAATCTTTATTGTGTCATACATTTTGTTATAAATTCTGATAAAAATACAATGGACAAAATCCAAATTAACATTGTGTTATAAGTTTTGATAATAACACAATGCATAGAAACCTTAGTTAAAAACATAAGAACCAAAACCCAGTTGATAGACATAATGAGCACAACCTTTTAACACAATACAAAGAAAACCAGTAAAAGTATCTTTTTATTTTATTTTTATATAATAATATCATACTCATATTAAAGATAAAAAACACTCGTTATTATGGTTAATTTTTTTTAAAAACAAATGTCGTATGAAAAAGCTATTCTTACTCTTCTTATTTTTGTTGTCATTTGTATTTGATACTAATAATGTTTACTAGCATGTGTATATAATTTCGAAATTGACGGTATATTTTTATGAATATTTTAGGGACCTTCAGGTTCCGGGTTCGATTTTCATAAAGGGGTTTTTCTCAGATTTATTGGGTATGTTTCATTTTGAATTGTGTATAGACATTATTGCCTAGTGAAGATTGATATGATCGGGTGGTTCCGCTGGTGATACGATGATACTCCAGTGGTCTGTCAGTAATCCAAATTTGTCGCTAAAGAAAGTAAACACTTTTTGTAATTGGCATAACATATCTCATTTCCATTTTGAGATTGAAAATTCTCTAATTAAAATGCGCAACCTACTTGGGTCAAATCTTGGTATAGAAAATATATGCTTCCTTTAACAGGCATGTCTTTCCTTTGTGTTTAATGTGATGGATGCCTTCACCCGACTACTTACAAAAATGGTGGATATTGTAACAATCTTTTATCAATTTGTAGGTGATAAAATTAAATGAGAAGATATCACCACTCAATAAAGAATATATTGCATTTTTTTGAGGCAAGATAATGTTTATAAATCGAAATTCTGGATCACACTTTTGCCTGCTTAGCATTACTTACACTAAAGTAGTTAAGGTTACAATTACTTATACTAATGGCTAGTTCATATTATGTGTGTAACTAAAGTAGTTAAAGTTACAATTACTTATACTAATGGCTAGTTCATATTATGTGTGTGACATAGATGACATATGATGTGATTTTATGTTTGGGTATTTTTGTTCTTTTTATACTTTTTACTACTTAGATACCGTTGATGTTTATGAACAACGTAAAAAGAAAAACTTAGCATATTCATGTTAACATTAACTACCTGGATAAAGGAAAGGAGTTTTCGAAGAATACTCCCTTTTTATCGACGTAAGCTTGTTTTTATTGAAGTTTACGTTTTGTGGTTAGTGGTTTCTATTGAAGTTTACGTTTAAAAAAAAGTTGCTTTTGTTTTATTTTACTTTTCAACATTTATTATATATTTAGTATTTGTATAAAAGAAGGGATTTTGGACAATGCTCCCTTCTGAGTTCTGATTAAACCCAAGTTTGTTTTTATTTTATTTTATTTTACCATTCAATATTTATTATATTGGTTTAATATTAAGTATTATATTTATTCAATATTTATTATATTAAATATATTACTATATTGAGTATTATATTTATTGAATATTTAATAATAAGTATTATATTAAATATATTACTATATTTAACAATTAGAAACTTGATAAAGATTATTCAAATTTCTTTTTTTTTTGATTTAGGATTTTCTTTTTCTCTTATAAGATACGATATTTTATAAAACATTGAGCATGTCGTTACAAAATGCCTATTTTTATAAATGTCTTAATGTAAAAAAAAATTCAAAACTAATTTGTGAGTAATAATGTACAAGTAATCGAAACACAAATGTACATGCAATCAAACCTACCTCACATTTAGTTTTTCTATAAACTAACATCGTTTATCCTTTTTGTTATTCTAAAAAAATAATGCATTGATTTATAACAATATCGAATATAACGCCTCACCGTGCTTATTTTTATACATTTCGACAAAAGTTTTATTCAAAATCAAACAAGTCACGTATAATTGATTTTTTCTTTACCGTAACGAACATACCAAATACTCCAAATACTGTCCGAACAACTTCTATTCCTTTGTATGGTTTCTGTTACAACTTCTATCTTTTCCGATTGCATTCAGAATAAAGTATTAACTTTATATCATAATCGGTACCTTATTGATATCGTAATGAACGCAAGTGATACCAACCGAATTTCCGCCGTAACATGCAAGAAAATTCTGCTAATCTTAATTATTTTTAAGGTAACTTTATACATACGGAAAATTTTATTTTTGAAATATAGAAAATAAATAATTTCCTTAAGAAATATCAAATAGTAAACCAATTTTATATCCTAGCAAATTGATTGTATCACACCATCATTATCATTATCACACATAATAATTGAAAGAATGGTCACAAAATGGGCAATAACTCTCCAAATTGCATTCACATTTGCATAAAAATCACTATTCACACCCAAACAACAACCACCAAATCCACCATTTTTGCACCTTCAAAACCCTCCATATCACCCCCTGCAATCTTCCCACCATTCAATTCATATCAAATCAAATCCTCATCAACCGATTTTCAGTGATCCAACGGTTGCGATCCGCCCTGAGATGTGGAAATCTCGCCGGAAATCCGTCGGTGAAATCAACAATATCAACGGTTCCGATTCAATCTGTAGATCATCACCAAATCACAACTTCACTCGTTCATCGTTAAAAGACGTCGAAAATCTCTTTTCCGATGACGTCACTAATCGCTTTGACAAAACCCTAAGTCAACCGTCACCGTGTTCCACCACCGCCACAGCGACCGCAACGGCCACCAGAAGACTATCAATATTCCACCGTGTTCACCTCGCTAACAAGATCACGCGCGCGTTCTCCACAAATCAAAGCCCTAATTCCACCAAATCTCAAGTGGATTCAACAAAACCTACAAAATCTACAAAAAGTACAAAATCCGACCGTCAGATTTCGATTCCTGGAGCGGAAAAACGCGTAATACTCTACACAACAAGCCTGCGAGTGGTCCGGCCGACGTTCGAAGCGTGTAGAACCGTTCAATCAATCTTACGAGGCTTCCGCGTGTCAATCGACGAGCGAGATCTATCAATGGATTCCAGATTCCTACATGAACTGCAGAATATCATGTCAGAAACCGGCGAATTTGAAGATGAGATTGAGAAGACGAAGTTACAGTTACAGTTACCTAGGGTTTTCATCGGCGGAAAGTACATCGGAGGAGCGGAGGAGGTGAAGCAGTTGCATGAAACCGGCGAGTTGAAGAAGTTTGTTGAGCGGTTACCGGCGGTAAGCGGTGGCGTGTGTGCGGTTTGTGGTGATTATAGGTTTGTTGTGTGTGATGAGTGCAGTGGAAGCCGGAAGTGTTACAGTGTGAAAGGTGGGTTCAAGAGTTGTACCTTGTGCAATGAGAATGGTTTGGTTAGGTGTACGTATTGTTAGATCATATACAGATAGTTGTTGTTAGCAATGTTTTAAAAAACCGTTTAAACCGGTTAAACTGTTTCTGAGACAAATCTGATACGGTACAAAAAGTGGATTTTAAAACATTGGTTGTTAGTGAGAGGGTTTATTTTATTTTAATGATGATTATATTATATTACATTACATAGTTGATTCTTGAAGTTGGTTTATTTTGTGATTATTTGTTGGTATGTGGTTTATGTTTAGGTTGATCAATGGTTTATAATCGGACCGGTTATTGAATCAGTCGTCATAGTGAACTGATTGGTTTGATTTGACTCAATTGGACTGGTTATTTGGTCTGGTTTGGGTAGAAAAAAATGTGAAAAATGCATATAAAGTTCATCAAATAGTGGGAGATATAAAGAGTTTTGAGGTTAGGTCAAACCCGGCCTGGCCTGAATGGACTAGGACAGACTGATTAGGCTAAAAACGAGGACCGGACCATTCGGTTTTCCACGTATCGATTTTACCATTCGGTTTTCTAGTCCCACGTAATATCGTTTTTTTTTACATCTTGGGGCTTTTTGGTTTTCCATTGGGTTTGGAGGACTTGGACAGAGATTGATTCCATTGAAATATTAGGACCGAAGACTGGACCATAAGTATGTTGTTACATAGGTCTAGTCTTGACTCTAGCTTATCGCTATATGTGGTTACATAAGTGTCTTGTTGTTTATGTATTATAATCGAAACATTATCTGTAGCTTTCTGTACGGTTTTCAAATTATTTATTTAAAACTGGTTGTTTAAACGACGTATTTAAGAAAAAAAAACCCAAGATAATAGTAAAATAAAAATGTCCTTGTTAAAATAATGCCAATTTTCTTATTTTATAGCGGGAGAGGATCAAATAGGAAGTTTGTTTTAGGCGAGAAGGGTGAAGCAATGATAGAGTGATACGTGGCAAAGATAAAAAACTTAGAGTGGGCATTTTAGTCAAACACAAACTATTCTCATTCAACCTAGATCTAAAAAAACCCAGATAATAGTTCTTTCCACCTCCAAGTCTCCGCCATGACTTCACTACCCACCTTGTGCCACCGCCAACTCCTAAACCACCGCTGGTGTCATCTCTTCCCATTAGTATTGGGGATTGTGGATCTCTAACAAGAAACTTTCTTGCTAGTCTTTCTACCATAGAAACTTTCTAGTATATCCTGAATATTTTATAGCATCAATACATTCATCATTCCAATATAAGACAACAACGTTGAGTTGTGAAATATCTAGCTGTATTCCAAGTGAGATATTCAAGGCTGTATTCCAAGTTAGACTGGTCAAATTTTGGTGTAGTATATTAAGCCCACGTGACAGTATATATTATTATTATTATTTATTATTATTATTATTATTAAATTAATAAACAAACTATTTATCAACCAGTTTAGTAATGACCAATGGAGTTATTCCGCATAGTTTGATTTATTATGGTACTGGTGCAGTACCGACATATGGTGTCGCAACTGCAAGACAGAACCTAAAAATCAAAGTTGTGATATGCTTAAAAGGATGTCAACACGTGTTTTATATCGAACGAAAACCATAAAATGAAATTAGTAACAATTTCGATAGTACCGATACCAGTACAGATGTTTTGGCTGGAAACGACGTAGTGCCAATATTATTAGGGACGGTATCAATTCGGTTTGTCACAGTACCGGTACGATATTGATACTTGCTATAGCTTACGACATAGAAAAAATATATTGTGAATACAACACCTTTTCAACGAAAATTATATCCCAAATCATGAAAATGAAGACTAGTTATTTTGAACGATAGCTTCGGTCCCTCATGTAAAGAACAAAATAATCAATTATATTTGACCGTTCAATTTCGAACAAAACTTGAACGAAAACGTACATAAAATTAACCACGTTGTAACAGTATATTCGAATTTTATAAAACATCACATTGTATTATTAGAATAATGAAAACGATGTCACTTTATATATAAAAATAAATGTGAGGTAGCTTTGATAATATGTATGTATATGCTATTTATTGTGCATTACTAGTCCTAACTCGGTTTTGGGAAAAAAATGCCGAGACATAGATAAAAACAAGTATATCGCAACACTGTACTAGAATTTTATAAAACACATTATCTTGAAAATTATAAAAGAAAAACAAAATATACTCAAATTTAATTATATCAAACAATAATGATATAACAAATTAAATAAAAAATATTAAATTCAAAATCCATTCTCTACGCTTTTTACTAATAAATAGAATTCGTAATTGAATATATGTTATAACTAGGTTTAAAACTCGTGTATTATACGAGTTGGATCAATTAAATTTTTAAATTTAAATTAAGTTTAAATATTTAACTTTATATTTAATTAACGAGAGAGTTGTTTGATAATGTCATTTTTTTGTGAAGAGATATGAAAAGTGTATAAATGCTTGTATAATTAAAAAACGCAAGTGCAAAAACCGTATAAAGAAGGCAATTTTATAAGGCTAGCGGGGGTGGTATAAAGCCCCTATGGGCTTTATTACGCCACCTTAGAGCGTCATCACATAGGGGACTTTAAAGTTTCTTCCTTTAACTTGCATGCAATGGTTTAAAGCTCCCATTATCATTACTTAATTATTATTTTTTATTTATATATATATTTTTTAAAAACTACAAAAATAAAAAAAACATAATTTCATTAAAATAAATAAAACATTATAAAGTCCTAAAAAAACAAAATTACTTTAAAAAAATAAAGTACTAGAAAAACTACATCTATTTCGCTCGAATTTATGCCTTACGGACGTCCAAAATGACTCGGTCCTCCTCTACTTTTAGTTCTTGCTCTTTTTCCTTCATCGAGAGAATGTGAAAAAAATTGTAAAGTTTTTAGATAAAAAGTAGAGAAAGAAGAGATGAAAAATATAGAAAAGGGGTAGGTATTTATAAAGTAAAATATAAAGTTTAAATGATTTTTTTGAATTATCCGTTGATCAACGGATATATTTGACCAACCACCTCGATTCCTTCACAAACCTCTCGTTACTGTGATGGCGGAAGTCCTTTGGCGCCCCCTTATAGCAACGGCGGTGTGGCTTTGGTGCCCCGGGGCGCTAAAATTGTTGAGCTGACGGGATGGCGTTATGCCACACCGTTCAGCCAATTAACTATTATGATTAACTAAATTGAAAAAATTCTGATAAGAAAGAGAAAGAAAGATAATTTGTACTAAATGAATTTAAATATCAACCTATAAATTAATGTTATCATGACTTTCCAAGGTTGGACAAGTTCGTGTGATGTTCCTCCCCATTTAGGTGATGGCTGACGGTTTAGTGTTGGGACGTGAAGGTAGAGATGGGCAAAATCGGGTATTATTATTACCTGGAATCGGTTCCAACCCGGAACCGGTTCTGCTTGGATGTCATTGGAACCGGGTATGGTGTGGAACCGGGTCCGGTTCCTACCCGGGTTCACAGCCAAGAATATGGAACCGTGTAGAACCGGGTACGGGTATTATGGAACCGGGTATGGTGTGGAACCGGGTATGGTGTGGAACCGGTTCCTGATAGTGTTCAGAACCGGTTCCTGACAGTAAAAATCTGACTTTTACTGTTCAGAACCGGTTCTGAACAGTAAAAAACCTGACTTTTACTGTTCAGAACCGGTTCCTGACAGTAAAAGCTGACTTTTACTGTTCAGAACCGGTTCCTGACAGTCGAAAAATCTGACTTTTACTGTTCAGAACCGGTTCCTGATAAAAATGTTACCGTTAGAACCGGTTCCTGATAAAAATGTTACCGTAGAACCGGTTCCTGATAAAAAATGTTACCGTTGGGAACCGGTTCCTGGCAGTCGAAATCGGTTTTTTTTATATAAACCCCTCCCTACTTACCATTTCAAAACTTAACACTCACCATCATCAACTTACAAACTCACCATCAACTTACAAACTCAATCATCTTCTCAAAAATCTTGCAAAATACCTATGGCATGCAACGAAGAAGTTGTTACTGTCTTAGAGACGAAAAGAAACCCAGCTATATGGAAGAATTTTGATCTCTGTTTAATGTCCGACAGCCACGAGATGGCTAGATGCAAAGCTTGCGGAAAATTCACGGTGAAGGTATTTCTTTGTGTTCGATGGTGTAGTATAAAGTCTTTATGGGTTTTGTCATGTCATATCAGTGTCGTATATATGTTTTATCGTTAATTTGTATAGTATGGTATCACCCCCTTTAAAACAATATAAAAAGAAGAAAAATGAATAATTCTGATCGGAGGAATCAATGGCCCCCCATTCCTTTGGCGCTCGTTGAAGGGTTGGCTAACCCCACAAAGCCCCCCCTCCCCCCCAACTATAGCGCCCATCAGGGTCGTCTTCAAGAATGTTAAAAAAAACTAGGGCTTGGGCGAGACAATAAGTTGGGCCCACTCCTTATAATATAAACTCATCAATTATATATTAGGAAACCACAATATGACGATAATTTTAATAAAATAAACAAAAAAAGTAGTGTAGGAAATAAGTGAACTTATTTAATCGAATCATGTGGCTCTCCTAACATTTTTGAATAAAACCATTTGCAGCAATACGTCTCCCATAAACATCCAATAGCTAAAAAGATCAAACATCCAAGATCCCTTCTAGCAATATTGCTAGCAACAAGATTTACAATTTTACCCAAAAGAGCAACATATGAGCATAAAACTATGTATTAATATAGGGGTAACTTGAATTTAATGTGTAAAAAATAGAATATGAAAAGTTGCATCACAAACAAAAATTTTTGAAACCAGGAAATAAATACAAAAGGTCAAAGGCCAACCACCTGCTACAAAAAATAAAAAAAATGATAGAAAAACGTCAAAACCAAGAATCGAAAACACAACCTTTGAAAACTAAACGAAAAAAAAACACAACCGAATACTCGTTGTCATATCTCAAGGCGCAGTCCCCTATTAATCATATAATGTACATAAACAAAATTTTACATTTTGGGCCCCTTTTAGTTTTGGGCCTCGACCATCGCCCAGGCTACCAAGCCCAATAGCCGGGCCTGGGGCTCATGAGGTGGTGTCTGAGGCGCCATAAGCTGAGGTGGCATGGGCGTCTACACTAGGTAGTCTAAGAGTTGAATGTGATAGAACAGATTAATGATTCGCTAACTATTTAACAGCACCGCAAAACTATTTAACAGCACCGCAAGGTTTATACAATACCTTTAAAGTTGAAGGTTCTAGTCTTAAACGGATAAAGTTATAGTTTTGGTAGTAGAATAAGAGCGTATGTGAATTAGCCAATAAAAGAAAACTATTTAATAATTTTTGGAAAGAAAACAATAATGGCAGCTAACCAGTTTGTTAAGTATTTATGTTAAAGTTAAAAGAAAAAAACATTATAGGTTTCATATAGTTGGATGTGTTGTGTTGATTTTTTTAATGCTAAACTTATGCAACACTTCAATTTTTTTACAATTTGGAGCGACGATGCGAGCTTAAATTACACGGGTAGAATGAAAACCCAAGTCACGTGAACTAAGAAAGAATTCTAAAAGGCTAAAAGGGGAGTAGTCGATGGAAGCCCATGAGGGAAAAAGATTTTTTTTATTATTATTATTATTATTATTATTATATATTATTTATTATTAAATTTTTTTTGAAACAACAAATTTGAATCACTGACGGACCACTGAAGTATCATCGTGCTACCAACGGAACCACCCGATCATATCCATCCATACTTAGCATAATGCCTATGTACCAATTCAGGAGGAAACCTAATAAATATGGGAAAAACCCTCTTGTGAGAATCGAACCCAGGACCTATTGGTACCAAAGCCTTATCCCACCACCAAGATGCCACTAGGTTATAAAACCATAGGCCATGAGGGAAAAAAGATTAATTTGTCGCATGAAGTAGGGTTGTTCAAATTGCTCAGCGCTCGTTCGGAAAATGCTCGAAATTTGCTCGTTCAATTCAGCTCGATTAAAAAAATGCTCGGTTCGGATTGGTTCGGTTTGTAAACGAACTGAGCACGAGCAATGGTCCGCTCAGTTCGGTTCGGCTCGGTTGGCTCGATTTATTTTTTTAATATATATATATACATATATTTGTGTTTGTGTGTGTATCATTTTTAATGAAATGACTAGAGACCAACATCAACAATGTTTGGTCCAAGATCCAAATAGAGCTCATTTAAGTAATCAGAATTGAAATCCAATACCAATAATCCATTGTCCAATACTTAAATGTCAATTTGAGTAATTGAGTTAAAATTTCAAATACTAAAATGTGAAGCGTCGATATACTCAAGTCTCAACTCGCAATTTGATTCAGAAGTATAAGACCCTAATTAAAAACCCCCCATTGTGTATCGTTATTCGATATCTCCATCCCCAATCGCCAAAACGCCAACTCGCCAGGATTTGCTTCAATCGGTTCATTCAATTTCAAACTTCCGATAGAACAAGGGTATGTTTCAATCGATCGTCGATTTATCTTCCCGCTAAGTTAATCTCGATAGAACTAGTTGAGTGTTCTTGTATTCTTTGTTATTTTTAAATTTTTTACTTGTGTTCTATTGGACGAAACATTAGTGACGAAAACTACACTTTATTCTAATAACTAGCACTCCCATCGTCACTTTCCTTGTTTATTCTGCGATGCTCGATACTCGCTCGACGTTTGTTCGAAAAATGCTAGGATCCAAAGACGCTCGCTCGACTTTGGCTCGGTTGAAAAAACGCTCGGTTCGGTTCGGATCGTTTTTTTTTAAACGAACCGAGCACGAGCAAAGGTCTGACCAGTTTGATTCGACTCGTGAACAACCTTAGCATGAAGGCTTAAAAGGGAAAATGAATTATGAGTCTCCTCATTCTCCCCAAAGGCTTTAGGGAGAGAGTGTTTTATATGTTGTTTTACTTGTAGCAGGTAAATAATGTTTTATTTTGCAGTTAATGAAAAGTGTATTGTGTTTTATTTTCTGGTAATAAAGGTACATGATGTTTACTTTTACAATTACATAGTGTTTTTTTTCTATATTTGATTAATTATTTCAATTACTTTTATACCTTTTATTTTTAATTTTAATGATTGCCTCAAAGTTCTATGCCTTCTCATCCTTGTTAGGAATTCAACCATGTATAGACAAACACTACACGGGTACAATCTACGAGTATATAGCCAAATCACGTGTCCTTTGAACTCCACCAAAAAAGATTGCTAGTGGGCTTCTAATTCACAAGATGTACATTATCTAAAAAAGTAGCCACTATTAGACCATATTATTAGATTATTAGTGTGAGCTTACGGTCCAGCCTAGGTTTCTAGAGTTTCATATATTCTCTATGCAATGTAATTCTATTGAATTAATAAAGCATTCAGTATTTTACCATCTTACATGGTATCAGAGCCAACCTAGGCTCTATATCGTTTCCGCCGCGTCACACACACAAATAACAAAACCCTAGCCGTCACCCTTGAGAAAAACCCTAGACAGGGCGGCGTGCTGCCACTGCCGCCGTCGCCCTGTCCGGCTGCCTTTTTTTGTTCTTTTCCGTTTATATTTTCTGTTTGAAATAAAGTCTCGGCTTCGATTCAAGATTTCAGCCATCTCACATGTGTTCAAGAACTACCACACATATGATGCTACGGCCTCATTTTGTTGATTCCGTTTCTCCGTCAAGCTGCTCCTTGCCTTTTCGCCGCCGCCGCTTAATGGACTACGGTCCCTCGCCGCACCGCTTGCAGAACTACGGTCCGCCGCCGCGCCGCTACTTGCCGCCGCCGCCCTGCCGCATTGGATGCCTCTTTTAGGATTACGGCATCATTCAAAACTGTGGAGTCTCTTTGAAGATTCGTAAGATTACGGAATTTTGGCAGAAGTTTTGACCGAATCTTAAGACCTCTCTTTTTCTTTAAGTTTTTTTTCAGTCATAGCTTTCGATTTCCTTCCGCTTTGACTGCAGGGGAGTATTAGACCATATTATTAGTGCAAGCCCACGGGCCCAGCCTAGGTTTCGAGGGTTTCATATATTCTCTATATAATGTAATCCTATTGAATTAATAAAACATTCAGTATTTCACCATCTTACAGCCACATCATGTGTAGAGGTGCAAAAAATAATTGGTCAAATAACTAAAACTGATTATTAACTGAAATTTTAATAATAACTGACTAAGGAGTAATCGATTAGTGCTTTTTTAACCATACGTTCATAACCAGTTAAGAACTTTTAGGTGTGTTAGCCGACGCTTAAAGTCGACGACATCCGGTGACAATGATGTCCGATGACACTAAGTCGGCTAGCACTGAAGTCAGTGATAGTAATTTCTACATGCACAACCGCTATAGGTGACACTCTTGTCTGCCGACACTATGCAGGCGAGACTCATGTCCATCTGACACACAACTGACACTCATGTTGTTGACTGATCTTAGATCAACGACGCTAACAGTTGGTTAACTCTGTTGCCACTGGCGACACTAGATTGGCGACACTGAGAGTATGACTGGCGACAATGTCATCAAGCCTGTGACAATGCCTTAGTTTTTTCACATAAACTAAATGGGTCCTTTAAGTCACATATCTTTTTAATTGTTATTAACTAACTGATCCGCATAAACAAGTGGTTTGCTTTTAACTAATTGATTAGTTTTGTTAAACCTTAAATATTAAATGTTTTTCAAAACTAAGATTGTTTCACTTGAATAACATTTTGATGTTTCAATTCTGCCCAAAGTGGACGTGTTATATCTACTTCATTGTTGAAGTGTAAATAAGCATGAGTTTTTGCCTAATTTGTATGAATGGTCCGCCAAAAGGTGATTTGTTATTGTGTAAATAGAACTTAACTTACTTTGTTAGTTTGATGTTATAATAGACATATCTGAGCTTCATTAACAAAATGGTCCTAATTTATGCCCGCCTTAGATTAATTTCCCCCTAAGATCACTCTGAGTTATTCTAGTTAAGTATCTTATTCTTCTCATCTTAAATCCACTTGTAGCTCCTAACTGTGGTATTCCACCATTGACTAACTAGTAATAACTTTGCTGCTTGGAAAGACTCCCTCATGCTAACTCTTACCTTGCTGGATTTCAACTTCGCACTAAGAGATGATCAACCTCCACCACTTCATGACAAAAGTATTTATGCTGAGCTGACTTTGTCTGAGAAATTGAGAAATGGGAGAGGTGTAACCGCATGTCTCTCATGTTCACGAAGAACTCCACTAGCGTTGCAATCAGTGGAGCCATTCCAGGCTCGAATGATGCTAAAACCTATCTAGCTTATGTGGAAGATCACTTCAAAGGAACGTCTAAGGCGCACACTAGCACTCTCATTCTCAAGCTAGTGACTACTAAGTATGATGGCAGGAGCTGTATTCATGAGAACATCATAATGATGAACAACATGGCTCATCATCTCTGGTGCACTTCCTCATGACTTCTCTTCCTACTGCCTATGAAGCCTTCAAGATCAGCTATAACACTCAGGAGGACAAATGGATAATGAGTCAGTTGATCGCCATGTACGTGCAAGAGAAAGAACGAATGAAGCCAGACAAACGTGATGTTGCTTACCTTGCTACCTCCAACTCAAAGAAGAGGAACGACCCTTATCCCAGGAAGGAAGTAGCTAAAGTCCAGAAGAGTTATTCAAGTGCAACTACCAGCTCTAAGAACTCCACTGGGAAGCCTTGCTGCAAGTTTTGTAAAAAGGACATACATAAGTAGAAAGACTACCCATCCTTTAAGGAGTGGTTGGCCAAGAAAGGTAATAATCTCTTCATGATACTTGAGTCCTTTTGTTTAAATGTTCCAACTAATACATGTTGGTTTGATTCTGATTTTACGGTTAGGTAACCAACTATACTGAGGGATTTCTTATACTCTAGAAGCTGGAAAGAAAACAAAAAACACTTAAACTGGGAAATGGAAAAGAACTTAACGTCAAAGCTGTGAGAACTTTAAATTTACTTATGAAAACTGGTTCATATATTGAATTTCATGATACCATGTATATTCCTGAGATTACTCGGAATCCTTCATAAATGATAACAATTTATTAGAACTCATTCACACTAACATCAGTGGCCCCTACCTCATCGCTGACATATCTGGACATACTTCATTTATCACATTTATTGATGATTATTACTGTTATATGTACTTGTATTTCATTAAGGATAAATCTGAATCACTCACAACTTTTAAAATCACTCACAACTTTTAAAGATTATAAAGTTGAGTCCTCACTTCGGTTAGACGGGAGAACATTAAAAAAACCCTTACGCACATGGTACGTAGTATGTTAGCCAAATAAAGGAGATGGATATTATGGTAGACATACTGATGTGGATCAGGCTCCTAGTCCATTTCATGAGTTTGGTAAAGTCCAGGGGATCGTGAACGAATACATCATGCCCAATAATCCTTAGCAGAATGGTGTTGCTGAACGGAGAAACAAAACCCTTACGCACATGGTACGCAGTATGTTAGCCAACTCAGTTTACCTTTATTCCTCTGGAGTGAGGCCTTAAAGGCACCCGTTCATAGGGATGGCAATGGGTCAAGTTTGGAATGGGTTTAGGTAATCCCAACCCCAAACCCGGTTAGATAAGCTTGTCCCAAACCCGGCCTAAAACCCCATCGGGTTTCTAGCGGTTAAATACCCATCGGGTATTCCCGCGGGTTTCGGGTAAACCCATTAATTTAAAAAAATTTACCCATTGAGTATACCCGACTCAAAACCCATCAGGTATCTATTGGGTAACTATTAGTTAGTTACATTTAGTATTATTAGATAAAAATATATTAAATAACTACAATGTATACGGTATAAAATACCTATATGTATTAAAAATGGATGTATCATATATATACATATTTAAAATATAAAAGAAATTATATCAGCTATACAATCGGGTAAACATGTGCACTTTATCGGGTAATCGGGTTGGGTAAACGGGTATATCACCAAATCCCAAACCCGAGAAAAAAATAATAATCCCAAACCCGTTCGAAACCCGATTAATCGACCCGAACCCGCCCCAAATGTGTCGAGTATCGGGTTTACCCATCGGGTTCGGGTTCAATTGCCATCCCTACCCGTTCACATACTCACTGGAGTTACTTCGAAATCTGTCCCCAAAACTCCTTATGAACTTTAAATAGGAAGGAAACCAAGTCGCAGATATATGAAAGTACGGGACTATCATGCTAAAGCTAAACTTTATAATCCTTTCCAAAGAAACTTCTCCCGAAAACAGTTAGCTGTTTCTTTGAACTAAATGGGTTATCATTTCTATTGTACTTCCCATGTCACCCATATTGTAGAAACTAAGCGTGCCACGTTCCTAGGTAATTTTCAGGTTGGTGGGAGCAATGAGAATCCTTATAAAGAATTGCAAGAAGTACAAGATACGGGGGAGAGAGACTCGTCGCTTATTATAACTCTGGTTACTCCTCTTGTACCCGATGCTGTTACACTGAATGTCACTGCACCACCTCCTTCAAACTCATAAATTATCACACTAGAAAATGAAGGCACATCAAACGATCAAAACCAAGACAATGCTGAACCGGTAATCAACTCAGAAGGCCTACTAACTTTAATTATTAGGTAACCTACCTGACTGAAGCTAAAATGGATGCCATAAAACTTAATTATAATGAAGCCTTATAATGAAGCCTTATAATGAAGCCATTAGCAGTGACCGGTTTTCTTAATAGAATAAAGCAATGATTGATGAACTTGACACCATAAAGAAGAATGATGTTTGGAATTTGGTAGAATTATCCAACAGTGTTAACCTGTAGGTTGTAAATGGGTGTTCAAAACTATACCTTGGGATTTGGTAGAATTATCCAACAGTGTTAACCTGTAGGATGTAAATGGGTGTTCAAAACTAAACAAGATCCGAATGGAAATGTCGAACACTTTGAAAAGGGATACACTCAGAACGAGGGAATTGACTATCAAGAGACCTTTTCACACTCGTGAAAGGATTTTTTAAGGATCGTTATGGCCCTAGTAGCTCTTTTTAACTTAGAGCTACATCCAATGTACGTTAAACCGCTTTCCTTAACAGCGACTTAGATGAAGATGTGTTCATGAAACAACCTGAAGGTTTTAAGCCTGTAGGTCAAGAACACCTAGTCTCTAAGTTGAAGAAATCCATATACGGGTTGAAACAAACATCATGTCAGTGGTACCTAAAGTTTGATGAAGTAAAAAAGAAATAAGGTTTTATGAAAAAAATAAGTGGATCAATGCACCCACCTCAAGATGAGTGGGAGCAACTTTACTATACTTGTCCTTTACGTGGACGACATTATATTGGCAAGTAATAGTTTGGATATGTTGCATGAGTTAAAGTGTTTACTTTCGCGTAATTTCGACATGACGGATCTTGGAGAGGCCTATTACGTTATTGGTATAAAAATACACCGAGATAGACACAATGGAAGTTTGGGATTATCTCAAAAGACCTGTATTGAACGTGTCCTTACTCGCTATAACATGCGACATTGTATTTATCTAGTAGCTCTAGTAGTTAAGGGAGGCGTTTTCAAGTTGTTTCAATGTCCGAAAACAGAGGTTGAAAAGGAGCAAATAAGAACGATACCTTATGCGTCAGTAGTCGGGAGCCTTATGTGTGAATAAGTCTATACTCGCACAGTTATCGCTTATATTACTAGAATGCTAGGCTGTTATTAGACTAATCCTTCCCTAGATCATTGGAAAGCCACTAAAAAACTACTTCGATTTCTACAAGGGACGGAAAGCTATAATCTGATTTATAAAAGAAGTGATAGTTTAGAAGTAGTAGGTTATTCTAACTCAGACTTTCCTAAATGCAAAATTGACAAGAAATCCACTTTGAGGTATATCTTTATGTTAACAAGCAAACCTATCTCTTGGAAGAGTCATAAATAACAGTTGATCACAACATCCATTATGATGGTAAAATGCATTTTTGTTTATAAAGCATGCTGTGATGGAATGTTGCTTAAAAATATGATCACTGGAATCAAAGTAATTAATTCCGTTTCTAGACCATTGAAGCTTTACTGTGATAACTCAGTTGCCGTTAATTTCTCAAACACTAACAGTTCGACTGATGATGGTTTATATCTTGATACAAAGCACTTGTTCTTTCATGAGCAAGTTGAGGAAAATAACCTTTGTATTGAGTATACAAGTACTAAGTATATGTCTGCGGATCTTATGACTAAAGGTCTCCTACCTAAAGTTTTCGAATATGATATTTACTAAAGACCTTATTTAGTGGCATATTGTACTCACTTACATTTCACTAATAAAATTCCCTCACTTATTTGATTTTGTTTGTCTCTAAATATGTTTCAGCTAGCCTAATGAGCCAATAGATTGTAATTATACAAATCAAACATTAAGCGTTTACTTGTCAGTTTGATCCTAACTACTTTGGTTTTAAATTTGAGATTGTAGTATGATTATCAGGGTATTGAATTTAATATCGATTCAGTGACCGTATTTCTCTGCTACGGTTTTGATTTAAACTAAAATGAGTAGTAACTATTGATCAGGCTTACCTAATACTCATAATAAATGATAACTCGGACAAGTGAGATAATGTAAGAATATATTTAATTATATATATATATATATATATATATATATATATATTCAATATGACCATTATTATCAGTTATATTATATTTCGATCATTGACATTATTGCCCCTATTCCATTAATTTGTAAATATTCGATGGGCGTATTTACCCTTACTAGAAGAAGAGGCTTTCCCTTGGGTGTATATATATAGAGGTTATTAGAGAGGGTTTAAGGTTACACACTCATAACATCATCACCATTCACATCACCACCCCTCTCTCTCTCTCTCTCTCTCTTTCTCTCTCTCTCTCTTAAATCGTGCTCATCATCATCTTAGTCATCACAACCGTACACCCTAAATAGCAACCCGACAGGGCTACATCCATCTCCATGATTTCTGGATTAATGGGTGCACATATTCTTTCATCTTCTTGTTTCTATTATGCTTATCCATAGATTGATCAACACCCTAATTCTATTCCAAGAACTTCAAATAACACCTCCGGAACGAAGTTAGAAACACTCCATAATCTTCAACTTCTAGATAATTAATTGTCTTTTGCATCATGTCTACATAAGTATTTGAATACGAAGAAGCCCAATTTTGGCCAACATCCATTTTGTCCATTGAATGATCCACTAATTTAAAAATCAAGATTTACACATCAAGTTGCATAAATTCCCTTTTTGCTATATATATCCGAATTAACTTATTTTGGAATTGACGAGTATACTACATTCACCCATTTAACCTTAAGTATAATGAAATTGACCCTTCAAGTATATTTTTGAATTACATGTAAAAGATATCTCTAGTTAATTCACTTCTTTATCCACTCCAATATAATAAAGAAATATATTTATTAAATATTCTAGACGTTACACTTGGATTTCGATAAAAGAAGTGAAAGGAATTATTCACAATGGTGGTCTATTCATTGGCTTGGGAGGGGCTAGGCGTGGCTTCGATGTGATACTTTTATATTCTAGAACTAGAGTTCTAGAATATAATCTTCAACGGAAGATGGAGGTGATCTAGGCAATAATTTGGCTATCAACAAAATGTGGTAGCCAAGGTGGTGACGATTGGTGTTGGACGATGTGGTTAAATATGAGTATGGTTTGTTCGAGGTGGGGAAAGAGGAGGGAGGAGTGACAGTATATGTGCGCTGTCTCGAAAAAAGATGGGAAACACTAGATCATCACAAGAGCTTTTCCAATAAGGGGTAGAAAAAAAATGAACGATGTGACACCTCTCTATCATTTTTTCTCTTTTTCCCACTCACAATATCTTCTCTCTATAAAAACAACGCTCTCCTTGCTCTCTCCGTTGTTGGTAATGCTCTAAATGGAAAATGTTAATTAAAATATCAATTAGTTATTATTATTCCAAACATTAATGAAATATCTAATAGCAATAAGAACAAAATTGAAAAAATATGAAATAATGGATTTTAACAATCCCAACCATTAGCCTTTGGCTAACAACAGTCCCAATTTCAAAAACAACGGTTCTAATTTCAAAGATAACCAGTGGTGGTCTCAATTTTTTCACATATTATAAACCATTGGAACTTAATATGTGAAAATGTGGGACCACCACTGGTTATATTTGAGGTTCATTGCTGGCCAATGACAAATAGTTCAGATTATTAAAATCAATTATTCTATAAAGTATAGCTAAATAAATGGGTGAATGGTGATTTGGTCATTTACTTGGATAATAAAAATCAAAAGAAAAAGTAATTATGATTAAAGAGTATCAACATAATAGCTAGGGAAGGATATCTAAATTTTTAACTAGGTTACGTTTATATTATCTACCCAGCTCTATATTCTATCTTCTTTTATCTATAAAAACTAAAATTACTCTAAAAAGCTTTTATAATACTTTCTAACTACAGTCTTTTTTGGAATATTAAAACTAAATAACCCCAACTTTTATCATTCTGTTGATAACACTATTAACTTATAAATTGTATCACGTCACTCCCAACTTTCAACTTATTTTCCTCAAGCACTTCCAATCTAACTGAATCTTAACCTAGTTAGTTTTTTTTGTTAATGTGGCACTTGTGTATGATGTGACATCTGACATGGCCTTTTTAATGATGTCACATCTAATGTGACACTTGTTTAGTGATGTAGCATTGACGTCAACTGACCGAGTTAGGTTTTAGTTAGTTTGGGAGTGCTAGAGGTAGTTAATTGAAAGTTGGGAGTAGCGTGGTACAATTCGTAAGTTGAGAGTGCTATCGACCAAATAGTGAAGATTGGGGTTATTGAAATCAGATATTCAAATAAATAAATAATTCCATTTTTGGTCAACTTGTAAATACAATGGATTTATGTAAAATTTATGAGTTTGTGTACGGTTTGACTAACAACCCATAAACACAACCCGTTTAACATCCATGGTTGAAAATAAATGAAATTTTTTATATTCGTATAATATAAAGAAAAAATACCGCAATGTGAGTGTTGTTCCCAAGATTGTACTTGACAAAACGTATGTTTGATTTCGTATCAATGTTAATGGCATTAAATTATTGCTTTGTACACCAAATTTTCACATGTGAAACAAAAATAAAGATGAAATATATGTTATTAGCTAAGATGAGCACATTGAGATAATATAAGAAACAAAACAACTAAGAGATTAAGAATACTAAATCATATGTTACAAAAGAAATGTATATCAAACACTCTGCAAATGACAAGCTATAAAACAACCTGAACCATAATTTTTAACGAATCTAGTAAATGATTTATACAAACCATTGGTGAATAACTAAAAAATGCTCATTCCCAATACCAATAAACTTACAAGAAAAAATAAGTGGTAATAATAAGTCATCATTACCCGAAACAAGCATTGATTGCTCTATACGAGAAATATCAATACTTCATATATAGAAGAATGGCAAATCACTTGTAACCGGAATCAAGTACCTGTTGAGTATTCCAATTCACATCCAATACACTAAGTTTTTATCATGCAAGAAACTGAACTACAGGATGATGTGCCTATTAGGGTTTGTTAACAATTTAAAAAAACTAAGAATTCATAATACATGATTAGCTACATTTGTCAAGAAGTTAGAAACATGTATACACCTTGAAACGTCAGCAGTAGCAAACATTTCTTCATCGCGATCACACTCAATGCAATGGTAAAGCACATTATGAAAAATTCAAATTGGTTTGATATAATAAAGAAAAAATAGATAACACACAACAACAATCATAACTAGTTCAATATCCAAATCCGTATCGAAATGTTGAATATTTTGAATATTCGATCGGTTAGTGAATCGGTCGAATGTCCAATTTATTTTTGTTCTACAATTTTTCATTTATCCGAAACCGATATTTCAGATATTTTCGAATATATTTTTTCAGATGTTTTTGGATATCTGAAATATTTAAAAAAATTAAATCACTATCCGAATTCGAAATTTCGGATATTCGAATTATATCCCGATAGTTCGGATCAGATTTTCAGATTCTGATATTTTTAAACACCCCTAAAATTATTGATTGCTCCATATGAGCAATATCAACACTCTAAAGTGGTTGTTTATGCTTCATACTCCATCACAATCTGAACGTGAAATTAATCAATACAAATTGTTTTTCTAAACCATGATCATATATAGAAGAAAAGTAAATCAATTTTAACCGGAATCCAGTTACCTGTTAAGTATTCAGTATTCACATCTCAGACACTAAGTTTTTTTCTCATGCGAGAAACTGAACTATCGGATGGTGTGCTTTTCGAGGTTCGCTAACAATTTGAAAAAAAAAACCAATAATTTATAATACATTATTAGCTACATTTGTCAAGAAGTTAGAAACCTGTATATGCCTTGAAACTTCAGTAGTAGCAAACATTTCTTCATTGCAACCAAACTCAATGTAGTGGTAAAGCACATAATGAAAATTTTAAAATGGTTTGATATGAAGAAAGAAAAACAAATAGATAACATACAACTGCAATCATACCTAGGGGTGTTTAATACTGAATATCAAAAAAATTATATCCGAAATTTCTGGATACCTGGTTTCACTATCCGAAACTGTTCCGAAATTTTGAATGTTTTGGATATTCGATCGGATAGCGAATCAGTCGAATGTCCAATTTTTTATTCTAAATTTATTTATTTATCCGAAACCGATATTTCAGATATTTCGAATATCCAAATATATTTTTTCAGATATTTAATTTATGGATATCTGAAATATCCAAAAAAAAATTAAATCATAATCTGAATTTGAATATTCGGATATTCAAGTTTTCGGATAGTGTAGATATGAATATTGGATACTTCGGATCAGATTTTCGGATTTGGATATTTCTGAATAATCCTAGAAGTATTGATTGCTCCATCCGAGGAATATCAACACTCCATATCGGTTGTTTACGCTCTTCACATTTCATTACAATCTGAACTTGAAAATAATCAATATAGATTGTTTTCTTTCTAAACCATGATCATATATAGAAGTCCGGGATATCACTTGTAACTGGAATCCAGTTACCTATTGAGTATTCAGTATTCACAACCCAGACACGAACTTTTCATCGTGTGAGAAAACGAACTATCGAATGGTGTGCTTCTCAAGGTTTCTTAACAATCTGAAAAGACCAATAATTGATAATACATGATTAGCAACATTTGTCAAGAAGTTAGAAACCTGTATACACCTTGAAACGTCAATAGTAGCAAACATTTATTTATCGTGATCAAACGCAATGCAGTGGTAAAGCACATAACACAAATTTCGTACTGGTTTGATAACATATAACTGTAATCATACCTAGGGGGTGTTCAAAACCGAATATCAAAAAGTTCACTATCCAAAATTTCTGGATACCTGGTTTCACTATCCGAATCAGTTCAGAAATTTTGAATATTTTAGATAGTTGATTATATTTTGAATTCTAAATTTTTTTATTTATCCAAAATCGATATTTCATGTATTTTTGGCATATCCGAATATAAATTTCAGATCTTTTCGGATATATGAAATATCCAAAAAAAATATTAAAATCACTATCCGAATTCGAATTTTCGGATAGTGCAGATTCGGATATTGTATAGTTCGGATTGAGTTTTCAGATTCAGATATTTTTGAACACCCCTAAAATTATTAATTGCTCCATACGAGAAATATCAACACTCCATAACTGTTTTTATGCTTTTCAAACTCCTATCACAATCTAAATGTGAAAATAATCAATATAGATTGTTTTTCTAAACCATGATCATATACAGAAGAACAGGAAATCACTTGTAACCAAAATCCAGTTACCTGTGCACATACCAGACACTAAGTTTACATCGTGCAAGAAACTGATTTATCGGATGCTGTGCTTCTCGGGGTTTGTTAACAATATGAAAAACCAATAATTTATAGTACATGAATAGCTACATTTGTCAAGAAGATAGAAACATGTATACGCCTTGAAATGTCAGCAGTGACAAACATCTCATCTGCATGTTCCAACTTAATACAGTGGTTAAAGACATAATGCAAATTTCAAACTGGTTTGATATGAATAAAGGAAAACAAATTGATGACATACAACTGCAATCATACCTAGGGGTGTTCAAAACCAGATATCTAAAGTTTCACATATCCAAAATTTCCCGATACCTGGTTTCACTATCTGAGTCCGGTCCAAAATCGAATATTATGGATATCCGATAGATAGTGACTCGATCGAATGTCCAATTTTTTATTTTATTTTTTATTCTACATTTTTTTATTTATCCGAAAGCAATATCTCAGATAAAGTTGGAATATTCGAATAATTTAATTTTTAGATATTTTTGAAAATATTTTTAGATATCTGAAATATCCGAAAAATTTTAGAATCACTATCCAAATCCGAATTTTCGAATAGTGCACATTTGGATATCGGATAGTTTGGATCGGGTTTTCAGATTCGGATATTTTTGAACACCCCTAAAATTCATCCATGGATACACTGTTTGCCAAAAAAAAAGATCCTCATTCGTAGGTTATGCAACTACCATTAGTCTCCTGATTTTGAAAGAAATGTAGAAAAAATATAAACTTGAGTGATGATTTTCAATCTGGCGTTAAAAAATAGAAAAAAAAAATCATAGACACTCGCAGACTAGAAATATATAGGGCTAAACTATAATTTTTTCTTTTATCATGGGGTAATGGATGAACTAATTGAGTCATATTTGTAAGTAGGTAAATAAATTGCATAAAAATGATCACTAGAAATTAATAAGCATGAATAATCTTAGAACAAAAAAACATAAATTTTACTAAATTGCAGATCTACATTACAAGTTTCATCCACGAGACATACTTTAGTTGGACATTTTATGATACACTACAAAATTATTGGGTAAGAAAGGCCTATGATTATAAGTTCAGTTAATTTAATTCAGGGTTGAGGACGAAAAATGGACAAGTCAAAATGGCTGAAAAATTACATTAAACGTTACAAAAAAGGGAAGAACAAATAACTACTCTATGTTAAGTTTTAATTTTAGCCAACCCAGACTTACTAATTATCGCTTATTATTAAAGTTTTGATTAGGATTTGACAAACAATTAGGACTCTTATCTTAGGAATACAATTTACCTTAATTGAAGATGGAAGTTTTAAGCAATTTGAAATATTTAGAAGCAGCTGCTAAAATGTTGAAACATAATAATATCAAAGGAGTAGTATATATTTACTAAATAGAAGAGCAGGAAATCACTTGTAACTGAAATCCAGTTACCTGCTGAGTATTCAATATGCACATCCCAGAACTAAGTTTACATTGGGCAAGAAACTGATCTATTGGAAGGTGTGCTTCTCGGGGTTTGTTAACAATATGAAAAAACCCAATAATTTATAATACATGATTAGCTACATTTGTTAAGAAGATAGAAACCTGTATACGCCTTGAAATGTCAGCGGTAGCAAATATCTCATCTTCACGTTCCAACTTAATGCAGTGGTTAAACACAAAATGCAAATTTCAAATTGGTTTGATATGAATAAAGGAAAACAAATAGATGACATACAACTGTAATCATACCTAGGGGTATTCAAAACCGGATATTTAAAGTTTCACATATCCGAAATTTCTACCTGGTTTCACTATCCGAATCCGTTCTAAAATTTTGAATATTACGGATATCCGATGGATAGTGAATCGATCGAATGTCCAATTTTTTATTTTATTTTTATTCTATATTTTCTATTTATCCGAAACTAATACTTCAGATAATTTTTGAATATCCGAATAATTTAATTTTTCATATATTTTCGAATATTTTCAGATATCTGAAATATCCAAAAAAATTTAAAATCACTATCGAAATCCGAATTTTTGAATAGTGCACATTTGGATATCAGATAGTTTGGATCGGATTTTTGGATTCAGATATTTTTGAACACCCCTAAAATTCAGGCATGGATACACTGAAACTCACTCTCTAATATACTGACTTGAATTACAACCCAAGTTAAAAATCTACAAACTCTATCATGTTCGTTATCACAAACTTTATCATGCCGATTTATAAGACTTAGATCGTGGGGTGTCTAAACGGGCACCAACAACAGTTGTGACATCTTTTGATTGAGAGGTTGTCAAGATCATATTCGATCAGGTCGTCCGACGTCAAGGAGTGCTAAGTTACAAGAAGTACTTAATCAAGTGGAAGAACTTGGCAGATATCGAAACTAGTTGGGAAACTGATGATTCACTATGGCTAGTTCCGGGACAAGATCAAGAAGTACCATGATGACTCGTTGAGGACGCTGACATATTAGGTGGGGCGAACATCACAATCCGCTTAAAATTCAGACCGCAATGTTGATTATACGGGATTTTTCTACCAACTTTAAGGCTCTTCTATACTTATAAATTTTCTAGATACATGGCCCAAAAATATCAAAGGAGACCTAAAGAATTCCAAGTAAATATACGAGATATTTAGTCATGAGTAACTAGAATTCTCAATGTAAATATCAAAGATATTTGTAATATTTTAGAGATAGAAAATCTATAGATGAGGAAAGATATAGACAGTTAGGCTATGGGGTATGAGAATGGTGGTTTGGGTCATGGATTGCCATGTAGGATCATGGAACCACCATACACCGTCCCATGTGCAAATCATGGTTGTTCGTATGGTTTAAGCCATGACCTTCTTTCAATTAATTAGGGGGTTTTGATTGGTGGGGGAGGATACTGGATGATAGTGGGAGTCATGGTCCATACCAAATAGGGTGGTGAATTAGGTTGGTGGATGAGGGTGATGTGACATGGCGTTGACGTGGAGGGTGGTGATGGTCATTTGCGTCATGACCACACCACATAACCTTAGTCACACGTATAAATAGGTTTGTCACAAGTATAATTAGGTGATTCTTGCTCATTTGCATATCACCTCCAAAGTTGTAATCAAAGCTTCTTGTAAAGAGTTCTTTCAAGTAATACAAGTGTTCTTTTGTTCAAGCAATCTTTGTTCCCTTTTTCTAAGTCATAAGAATTGGTTGCTAGTTGGTTTAAGGTTAATCTTAGCAAGAGACTAAGAGTCGCACGTGAGCTGGGAATTTACTCCATGACATTCATTCTGGTAACTTCCAAATTGCACATGGAAAAAGCCTGTCAAATTTTAGCCAAAACTACCTAGTGATTACGGTCTATATTTAAGTCAGAAAAACCGCCTAATTTGGAAGGCTCAGATCAAAGCAAAAATGGTTATTTTCCCCAAAATAGACGGTTAACTAGCTGTAAAACAATAGTAAAATAATTTACAAGGATTTGCAAAAAAAAAAAAAAACCCAACAATTTATGCATCGTAAAAAATAGCTTTTGAGCTGACATCATATCAGCTAAGTATCCATGATTTTTAACTCACAACTTTTGCAAAAAAATAAATAAAAAAAATTAATGAATTAGTGTCACTCGAGGTCCGACACATAAATATACATTAATGCTAAGCGTCGAATATTATATATACTATATGACACATATTCTTTTTACTGATATATGTAGATTCACCCATGACACCAGGCATGAAACTAATTATCCTGTAAAAATAACTCACCAAATTGTCCATAAAAACATCATACGGGTGATCGAGTAATTCTTCTACCTGACCTTATTCATATAAAAAAAGTAAAACTAAAACAAAACTTAGATAGGATCCATATCCTCTATATAGATTGGCTACTATTAGCATTGTAGTTAACTCGGGCTAAAGTCCAGAAGGTCCAACATCATAGTTGTAAGGCGGCGTTGGCGGTGATGGTGGTGGTGGCTGCATTCCGAGCATTCCCATCAACCATCCTCTCTCCATTGCATACATTGAAAATTCAGCTACAAAATTACAAATTTAACAAACAAATTAATATTTTCCATCTACTACAAAAATTAAGTGGCTTTAAATAGAAAAAAACATAAGATATATAAATGAACTAAATATATACCATCTTTCTGTTTGCTCATATCAGTAGTAATTTGCAATCGTTTAACCAACATCTCTTTCTCGACCCTTAGATGCGATTTAAAATGTTGTTCCTGTTCAACCTTCGGTCGAAGGGTAGCTATAGTGTTCTACAAAAAGATTAACACGAGTTTTTTTTTTTTACCAAAAAATTAAATAGATATATGAATTAACGGTAAGGAAATTACCTCCAACTCTTTGTGATGGTTCTCTAACCCGGCGATTTTGTTGATCTTCTTGTCGTGAGCCTTCTTTGCAGCATAGCGGTTTGAGATAATCCTAATTAACACGACAAAGATATTCGAATACAGTTAAAATAAAGTAAATAAAAAGACAATTATTAAACGCGGACAAATAACAATTGTCTAGATTTTCTAACCGTCTCATATGTTTTTTATCCATATTCGGGTCTAGTGTACCCATTCGTATTTCATATTCAATCGCCGCATCAAGAGCAGCAATGCTCATGCTTCTCCTCCCCATGGGCGTTGTGTGAGCATTGCTAACTTGAGTGGGTGACAATGGTGATGGTTACCAAGCAATTGACTCATGTTGTGACCATCATGAGCTAACTCGTTTGGGCTTGCCATTTCTTTACCTATGTTTTTGGTGTTTAACTTTGTATTCTTGTTTAGTATTTATAAGGGAAAATGACACTCATAATTAAGGTTGGAATTAATGTGTTTCTACAAACAAAATATATTTAATTATTAATAGGTATATGAAATATAATAGTAATGATAACAAATAATAATATTACGGACTGAATTTATTTTTATTTTTTGAGATTATTTTGAAAAATCTACTACCTAATAGATGAATACAAAGTTGGACGTATATCACCACTATATTTCTTCTAATCAAAATATTTCCCGCTCAGATTCCTCTGTTACACTAAATACATAAATGGTTTAAAAAATACGAAAGAGTAACATAATTCTAATTTTTAATATTATTAATTCATTTTCTATTCATATTTGACAATCTAAATTTTTAATATTATTAATTTCTTTTCTACTCATTTTTGACATAATAAATTCACCATTAATTAGGAAAATGTTTTATTTGTCATATATAAACCATCAAAACTAATCATTAATTAAATGAACATAAAAATTATTAATAAGAATAACTAATCTAATTTGTAATATACCAATAAAATTATTTTCATTTACTTTGAATAAAAGTTATCTTTGAAATATACACAATAATAAAACTAATATTATTTATATACGTTATAATATTATATGTAATGCATGATTTTAATCGTATAAAGTATATATAGGATAAGGATCCATTAGGAACCACCCTTTATTACGAGAACTGCGAGAACCAGTGTGAACACAAACAGTATTACCTAAAAAAATCTAAAAAACACCCAAAAATTTTTTTTGGATTTTTTAAATATTTTTTTTTAAAATTCGCTATTTTTGTCAACAAATTTTTTTTTTTCAAAAAAAAATGATTTTTTTGAGTAACCATTATCCATGCACATGTGCATTTTTATCATTTCTTTGACAAATTCCGTAATACATTATAAACATTGGACAATTGTACTTTCATTTACACTACCACATGTAATATACTAATGTTTACGTTACCAAAATTAGAAATGCACATGTGCATCTATATATAGCAACATGAAATAAGGTTTTTGGTACATTACTTTGAATACACTTTCTCTTTCATCCATCATTTCATCCATAATACACTACCATGCACATGTGCATATGTATCATTTCTTCGACAAATTCCATAGTACATTACAAATATTAGACAATTGTACTTCATTTACACTATCATCTGTAATACACTACTTTTACGTTGCCAATATTATAAATGCACATGTGCATCTATATGTATCAACATGAAATAAGGTGTTTGGTACACTACTTTGAATACACTTTTTATTTCATCTATCATACCATCCATAATACACTTCCATTACCTCCTACAATCCATAATACAATACCATTACCTCCTACCATCTATAATACAATACCAATACCAATATTTTCACTTTATTACATGTATATTATCACCATTTATACTATCCAATCAACATATTACATCATAAAGTGACAACTATAACCAAACCATCAACCACTAGATATAATTAACCAAAAAACATATATATGGGCCTACTTCATCATTTAAAAACACAAACTTTTTGTACCAAAACACGTTATATAATGGTTATGCAAAATGATGCACATGTGCATTTTGAATATTGGTAATGTAAAAAGTAGTGTATTACGGATGGTATTATAAATTAAAGTGCAATTGTCTACTACTGATAATGTATTACGGAATTCGTCGAAGTTATGATACATATGCACATGTGCATGGATAACTGTTACTCGAAAAAAAAAGTTTTTTTTATGGGTAAGAAATATAGCGATTTAAAAAAAATAGTAAAAAAATAAAAATTTTGAGTGCTTTTTTGATTTTTTAGTTTTTATTTTGCAATAAAGGTGGTTCTCGCGGTTCTCGCATGAACCTTACCCTATATATATATATATATATATATATATATATATATATATATATATATATATATATATATATATATATATATATATAGCGGAGAGTTCAAATGAGAAAAATTTTTATAAGAAGAAAAAAGAAGAAATTTTCAACTAAATAAGAATGCTAATTTTGCTTTTGTATTTCATGTTACTGTGAGGGTATATTGGTAAACTTACGTAGATTATTAATTTGTAGTAGGAGAAATTCTTTGTAAGAAGAAAAAAGAAGAAATTTCAAATAATAAGAATGCTAGGTTTGCTTCATTTAATATTTGTATTTCATGTTATGGTGAGGGTATATTGTTAACTTACGTAGATTATTAATTTGTAGTTTTCCTCTTTAATAACTAGCTACATAAAATTTTGTAACTTATTTTAAAATATATATATTTTTCAAAATAATATCAATTTAGAATGTAGAATAAATTACGAGTTGTATAGAATAAAATGTAGGATAAATTCTAATATGTGTAGGATAAATTTTGATCTATGTAGTCAAAATATTTAGTGTGGAGGATAATAATCTTTATGGCTATTTAATTAGTCAAAAATAATAATAAATGAGATATGTGAAAAACTATTTAATATTTTATAATTTTACCCTTGTTTTTTTCTTCTAAATTGATTTTTTTCTCAAATGATCTCCCCCCCTCTCTCTCTCTATATATATAAAACCTGTGTAATACACGAGGTATTATAGTATTTTAGTGTTATTTATTAACATAAGCAGGTTTTTGTGATAAATTCAAATTAGTTGTGTGATTTGTCATATGATAATAAAGATATGTTAGTTATATGAAGCTTATACAGATTATATAACTATATCATTTCTTTTATACAAAACTATGTATCACACAGATCTATAATAAGTAAATGAATATTCAACTACAATAGAATATGTGGATTACTATACATTGCATAAGGAATCAGCAATAGACTTTGATTATAAAAAAAACTGATTAAATATCTTTTGGTAATATTCATCAAAATTTATTTTTATTAATCAGGAATTTATATATATATATATATATATATATATATAATATATATATATATATATATTTGAATAAACACACCACATTTGCTCTCCATAAGTTTGTTTCAACCTTTTGTCTATAAAATATACCACTTACGACTAGAATGTCCCATTTAAAACAACATTATAGATTTACTTATTCTTTTTTCCTTAAATCATAGTTATACTTTTATGAATTTTATTTCGATACACATTTGTTTATCCAATAATCCACATTTCAAATACTTAACAATTAGAATCTCTTCATAGTATGTGTATATATAAGTCATCCAAAATACAATTTTGAAGATTATATATATATATATAGAGAGAGAGAGCATAAAATGAACCCACTTGAATTGAGAAACCTGTGAAAAAAATCCCTATAAAACAATCAACTTTCTTTTGTTAATGTAATATATATACATGGAGAGGATCATTAGAAAAGTAGATATAAATGAGAAAACTAGAAAACTAACTAAAAAAGCATAAAAAACATACAATTTTTTTTACAATTTTTTTATAAAAAATCGCTGCATATTATGTATAAAAAACGTTTTTTTCAAAAAAAAAAAAAAACTTGTACTGCACATGTGCACTATATGTATACTAGAGATGTGCATTATATGTATATGTTGCACATGTGCATTATATGCTTTTTTATTTTTTTAAAAAAAGTTTTTTTATATAATATATATAGCGAATTTTATAAAAAAATCAAAAAAATAAAAATAAAAATTTTGATATGTTTTTTTGGGCTTTTTTTAGTTAGTTTTTTGGTTTTCTCATTTAAACTAGTTTTCTCATGATCCATCCCCTATATATATATATATATATTATTTGTTAAAATCAAACAATAAAAAAAGTTTATAGACAATTGTTACATAGATTACACATGTGTAACATCCGTCAAAAACGGATTTACCAAACCCGCTCCGTTTATCAACCGAACAGTCAGTCAAAATTTTCGTTGCGAATTAAATGCCCAAAATATTTTTAAACGATCCGTAATCAATTATTATACGGGAATATATATTTAGTTTTTGAAAAACTGTCAAAAATCGCAAAATAAAAATGAATTGCTTCTGCCGGGTTTCGAACCCGGGTCTGTACCGAGTCACTCAGCGACTTATCACCTCACACACAAACCACTGCGCCACTTGTTCCGTTTGTGAAATAATAGAATCATTTAATTGATAAAGTGTCGTTACGAATTCAAAATCGGCGCCCAAACGGTTCAGTCGTCGGAATCCCGGTAAACTCGCGAGTCTTAACTACAATTTACGTTATAACGTAAACCATTAACCAGATATCGGTTATAACTGATGATTGAAGTCCGCGACACTTTTCTATAACCGCCGGAAAACTTAAACTGATGAATACAATCGGAAATCAGACCAAGTGCATTTCCATTTTCCCCTATAAATTCACCCTCAAACCATTGAAGACCTTTTCGCTCAAAACCCCACTCTTTCTCGGCGAAAACTCCCTCGCCGGAACTTTTCTGTTTTTCGCCGGAAAACCGAGTTTTAATCCCTGAGCTTTACTGAACCCCCTAACCCTTTACCGAAGTCACCCTTACCTTTTCCAAGCTTTCCGGAGACTAGCTGCTATAAGGAACACGTCGCCGGAAGTGAATTCTGTCGCCGGAGTTTCTGCCGGAAAACAGGGAGTCCAGTCGGTATACCTCTCCGCTCAATTTCTTTTTCTTTTCTCTTTTATCTCACCTTAATGGACTGTAATTCGCTAATGAAACTTGAATAAAACTCGAACCAGTCGATTTCCGATTTCTGGTTATTTTTCAGTGAAGAAGACGATGTTTTGTTATCATATAAGTATAATATAAATCAGGATTTTAATCGGGTTAGACACACAGTCCAGCGGTGGACTGTGTGCACATAAAACGTTAAACATGCAAAGGTCTCGAGTTCGATTCCCGTCTCACACACGCTGCCTTAATAAAAACCAATTTTTTTGTTTAACTGAACCGGAGTCGCCTTAGATATATGTTAAGTATATTGATAACCGGAATAATAACCAAGTTAGACACACAGTCCAGCGGTGGACTGTGTGTTTGTTTATATCACAGGTCACGAGTTCGAGTCCGGTCTTCAGCACCGACTCGGACAATTATCTCCTCTTTTTAATTAAGGCAGAAAAGGAAATAAATAATTAGTATTTAAGTATAATAAAAATCGAATGATATAACATGTTGAACACACAGTCCAGCGGTGGACTGTGTGTTAGATTAAACCACAGGTCCCGAGTTCGAGACCTGTGGAGTGCAAGACCGGTCCGCTTAAACTGTTTTTAAAATAAAAATGATTTTCTGTTAATTCTAATTAATGTATATATGAAATTAAAATCGGATATATAACGGGTTAGACACGTAGCTCAGTTGGTAGAGCTGCGTGCACGCATACGGGAGGTCTCGGGTTCGAGCCTCACCCAGCGCACAACAATATGCCTCGAACCGGTCAACGCCAGTCAAAGTCAACAGGTCAAAGTCAACTGTAGCAAAAAAATAAAATATTTTTTTTATTATTTTTATTTAATTATTTTAATTAAAAATCAATTATAAATACTTAAAGTTATCATTTTTAAGGTTAGAAAATAGCCTCAAACTCACAAAAATACACCCAACAATCCTACTAAAATAGTTTAATAAAATCCGTTTACTTACCAAACCATAATGCGATTTATCTAGGTTAAATCTCACTCGTGGTTAAAAAAACCACTTCGCGTGCATTCAACGTCATCAACCGAACGCACCCACTGTGAGTGAATCTTACAATTTCCCCTTTTAAATTACACGTTTTGGGGTGTGTCATGTGTTATGAAATTAATTAATTTATTTATTTAAACTTGTGCCATACCACATCATGACTTAAACTTAGATTGTTTTATTGTTGTGATTTACTTATATTCCTTTTGTCAAATTACATGAAACTCATACATTAAGCCCATCAGTTCCTCGTGGGAGACGAGTAGAACATCGCGTGCTTCAATTCAAATTCATTATTGTTCATGTATGTTTCATCGAGTTTATATTGTTTGTAGTTGTGTCATTCATATTTTCATGTTTATGCAATTCATTCATCAGGCCCCTCAGTTCCTCGTGAGAGACGAGTTGAGCATCGCGTGCCTTTAATTGTTCCATTATTATTCATGAGTGTTTCATTTAACATCTTAGGATTGTTGATCAAGTTACATCTAATTTTACTCATGTTTGGTTGTGCACATATTTCATAATCAATTTAAATAAATTGTTCAAATGTTTTCCATAGGATTCACTCGCCAACATTATGTTGATCCAAAAACCTTTTTACACATGATACAGGTGAACAGGTTGAAGCAAGGATAACATAGGATATGCCTTAGAAGAGAACAAAGAAGTTAGATTGTTAGTTAGATCATGCTGTAACATTATTGTAAATTTCCATTTAATTTGTATTAATGAATATGAAACGTTTAATAAATGTCATGAGCTTTGATGATAACCCAATCATGCCCCGATCACCTTTTCCGCTGCGGGTCGGGGTGTGACAGATTGGTATCAGAGCCATGACTATAGGGATATAGGATAGGTTATTAGACCCTTAGAGCCTATACTATAGTCTGCCTAAATTTTAAATTGATTAGGTGGTTACATACAAACTTGTGATATTTATTTGTTTCATATTTGTTTACATTTCAGTCAAACATACATGCTCATATACATATTCATTATACATATATACATATTCATTATACATATATCGATGTTCATGAATTCAATTTATTTTCATATTCTCATTATCCAAAGATTTTGTGCAATTTTCAAATCTCATCAAAGTAAGTTCTGCGACGGGCATGTAGTAACTGGAAGGGTACGAGTACCGGTAGTCGGAACGTCCTGTCTAGGCTGGCATTCGTATAAATCCAATATAACGGACCAGTTTGCTTACCTGGGGACCAACGATGAGAGTACGAAGGACCTATTAGGCCAAAGCATGCCACACCAAACGTCGTTCGAACTAACCCTACTTTGAGGTGTCACCGTGTCTACACCTGGACACATTCCGAACATCACACGTTGTATACATATTTCTCGATTTTCTCCGGGTTTTTGTGTACGCAACCAGGCAGAAACCGTGCGAACCATATGAAAAACCGGTATTCATGGGGGCCCACATGATTACACAGGTAAAGTATGGCGGCATGACGGGCCTAACAGCGAGCAAAGCCCAAGACATCCTATGGATGTAGTATTTTTGTATAATTATTTTATGAATGTTCATTCTTGAATGCGACCCATGATCCCAAAAGCATCCAACTCATACTCTTGTCATGTATTCATTGTAGATGTCTTCTAACCTCGCCCGTAGGAAGACGAGGTAGGAAGACGAGAGCAAGAAAAGCCCGCGAACGCATGGCTACCTTAATCGCTCAACAAATGGCTGCCGTAATACCCAACATTGTAATCCAAGTTCAACAAGCACTTACCAATAATCCTGTCAATCAAGCAAACCAAAACATTTTCAACTCTCCCCCAAATACCACTAAATGCACCTACAAGTATTTCAAATCATGCGACCCTCCGAAATACAAAGGGACTGAAGGCGTCACCGCTCTTCTCCATTGGTTTGAAGAAATGGAGAACACATTTCTAAATTGCGATTGCCCTGATGATCGCAAAGTGCGTTATGCTACCGGTCGACTATATGGGATAGCACTTACTTGGTGGAATACAGAGAAGGCCAAACGAGGTGTTGAAGATGCTATGTCCTTAACTTGGAACGAATTGAAGGAAATCATGACCAGACGATTTTGCCCAAGGAGCAAAATCAAGAAGTTAGAAGATGAATTTTACTCATTGAAGCAAATGGAAGGAGACCACACCACCTACAACAAAAGGTTCCTCGAATTACATCAAATGGTTCCCAACATGTTTACTCCCCTCTACCGTTTGATCGAGCACTACATTCGTGGTCTTCCGTCAAAGATTCAAGACCCTGTGATAAGTACCAAGCCTGCAACTTTGGAAGCAGCAATGGAGCTAGCAACAGAGCTCACCGAGAACCGAATCCGAAACAAAGACTTCAAGGAGGAGAAGAAGAAGGATAAAGAATCGACTGAAACCTCCGACTCCACTCAAACCGAATCCCCTTCTCAACCCAATCCTAAGAGAAGAAGAGTTGGGCGACTTTTCGCTGCTACTCAACGAAATCAACCAGTTTTTCATGCCATACCCATCCGAGCTATCCCAATCACCCAAGTGGCACCCAACTCAGCTTACCCAAATAAGAAACCATATCTTGGACCTCACCCTCGATGCAACAACTGTTTTTATCGCCATCCCCTTACCTTACCTTGTCGTCTATGTGCAACTTGTGGACGCTATGGTCATTTGAGCAATGTTTGTCGCACCTTTCAAAACCAAACCTCTTCCCCTACTCAAAACATGGCCCAAACTTATCACCAACCCCAATACCCCATGTTCCCATATGCTCGAGCTTGTTTCAATTGTGGCGACCCTACCCACTTTAGAAACACATGCCCTCAATTGGTTAACGTTATCAACACTCAAGCCCAATCAAACCCAGTTAACCAAGTAAACCAAGAAAACCCAACCACTATGCCACCAACAAGAGAAAGAGTCTTCAATATCAACGCCAATCCTGTCGAAGATAATGACGGCCCAAACGAAGATACTCAGCTAGTCCTCTTCACTGAAGATCCAGATTCAACTCCTATCGTTTAGTTTGATGTTTTTATCACATGTGTAGACTGTTAGAGAAATTATGGTATATTATATATTATATGTTGTTTTCAGTATATGCTTTTGCTGAGGCCGCAGCTCCCCATCCATCGAGGTTGAGTTTGATCCCCATTTTATTATGCGGTTGATCAGGGCAGGCCCGCACGATCGGCTCCGTTTGTTTGAGCCTTGATCGGTTATTTCATTTTACATTTCAATACATGCAATACGTTCGGCTCCGTTTGATTGAGCCTTGAGCGCATATTTCAATTTACATTTCTAGTTCATGCAATACGTTCGGCTCCGTTTGATTGAGCCTTGAGCGCACATTTCAATTTACATTTCCAGTTCATGCAATACGTTCGGCTCCGTTTGATTGAGCCTTGAGCGCACAGACAATTTCATTATCAGTATCTTGTGGTTGTGGTGTTTGTAGTAGAGTCGCATCGAACTAACCATAACTTGCGGATAAAGTCAATGAAAATTTGACAAGGATATGGTGGATACGCCGATGGTACTTCCTATATATAAGTATTCTTGTCAAATGATCGGAGGCATTATCAGGCGGTTATGAGAGGTTCCATGCATAGGCTGATTGTGTGATGGTTGTTTAGATTAAGTTGTTCAATTTCAGTACATTCAATACGTTCGGCTCCGTTTGATTGAGCCTTGAGCGCACATACAATTTCATTCAATACGTTCGGCTCCGTTTGATTGAGCCTTGAGCGCACAGACAATTTCATTATCAGTATCTTGTGGTTGTGGTGTTTGTAGTAGAGTCGCATCGAACTAACCATAACTTACGGATAAAGTCAATGAAAATTTGACAAGGATATGGTGGATACGCCGATGGTACTTCCTATATATAAGTATTCTTGTCAAATGATCGGAGGCATTATCAGGCGGTTATGAGAGGTTCCATGCATAGGCTGTTTGTGTGGTTAAGTTATTCATATTCAGTACATGCAATACGCTCTGCTCCGTTTGATTGAGCCTTGAGCACACAATTTCAATTTCAGTACATTCAATACGTTCGGCTCCGTTTGATTGAGCCTTGAGCGCACATCCATTTCATTTTCAGTACATGCAATACGATCGGCTCCGTTCGATTGAGCCTTGATCGCACAGATATATTTCATTTCAGTATTTTATGTTTGTTGTATTGGTTGTAGAGTTATAGGACTAATCATAATTCACTGATAAAACCAATGAAAATTTGACAAGAATATGGTGGATACGCCGCTGGTACTTCCTATATATAAGTATTCCTGTCAAAGGATCAGAGGCATTATCGGACGGTTATGAGAAGTTCTATGTAGGATTTATTAGTTTCTTGGTAACCAATCATAACTTGTGGATAAAACTAATGAAAATTTGGCAAGAATATGGTGGATACGCCGCTGGTACTTCCTATATATAAGTATTCTTGCCAAAGGATCAGAGGCATTATCAGGCGGTTATGAGAAGTTCCATGTAGGATTTAGTATTGCCTTGGTTGGAATTTGTGTTACATTTATATCATCATGTTATTTAAAGAGATTGGATTGTGTTCCATTTCTACATAAACTAACCTCTCCATCATAATAAACGAGAGAGGAACTTCCATCATTCAAACATATATGCTATCAGAATGTGGATTCAAATATTTGCTGATGTGTGTGTTCATGTTCAAATATTTGCTGATGTGTTTATTCATGTTCAAATATTTGCTGATGCGTTTATTCATGTTCGGATATTAGCTGTTGTGTTTACTTATGTTCAAATATCAGCTGTTGTGTTTTTATTTATGTTCCATATAGGTTGTAGTGTTAGAAGTTTTGCCTTAGGATATAACCATACTTTCCCAAACGTATCTAAACTCTTATGCATGATATCATTTTTAGCAAATCATTTCTGCTTATCAATACTTATACAGTAGGCAACAAAAAGCGATTCCTGAATAGGGTACTTAACCCTTACAAGGAACGTTACCGCCTCGAACAAAAACTTAAGCCTTTATTTTGCTAAGCATACAATTGTCAAACAAAACATCATCATCCTTTTAGTCAAAATATATCATTATTTAAATTTCGGGACGAAATTTCTAAAAAGCAGGGGATACTGTAACATCCGTCAAAAACGGATTTACCAAACCCGCTCCGTTTATCAACCGAACAGTCAGTCAAAATTTTCGTTGCGAATTAAATGCCCAAAATATTTTTAAACGATCCGTAATCAATTATTATACGGGAATATATATTTAGTTTTTGAAAAACTGTCAAAAATCGCAAAATAAAAATGAATTGCTTCTGCCGGGTTTCGAACCCGGGTCTGTACCGAGTCACTCAGCGACTTATCACCTCACACACAAACCACTGCGCCACTTGTTCCGTTTGTGAAATAATAGAATCATTTAATTGATAAAGTGTCGTTACGAATTCAAAATCGGCGCCCAAACGGTTCAGTCGTCGGAATCCCGGTAAACTCGCGAGTCTTAACTACAATTTACGTTATAACGTAAACCATTAACCAGATATCGGTTATAACTGATGATTGAAGTCCGCGACACTTTTCTATAACCGCCGGAAAACTTAAACTGATGAATACAGTCGGAAATCAGACCAAGTGCATTTCCATTTTCCCCTATAAATTCACCCTCAAACCATTGAAGACCTTTTCGCTCAAAACCCCACTCTTTCTCGGCGAAAACTCCCTCGCCGGAACTTTTCTGTTTTTCGCCGGAAAACCGAGTTTTAATCCCTGAGCTTTACTGAACCCCCTAACCCTTTACCGAAGTCACCCTTACCTTTTCCAAGCTTTCCGGAGACTAGCTGCTATAAGGAACACGTCGCCGGAAGTGAATTCTGTCGCCGGAGTTTCTGCCGGAAAACAGGGAGTCCAGTCGGTATACCTCTCCGCTCAATTTCTTTTTCTTTTCTCTTTTATCTCACCTTAATGGACTGTAATTCGCTAATGAAACTTGAATAAAACTCGAACCAGTCGATTTCCGATTTCTGGTTATTTTTCAGTGAAGAAGACGATGTTTTGTTATCATATAAGTATAATATAAATCAGGATTTTAATCGGGTTAGACACACAGTCCAGCGGTGGACTGTGTGCACATAAAACGTTAAACATGCAAAGGTCTCGAGTTCGATTCCCGTCTCACACACGCTGCCTTAATAAAAACCAATTTTTTTGTTTAACTGAACCGGAGTCGCCTTAGATATATGTTAAGTATATTGATAACCGGAATAATAACCAAGTTAGACACACAGTCCAGCGGTGGACTGTGTGTTTGTTTATATCACAGGTCACGAGTTCGAGTCCGGTCTTCAGCACCGACTCGGACAATTATCTCCTCTTTTTAATTAAGGCAGAAAAGGAAATAAATAATTAGTATTTAAGTATAATAAAAATCGAATGATATAACATGTTGAACACACAGTCCAGCGGTGGACTGTGTGTTAGATTAAACCACAGGTCCCGAGTTCGAGACCTGTGGAGTGCAAGACCGGTCCGCTTAAACTGTTTTTAAAATAAAAATGATTTTCTGTTAATTCTAATTAATGTATATATGAAATTAAAATCGGATATATAACGGGTTAGACACGTAGCTCAGTTGGTAGAGCTGCGTGCACGCATACGGGAGGTCTCGGGTTCGAGCCTCACCCAGCGCACAACAATATGCCTCGAACCGGTCAACGCCAGTCAAAGTCAACAGGTCAAAGTCAACTGTAGCAAAAAAATAAAATATTTTTTTTATTATTTTTATTTAATTATTTTAATTAAAAATCAATTATAAATACTTAAAGTTATCATTTTTAAGGTTAGAAAATAGCCTCAAACTCACAAAAATACACCCAACAATCCTACTAAAATAGTTTAATAAAATCCGTTTACTTACCAAACCATAATGCGATTTATCTAGGTTAAATCTCACTCGTGGTTAAAAAAACCACTTCGCGTGCATTCAACGTCATCAACCGAACGCACCCACTGTGAGTGAATCTTACAATTTCCCCCTTTTAAATTACACGTTTTGGGGTGTGTCATGTGTTATGAAATTAATTAATTTATTTATTTAAACTTGTGCCATACCACATCATGACTTAAACTTAGATTGTTTTATTGTTGTGATTTACTTATATTCCTTTTGTCAAATTACATGAAACTCATACATTAAGCCCATCAGTTCCTCGTGGGAGACGAGTAGAACATCGCGTGCTTCAATTCAAATTCATTATTGTTCATGTATGTTTCATCGAGTTTATATTGTTTGTAGTTGTGTCATTCATATTTTCATGTTTATGCAATTCATTCATCAGGCCCCTCAGTTCCTCGTGAGAGACGAGTTGAGCATCGCGTGCCTTTAATTGTTCCATTATTATTCATGAGTGTTTCATTTAACATCTTAGGATTGTTGATCAAGTTACATCTAATTTTACTCATGTTTGGTTGTGCACATATTTCATAATCAATTTAAATAAATTGTTCAAATGTTTTCCATAGGATTCACTCGCCAACATTATGTTGATCCAAAAACCTTTTTACACATGATACAGGTGAACAGGTTGAAGCAAGGATAACATAGGATATGCCTTAGAAGAGAACAAAGAAGTTAGATTGTTAGTTAGATCATGCTGTAACATTATTGTAAATTTCCATTTAATTTGTATTAATGAATATGAAACGTTTAATAAATGTCATGAGCTTTGATGATAACCCAATCATGCCCCGATCACCTTTTCCGTTGCGGGTCGGGGTGTGACAACATGTAACATAAAATTTTTTTGTAACACATATAATAATTGGCTATTTTTTGCAACAACTACAATAACTATCTATATATATAATAAAAGAAAACAATAAATGGATACCTGACATTATTCTAGACTATCCTTAATTATAGATAATTATTATTTTATTTAAATTAATAAATTTAATATTGTTTCAAACATATAAGAAATTACGGATAAGGTTTAAAAATAATATATCTTATTATTTATTTATGTTAATTACTAGTTTAGAAATTATATCTTATTCTTTAATTGTAGATAATTATTATTTAATTTAAATTATTAAATTTAACATATGTTTCATACATTTAAGAAAATTATGGATAAAGTTTCATAAAATATTTTATTATTTATTTATATTAATTACTTGGTTATAAATTATTGTTTAAATTTCTAGAATCTATCGGTTAACATTTAAAGAACTATCATGTTTCAGTGAAGATTCAAGCTTAATACAAAAGTTAGCAACTATTATGTTTCAATGAAGTTTCAAGTTACAAAAGAATATTCATTGTTAGGACACTTCTCAATGAAGTTTCGAGTTACAAAAGAATATTCATTGTTAGGACATTTCGATTTAGATCTTATTATTTAAATTTTAAAGTTATATAATTAAATAATTACCGATAATTTATACTTAATTAATTAATTTAAATATTATTTTGTAGCTATAAGTTTATCTAATTGGCTAATTACTTTATGACTAATCTGGACATTTCAACCATTTTTTAAAACTAATGAATTAAGACCCCTATTATTTAATAAAACTTGGGTTATTAAATGTATATTCACATGACTGTTAAAACTCGTGAGAAAGTCGATGATACAATTTGTCTTCTAATAGATGGTTCAAATGCTTTTATATTTATAAATTTGGCAAACATCACAAGTTTTGGTTATACATTTTGTTTGGATATCATAAAAGCGTCTTAAAAATATTGTTTTATAATTATTAAATCTTCGTTATTGACTACTTGAATTTTTATTTATTTAACTCGTGTAATACACGGGGTTATAACCTAGTAATAACATATATTACAAAACCAAAAAAAATTGTTACATGGTTCTCAAAGGTTTTTCAACCTAGATAGTAATTAAAAAAGAGCTCATGTTGTATAGAAATAAGTGGAAGGCCCGTAAGGGGCAAGCAAGAATTTTAGATGATAGTATCTAAGGAAAATTGGTAACTCTAACCACCATTTTATAACCTTATTCCATACTTGAAGTTAGAGAGAAGCTAGAGAGCTCGAATCCACGATTTCAAGTCAGATTCAAGTGCGAGGTTGATGGTAAGCTAAATCCATTTTAGAGCCAAAGGTAAGGATCTAAACCTGTTTTATGTGGTTTTCACGTATCAAAGTTCATGTTCAGTGTCAAAGGATGAAAGTTTTCTATAAAGATCGAGATTTCATGAACGGTCTTGCATGGGAATGCATGGAATTGTATAAGTTGATTAGAATCATAAAGTCTAAAACTTTATTTGTCTTTAAGCGCATGTATAGTATAGATCACGATTCACATGTAATTTTGCGTGCGCATGTATAGTATAGATCACGCTTTATTGTTCTTGCTTTTTAGTCTATGCGTAGAGTATTTCACGCGTGCCACATTGCGCAAGGTCATGCCCGTGCAGTGTCATTTAGTAAAGCGCAAACTCTGCCTAAGCTTAGCGGGGCTTTGCGTGTGGGATAGTTTGAAGTGTAAAGACTGCATTGCATCCCATAGTTGAGTTATAGTTGACTTGTTTCACATGTGAACATGAAACAATTATCTAGGATTACTGAGGGTCAAGAAAGCTAGTGTTTGGCAAAAAAAAAACCATAGTATTAAAGATGAGTTTCTAGACCCCACTTTACATTATTTTCAAGGGTGGTGTGCATACTCTCTACAATTTTCAAAGTAAAGTATTATGTCTTCAAACATGATAGACTATGATAAATTTTACTAAATTACAATAAAGTTTTTATAATGCTGAAGTATAAAGTATTCAAACTATGCATGTTGTAAGATAAAGGTTAAAGGAGAGTTATTGCGTCTAAAGTTAAAGTTAAAGTTAATGCTAATGCTGATATCTAAAGTTAACACCAAAATCTCAAAAAAGGTCTAAAGTTAACGATGTTGTCGCGCAAGGTGTCTAAAGTTAACATAGTGACTGAATGGTAAAAGGATAGTGCCTTGTGGCTTGCCTCTGGTTGATCAACTATGTATAGTATAGTGTGCGCGTTAAAGTTTATAATAAAGCGTTATAGTTTATGGAAAGTGTTATGTTATCCATAGTGTATAGTTACGTGATATATTGATGTGCCTTTCTTGCAGTTGCTAATTGCTAAAGTTTGCAGTTGCTTTAATTAAACCTGACCTCACTTAGTGTAACTGATTTTTAATATACACATCAGGTTGATGAACAAGTGATTATTGGCTTGCCATAAGACTCCTGCTTGGCGACTGGCATCCCATATTTGTTATTGCTGTCATGTTAAAGACAATTGTTTTGTAGTGGATTATAAATTTACAGTTTCTAATGCACATCAATAAAAATTAACCTTTATGAACTATTTGCTAAAGTGTAAATCCAACACCTAAAACCCTTGGGTTTAAGGTGTTTCACACACATATATAAGGGTTTTACTTGAGAAGGCGGAAAGACCTAAATAGTTAAAATTTATTTATTAATGCTTCATATATTTAAAATTTTTAGCTTTTACACATAAATGTATATGTTGTATGTATAAAAACTCACTAAATTAATTGTTCATATATGTATTTTAGCATTTAAACTTTTTATTACACATGTGTGAGCTATGCGTGTATATAAATAAAAGAAATTTGATTTTAATTCGTTCAGGATAGATAAATAAATAATGCAGTTGTTTACTTATATTTTTAAAAATTTAAGATTGAGAAAAATGATCATTTAATTTGTTTTCACATTAACTTGTCTATAATTAAACTTTCCTACATATATTTATAACATTTAACACATTAGATTAACTTTTTTTTTAAATGTAAGATGTGTAATGTAATACATAAGTCGATAACTTATCTATGCATAAAATAATATAGTATATATTTACTAACTATCATCGTTGACACAATTTATTGCATTGATTTAAGGATACTGATCTTTTATTTTATCTTTCTTGAATTTTGATTTTACATAAAAAAATACAATTTATTGCATTGATTTAAGGAGACTGATCTTTTATTTTATCTTTCTTGAATTTTGACTTTACATAAAAAAAATAAACAAAAAGTAAAATGTAATTTGCTACCATGTAGTTTACCCTAAATTACACTTTGAAACCCCATCTTTTATTATTTTTTGCACAATGGGTCCATGTGATTGAACTTTCATTTCACTTACACCAACCGTCAGTCAAACATTTGTATGACTATTTTCTTCAAGGGAAAAATTAGTAGAGATTTTTACATATTTTCTCATCCTATGCTAGCTTATTACATATTTCTTTAAATAAAAAAGTTAATTACATATTTTCTCTTTCTAACCCATACATATTACATATTTCCCCTTTTCATTAAAAACTCTTATTAAATGACTATTTTACCCTTAAGGAACTATTAAATGAATATTTTATATTTTTCATTTCTGATATCATCAATCAATTACATGTCTCTCCGGTTCATGTAATATTTTACCAATTCTTCTACTTGCTACTCTCAAACAATACCATAACTAGTAGTATACCCGTCTGATGGACGGGTTTTTTAATGTCGTATGGTTTGGGTTTGGTTTAGTTAATTTCGGTTAAATGAGGGTACAAAAATATTGATAACCATTTTTGGTTAATTCGGGTTTCGGTTAATCAGTTTTCAGTTAATTCACTTTTTGGTTGATTTTGGTTCGGTTTCGGTTAACATTTCAGTTATTGCTCACCCTTAAACACTGTTAATCACGTAAGATGTAAATTTTTTAACTAAAAAAATTATAGTAATACTATACTCAAATTAAAAAGAATAAAATACTCGTTTATATGGTGTAATTTAAAAAAATATATATTAACGTACCAAAAAGTTATGATTGTTTTATAAGATGATAAAGTGGAATACTAACTAATTATCTATAGTTTTGTTAAAGATGTGGGATTAAAGTGTAATTTAGATGAGAGGATTGAATTGACGGTATTTAATCACTTGACATTTAAGTTCTGTAGCTATTAAACATTCTGGGATAATGACTAAGTATGTTGGGCTTTAATGACTTATACACTAAGGCATCATCTACTTGTACCTTTTAATCCACACGTCTATTATGACCAAGACAACTATCAAAACGTCAACAAAAATGAGTAGGTCGTCACGGTACTTTTGGATGTTTTTAAAACATTATAGTTTATAAGATATAACAAGAATATGTAATAGAATTACAAGTTTGTTGTGGAGGGAGAAAAATGTAACTAATTAAACTCAGAGATTTAAGTGTTATAAGATGGGGACTAAAATAAAGACCAATTTACACTTATTTTAGGGGTGAATTTATAAATTAAGAGAGAAAAAGTTCTTATTTTTTGGGTATCTTAAAATATCTCTCACTCATACATTATAATATAGTATAGAAGTGTAGATGGGTTATTGGGTTGGTGAAAGTCTTGGAGTTTGTAATTGTTATTTAAGTTTGTTTTGAGTGAAAAAACAGGAGGGGGTGAACGAACCCACCTCGCCTAGAAGATGATGATATAACTGATTGATTGGTATTTCAACACCGATGACTATAACCCTTATGGTCATCACGTTTCCGCAACCTTAAACCACAACGACCTCAATGTAGACATTACCAAACGTGAAGGAAGATTTGACCGGGACGAGTTCATTGAGTGGCTTTATACCGTTGAGAGAGTATTTGATTACAAGTGAATTGAGGTTGTTGTAAGCAGGGATCTGAAATGGCTGAAGGATATTCACAAAAAAATTGAATACTTATTGATGAAGTGTGGTCTTAATGAGGATGATTTTCAAACCCTTTTATGGTACTTGGGGTGACTCAAACCAAGAATCATGCATGTGGTTGAGTTGCAGCCTTGTTCGTTCCTAGTTGAACTCACCTTGAGGTATTTGATAATTTTAAAAATTATAGATCATTAACATAAGAATTATCATACAATGGTGATGATGATGGTGGATGGTAATGGGGATGATGATGGTGGTAGTGGGTGGTGGGAGGTGGATAATTGTAATAGTAATGAAACAATAGGGGCCCATACTGTAATAGAAAAATGGTATAATAGTATTTTACTCATTTTTTGATCATCAACCAAATGTCTGACTAACGGTTGGTGTCAAAGTGCAATGAAAGTTCCACAGGGTGCCATTATGCAAAAAAAAAAAATGGAAGATAGGGTTTCAAATTGCAATTTGAAGTAAACCACAGGGTGACAAATTGCACTTTACTCTAATCTAAATAACTATTAGGAAATCTTATAAAATACTATCTCGTTCTAAAATATTACTACTCGTGTGAAATTCAATAGTAGTCTCATGGGTTTGATATCTGAACTTACTTTAGCTTTACTAGGTCGATATGTTCACTAGCTGTCACACCCCGATTTCCAGGTAGATTCCGATGGGGAGTATCGTGACGTAAGTTCGATATCATCATAGTCAATACACACAGAATAACACAGCGGAAGTCTTGGAGTAAAATTACTATTACAAACCGATAATGTTCAAAGGTTAAAATAATATACAGACGGTTCGTAATAAAGATCCAGAGGCGGATCGTAAAAATGTATAAAAGGTGTTCAACAGACTTTAGGCACAAATAAGGACTTGCAAGATCCCCTTTGCTGATACCGAGCAGCTTCCAGCCTATTTACGTGTTGTACCTGTAGCTTAGTCTTTTGAAAATCCGTCAGTTTACACTGGTAAATACAAATAACCGACACATTTTGAAAATCTTTTCAAAATTGTTTTAAGTGCACAAGGCACATTTTTATAAATAACTTAGGACAATTCAAAATGATCTTGTATACAATTTTACAGGCCTGTCAATACATATGGGGTCCGGTGCAAAATTTGAATAACATGATTAACCGACACGCCACTTAAAAACTCACAAGGAGTATATATAAAATAAATTAGCATTAGCATCTAACGGGTGTATGCCTACACCCCGTGCTTAGGTCATGACCATTAGTAACTTAAATGAGCCGAGGATATCCAGGACAAGGTCAAGTTAACCCCAATGTTTAAGTTATCAGACAATACAGATTAAAATGGGTCATGAGATTTAGTTAAATCACAATCCGACAACATGATCCCATACCCGACCAAGCGGTAATAATTTACTGTATCCCAAGCCCGTATAGGGAAAATATGTTAAGAGTATTTACCTAAGCTAGCACATCAAAGTTTTATTAACTCAGCCGTTTAAACAAAAGATGTTGGGCTTTAATGACTAACTAATTATCTATAGTTTTGTTAAAGATGTGGGATTAAAGTGTAATTTAGATGAGAGGATTGAATTGACGGTATTTAATCACTTGACATTTAAGTTCTGTAGCTATTAAACATTCTGGGATAATGACTAAGTATGTTGGGCTTTAATGACTTATACACTAAGGCATCATCTACTTGTACCTTTTAATCCACACGTCTATTATGACCAAGACAACTATCAAAACGTCAACAAAAATGAGTAGGTCGTCACGGTACTTTTGGATGTTTTTAAAACATCATAGTTTATAAGATATAACAAGAATATGTAATAGAATTACAAGTTTGTTGTGGAGGGAGAAAAATGTAACTAATTAAACTCAGAGATTTAAGTGTAATAAGATGGGGAGCTAAAATAAAGACCAATTTACACTTATTTTAGGGGTGAATTTATAAATTAAGAGAGAAAAAGTTCTTATTTTTTGGGTATCTTAAAATATCTCTCACTCATACATTATAATATAGTATAGAAGTGTAGATGGGTTATTGGGTTGGTGAAAGTCTTGGAGTTTGTAATTGTTATTTAAGTTTGTTTTGAGTGAAAAACAGGAGGGGGTGAACGAACCCACCTCGCCTAGAAGATGATGATATAACTGATTGATTGGTATTTCAACACCGATGACTATAACCCTTATGGTCATCACGTTTCCGCAACCTGAAACCACAACGACCTCAATGTAGACATTACCGAACGTGAAGGAAGATTTGACCGGGACGAGTTCATTGAGTGGCTTTATACCGTTGAGAGAGTATTTGATTACAAGTGAATTGAGGTTGTTGTAAGCAGGGATCTGAAATGGCTGAAGGATATTCACAAAAAAATTGAATACTTATTGATGAAGTGTGGTCTTAATGAGGATGATTTTCAAACCCTTTTATGGTACTTGGGGTGACTCAAACCAAGAATCATGCATGTGGTTGAGTTGCAGCCTTGTTCGTTCCTAGTTGAACTCACCTTGAGGTATTTGATAATTTTAAAAATTATAGATCATTAACATAAGAATTATCATACAATGGTGATGATGATGGTGGTGGATGGTAATGGGGATGATGATGGTGGTAGTGGGTGGTGGGAGGTGGATAATTGTAATAGTAATGAAACAATAGGGGCCCATACTGTAATAGAAAAATGGTATAATAGTATTTTACTCATTTTTTGATCATCAACCAAATGTCTAACTAATGGTTGGTTTCAAAGTGCAATGAAAGTTCCACCACAGGGTGCCATTATGCAAAAAAAAAATGGAAGATAGGGTTTCAAATTGCAATTTGAGGTAAACCACAGGGTGACAAATTGCACTTTACTCTAATCTAAATAACTATTAGGAAATCTTATAAAATACTATCTCGTTCTAAAATATTACTACTCGTGTGAAATTCAATAGGAGTCTCATGGGTTTGATATCTGAACTTACTTTAGCTTTACTAGGTCGATATGTTCACTAGCTGTCACACCCCGATTTCCAGGTAGATTCCGATGGGGAGTATCGTGACGTAAGTTCGATATCATCATAGTCAATACACACAGAATAACACAGCGGAAGTCTTGGAGTAAAATTACTATTACAAACCGATAATGTTCAAAGTTTAAAATAATATACAGACGGTTCGTAATAAAGATCCAGAGGCGGATCGTAAAAATGTATAAAAGGTGTTCAACAGACTTTAGGCACAAACAAGGACTTGCAAGATCCCCTTTGCCGATACCGAGAAGCTTCCAGCCTATTTACGTGTTGTACCTGTAGCTTAGTCTTTTGAAAATACGTTAGTTTACACTGGTAAATACAAATTACCGACACATTTTGAAAATCTTTTCAAAAATGTTTTAAGTGCACAAGGCACATTTTTATAAATAACTTGGGACAATTCAAAATGATCTTGTATACAATTTTACAGACCTGTCAATACATATGGGGTCCGGTGCAAAATTTGAATAACATGATTAACTGACACGCCACTTAAAAACTCACAAGGAGTATATATAAAATAAATTAGCATTAGCATCTAACGGGTGTATGCCTACACCCCGTGCTTAGGTCATGACCATTAGTAACTTAAATGAGCCGAGGATATCCAGGACAAGGTCAAGTTAACCCCAATGTTTAAGTTATCAGACAATACAGATTAAAATGGGTCATGAGATTTAGTTAAATCACAATCCGACAACATGATCCCATACCCGACCAAGCGGTAATAATTTACTGTATCCCAAGCCCGTATAAGGAAAATAGGTTAAGAGTATTTACCTAAGCTAGCACATCAAAGTTTTATTAACTCAGCCGTTTAAACAAAAGATAAGTATGGGTAGCAATCTACTGGAAGGCTCTAGTCTGGAATAATTGTATTAATAACCAATTAGAATGCTAACAGGTCCTATTTAAGTCATAGACTCGGACCGACTAGTCTTAAATAATGAAAATGGTACAATACGCTAGATTAAGCGATGACCGGAATAGATGTAGTTTAAACCCGACAAGTACTAAGACTTGTATAATATGGGTAAACTATTTACATTCTGGAATTTGAGATAAAAATGATGAGGTTAAACCCGTTTCGGTTAAATTACGTAAAATAGTCACGTAGGCTTAACCGTACGCATATAAGCGATATCGGGTAACCAGATGAGTCATATACAGGTTCCATATGCCTTTATACTTTAAACATGTTATAATATCAGTAGGATATCAACATGTTTGCCCGTTAAGGTTTTAAAATCAGGTTAAGCCTCATAAAGGGCGTTTTGGTCATTTTACGACTTATAAAAGGAGCTTGCAAGTGAAGTGATGTCATGGTGATAAATATTCGTCATAAATATTCTGGAAAATAGTTAATTTATGATGTTATATTAGTAGGATATCAAATATATGTGTGGTTTAAAGTTTAGGACCAAACTATGCACCGTAGGGGCATTTTGGTCATTTCACACATAGTTTTGAGAGCTTATTTGGGATTCTGAGTTTAGAACATGTACCTACTGTAAAAAATTTAAAATGAGTTATAAACCATACTATGTGCCGAAAGGCGACAAAGTCGTTAAATGACGATTTAAGTGATGTTTAATGAAAGTTGATGTTATGATCAGGTTTGTATGATGAAGATATGTTATTTAATATAGCATATCAGTAAGTAAAAAGGTTTTATATAAAATCCATGATTAAAACTCATTTAGATGCCGTAAGGGCATTATCATCACTTAAGGACTTAATACAAGGATTTATATGCAAACTCAGTTTACAATCTGACTTAATATCCCAATTAACCTTACTTATGATATTACATCAGTAGGTATAGAGTTTTGATGGAGAAATTATGTTTAAAACCATTGTTTGTGCTGAAAGGGTATTTTAGTCACTTTAAAACATAATTTACGACATTTAAACAAAACTCAGTCTATGACCAGATTTATAATATCAAAATATGCTAATCATGTTAACATATCAGTACTTAATTCATTTGCATGCTCATTTATATTCAAAACCTCATTTTTAAACAAAAGGGCATTTTAGTCAACATAGAGCATAATAACGGAACTTGCAATATAAACTCGGATTACTATATGACCATGTAATATAACTCTAGAGGGTTACACTACAATATAATATGGTCATAATCCAACTTAGATTCAGTAGCTAAAGTTTCTAATTCGGGCCAGAATCAAAAGTCAAAGCAAAAGTCAAACTTCGCGACTTTCGGTTGCGAACAGACCTTAAACCTAGAATTGACGAGCCGAACATGCTTACAAATGTTCTAATAATTATTACCAAGTTATTAAAGTGTTAAAACATATTTTATAACACCTACATTATCAGATTATGATTATTTTCAAAACTGATCTGTTTGACTTTTCCGAGTCTCTGAATATTCCCGAGGGTTCTCATCAGATTTTACTACGAAGGAAGGAATTCGCTAGAAGATCTAATAATACGTTGACTCGTCAATTGACCAAGCAAACATAATTCTTAGGAGGTGTCCTTTTGAGGGATTAACACCTACTTTATTACGATCACGTAGCCATGTTCGTCTCAAACAATGGCTGGGCCATAATGGTCTAAACCGAAAGTCAAAGTGTTATTACGGTAACGCTTGACTTTCGGATTAAAAGCCTATAAAACGAAAAGAACAAGGGTGGAACACATAAAAGTGTTCCATGAGAAATGCTTAGAACTCAGAGGATTCTCCCAAAGCTCAGAAACTTCCAATAGTGAGTAGAGAGAACGAAAAAAAAGGTACAAGGAATTATGGGTGATGAACACCTCTATTTATAGTGAAATGATGTGACCTTGGATCAAGCCAAGTGTTTAGAGAGCCCTAAAGGCTAAAGATCACTCCAGGTGTTCTATGAGGTGTTAAAAACCAGTATTGAGGCCATGGTTTCGAGTTATGTGAGTGAAGGTGGTAAGAGTGGTGGCCAAGGCATAAAACCTGCAGCTGGCCCCAACTTTCTGCGCAACAGAGACCGTCGCGCCACGCGACATGGGACCAGGGGAGCTGTCGCGACACGCCCCCCCCCCCCGTTTTCAGCAATCCAAGTTTCAAACTTGGCAGAATCAGTCCCTGTACCTTTAATCTCTTTTTTACTTTCATTTTAGGCACTTTTAGCCCCTCTAAACCAATATTAGGCATACCCAGAAGTATAACCTAACATCGTTAAGATCCGGGTTCGTTAAAAGGTCATTCAGAGGTATAATTAAACATGTTGACACTTTTAATCCCTCAACTATATAATTGTCGTTTAGAGGTTATTATAATAACATAACGACAAATTTGGTCCCTCTCGTCCAACACGTGGTATACGAGGATTAGCGAGACACGTGTCGGGATTTAGTTGGACATGATTTTACGAGGTGTTATATTCTCACCCCCTTAAAAGAAATCTCGACCTCAAGATTTTATTCAAAAAGATGGGGTACTTTTGTCGCATAGTGGACTCAACCTCCCATGTATATTCGGGGCCTCGACGGGCATCCCATTTGACCTTTACAATAGGTACATGTTTTCTTTGGAGATTTTTAACCTGTCGATCCTTGATCGATATTGGTTTCTCAATAAACCGTAGGTTTTCATCAATTTGCACATCTTGATGTGACATTGCTAGCGACTCACGGCTAGACATATCTTTAAGTTAGAGATGTGGAACACGTCATGAATTCCACTTAGCTCATCATGTAGCTTAATCTAGTAAGCTACCGATCCAACACATTCGTTAATTTCGAATGGTCCTATATATCACGGGCTCAACTTACCCTTCTTACTGAAACGCCATTACACCTTTCAAGGGTGACACTTTCAGTAGAACTTTGTCCCCTACTTGGAACTGAAGAGGTTTACACCTCATATCTGCATAACTTTTCTACCTATCCCTGGCAGCCTTAAGATGATAGAGGATTTGTATTATCTTATCCGTGGTCTCTAGGACAATTTCAGGTCCTAATAGTTGGGCTTCCCCAACTTCTTCCCAACAAACGGGCGTTCGACATTTTCTCCCATACAAGGCATCGGAAGGAGCAGCCTTGATGCTTGTATGATAGTTGTTATTATAGGAGAATTCAATTAGGGGTAGGTGGTCATCCCAGCTACTACCTAAGTTGATTACACATGCACGTAGAATGTCTTCCAAAGTCTAGATGGTACGCTCACTTTGTACTTCAGTCTGCGGATGGTAAGCTGTACTAAAATTTAATCTCGTGCCTAATGATTGTTGGAAAATTTTCCAAAAGTGAGATGTGTATCTTGTATCTCTATCAGATACAATAGATACCGGCACTCCATGTAGGGACACAATTTCGTCCATGTACATCTTAGCCAATTTTCAGAACTATACGTCTCTTTTATTGGCAAAAAGTGAGCCGACTTAGTCAGCCTATCCACGATAACCCAAATCGTGTCATTACCATGTTTGGTCTTTGGTAGCTTGGTACTCAAGTCCATAGTTATCATTTCCCATTTCCAAGTGGGAGTTTCAAGTTATTGTAGAAGTCCTGATGGTTTTGGATGTTCAGCTTTAACTTGCGAACATGTCAGGCACTTAGCTACATAAGTGGCTATGTATTTCTTCATACCCATCCACTAATAATTCTTTTTTAGATCTTGATGCATCTTGTCACCACCAGGGTGAACTGAGTATCTTGAATTATGTGTCTTGGTGTGCGTTGAGCGTACTATGATTTTTTGTTATTATTTTAAGTTCATTTTACACATTAGTCAAGTTTTAAATTTATAAAACACGATATTATACTAACAGTAAACACACACTTGGGCAAGTGCACCCATCGTGAGCGTAGTATAGCGTTGGTAAGATACCGAGATCGTCTAAGGACACAAGAGCTTTTAATACCGGTTTATTGTCAACGTCTAATCAATCAAATTTTTTTATAAAAGTTTCAAATATAAAATTAAAAATAAAAATAAAAATAAGAAAATAAATAAAATAAAAAGAAAAGATAGACACAATAGAATCACTTGAATCCAACTTATCTTTAATGTATCCTTTGATGATTTTCGCACTTTCGGACTTTTTAAGAGATTATCTTAGTGATAGTAGTAGGCCCCTCTTTTGCGTTACCCTCAACCTAGTGGTTTGAGTCAGCAGAGATACAGTCCCAAAGGGTCGGAATATTGGAAGACAATTAAGCGAGTTATTAATGCGAAAAGTGGTAGGCCCCTCTTTTGAAGGTGACGTTACCCTCGGCTAAGTGGTTTGAGTCAGCAAGGATACAATCCCATGTAGCCGGTTTAAAATATTAATAGTAGTTTACATATGAGGGGTTCAACCCGTTCGCACCCCCGCCATCCAATACCTTTAGGGTATTGAAGGTGGTCCTAATAAGCTCGAACTAAGTCCTCGCAGGATCTATACACTAAACGAGACAAGAATTTTACCAAACCACCCTTCTAACCCCCTACCAGGTTAGTTAACGCGCTTTATATAGACCGTAAAGACACGAATGAGCAAATCAATGACATCATGAAGAAATGGTAGGAAAATTTACTTTCAACATAAGAAACTAGTTATTAAAGTCATTAATACAAACCCAAATAAAGGGCCGAAAGATTAAAAATAAAAAGTAATACATTAAAGACTTGTCTTCATCAAGTGATGTAAGAGATTAGCCAAGCATGGCCTTTGATTGACAAAAACCTTACAATCAATCTTGGATCCCGAGACTACTACACACTCTAAAGATGAAAGATGGGTGATGGTGGTGGGTGTTGGTGTTGTAGTGGTGGTGGAGTGGTGGCAAAGTGAGAGAGAAGTGGTTTGCCAAAGGATGCCTTTGAAAGGAACCAAGCACCCCTATTTACAGCCGAAACAGAGGCCCGGCCACGGCCCCGTGTCCAGTGGACACGGCACGTGGCCGTCATCCTTCTCTTTCTTCATTAATTGCATCTGACAGCAGAGGGCCCCACACGACCCCGTGGCCTCTAGGCACGGCCCCGTGGTCAACTGTTCGCTGTACTATCTGGATCCTGCAAATCTTATAGTTGACCACGCCCCATGTTGGCATGGGCACGGCCCCGTGGTGGGCGTAGAAGCTTCTGCATGTTTTGTCTTGAAGTGTAGGGTCTGAGCACGCCCCGTGTTGAATGGACACGACCCGTGGTCGGCTTCTGTAACCTTGTTTTTGTCTTTTGGGGTGTTGCTGAGGGGTCGAGCATGGTTCGTTATTCCTTCTTTTCGTATTTATGTTGGTTTTGGCTGCTTAGTTGCTTCTTTCGTTCTTTTATGCTCTTTTTATCCTGAAAATACAAAAGGAACAAAGAAACGTGCTTTTTCCAACATTAGTACTAAAAAGGGTTAGTTTTATGCCTCAATTGATGTAATTTATATGTTGAATTTTGCACACATCATGCCTCTTGGAGGATTAGATCTCTAAGTCCTCCTAAGATTAAAACCCAGATTATGTCATTAAGTCTGAGGATTCCATCTTTTCTAGTTGACAACTGATCAATAGTTCCACCTAATCCTTCACTAGATATATTAGCCTCTAACATGGCTTGCTTTTGCGCATCTAGTAGCTTTTCATTTAAGTTGTTTATCAGCTCAATGCTTTTGGCGTTAATCCTAATCGGCTAAACCCTTTCTTTGCGACTAAGCGCATCAACAACTACATTTGCCTTGCCCGGATGGTAGCGGATTTCGCAATCATAATCATTTAATGTTTCCATCCATCAGCTTGTCTCGTGTTTCAAATCTTTCTGATTGAACAGATGTTGGAGACTTTTGTGATCAGTGTAAATAATACACTTTGTTCCACATAGGTAGTGTCTCCATAATTTAAGTGCAAATACAACGGCACCCAATTCCAAGTCATGGGTGGTGTAATTTCTTTCATGCACTTTCAGTTGTCGGGATGCATAGGCAATCACCTTGCCTCTTTGCATTAGCACACAACCCATGCCAAGTTGTGAAGCATCGCCGTAGACAACGAATTCCTCAATGCCTTCTGGCAGAGTCAATACTGGAGCGTTGCTCAACTTTTGCTTCAGAATCTCGAAGGATTCCTGCTGCTTTGGACCCCCGTCAAACTTGACATTCTTGCGGGTCAACGTAGTCAAAGGAGTGCCTATTCTCGAGAATTATCAATGAACCTCCTATAATGACCGGCGAATCCTAAGAATTTAGAATCTCTGAAGGTGTCTTAGGTGCTTCCCAGTTCATAATTGCCTTCAATCTTGGCGGGATCTACTTGGATACCACGTTCACTAACAACACGTCCGAGAAACTGGACTTCGCGAAGCCAAAATTCACATTTGGAGAATTTAGCATAAAGCTTCTCCTGTTTTAGAAGCTCTAGATGCACCTAAGATGTTTCTCGGGATCAGAATGATTACAGAATAGATAAGTATATCGTCAATGAAGACAATGACAAACTTATTTAAGTACGGCTTACAGACTCTATTCATGAGATCCATGAATGCTTGCAGGTGCATTAATGAGCCCGAAAGGCATCACTAGGAATTAATAATGGTCGTATTTGGTCCTGAAGGCAGTCTTCGGGACATCTTCACTTCTGACCTTCAGTTGGTGATAACCGGACCTTAAGTCTATCTTTGAAAAGTAACTTGCCCCTTGAAGCTGATTAAACAAGTCATCAATCATGGGCAGAGGATAACGATTCTTGATCGTTATCTTATTAAGTTCACGATAATCAATGCACATCCGCATTGAACCGTCTTTCTTCTTGACGAATAAGATAGAAGCTCCCCAAGGTGATGAGCTAAGCTGTATGAAGCCTTTCTCCAGAAGCTCGTCATTGGTTCTTAATTCCTTCATCTCCCAAGAGATAAGGAGCTCTTGCAACTAGTGCAGCTCCTGGTAAATGTCAATCCTAAACTCTACTTGCCTATCAGGGGGTAAACCAGGTAATTCCTCATGGAATACATCTGGGTACTCAGAGATGATAGGTATATCTTCAATTTTCGGCTTTGGCTCATCGACGGTCACTTGTGCCATGTAGATGACACAACCTCTTTTCAGACATCTGGATGCCTTAAGCAAAGATGCTTTCTTAGGCAATCCATAGTGTATGTCTCCATGTATGGTGAGTATATCACCAGATGGGGTTTAATCTCGATGAGTTTCTTATCACGAGCAATGTGGGCTTGGTTATGGGATAACCATATCATGCCTAAAACTATATCAAACCCCGTTAATTTCATTGGCAAAAGAGAGATAGGATTGAATAATCCTTAATGGATATAGAGCATCCATCAAGAATAGAAGAAGCGGTTTTCTGGTTCCGTCGGCGAGTTCTACTTCATAAGTTAGCCTAGAGTTCTTACGGGCAAGTTTAATAGTTTGCTAAACTTACGGTCTACAAAAGACTTATTTAGCACCCGAATAAAAAAAAACTCAGCAAATGATGTCGTTGATTAGAAACGTACCCGTTTGACATTGTTGTCATTGACAGCCTCCCTTGCATTCATTTGGAAGGCTCGGGCATTTCCCTTCTTTGCCCCACTAGATTTCACAGTACCATCCTTGGTAGCTTTGGGGGCAGTTGGTTTTAATGTGGCCCTTTTCGCCACAACCATAGCATGAAGCGTCCTTAAGATCCTTGCAGTCCAAGGTCTTATGCCCTACTTTCTTACATAAAACCATAACCATAATTATGCCTCCATAATCTTCCATTTAATTTCCATAAATGTGATCAACACAGACAACTATATTCATTAAACCAGAAAAATGCAAAAAAATAAAAAGATCTTCACATCATAATGATGTGAAGAATTGTACAGAGTCGTAACACAAAGACTAAGCAGTAATACAAACCGGCCTAAAACTTTACACATATAACCTCCTAAACTAGTTCAACTACAACTATACAAACACACAAATCTTGTTGCCTCAACTCATCCCAACATTTATTTCCAATTCTAAAAAGAACAAACCAAAATGAATAACACGTACAAGTAATATAAAAAAATGCCTTATTGAATTGTGAGTTTATACCAGGACTGGCACACTCTAAATTTTGACCCGCTATACAAGCCAACCCCCTCATATATGTTATCTTGCCGGGTAACGAAGTAGAATACGAAACCTGACTGGGGCCTGTCGGCCCGATGACCACACTGATTTCACCCCAAAAACCTACAAAGCGTAAGGTATTATCTCCCATTGGACGACCAATGTTGTAGGCAAAGGCCACATCGTATTGCTTCTAAAGCTCCGCCAACATGACGTTGGCTCGATTTAAAACAACCACAAGTCCGCGAAGAATCTTTTTAGCTGTATTGGGGTCTACTATATTCTCTCTTATCCCGGTTAAGTGCCACTGCCTCTGTTCGTAAGACATTCATTCGTTATCGCGCATTGCATTAGTAGCCCTCATACATTTGAATTCGCAGAAGAATACCACTTATCAAATCATTACACGCCATTATAGCTTTCTTGATATCTTCCATTCTGAAATTCATATCGAATTTTACATTGATCAAGTTTTGAAGGTTTTAAAAAATAGATCAAGATTAACATACTTTGAAATTATAATAGGCAACAATCGATATGAACATTGATCAGGTTTTGAAGGTTTCAATAAAAAGATCAAGACTAACATATATTGAAATTATAATAGACAACAATTGGTATGATCGTTAATTGATGACAACAATGTCTTTAGAAGTTGATTGCGAGTAACTTTGTTGAGAAGGACGACTTTTAGAGAGAAACACAATAGATTTTTTTGGTTTTTGTAGGTTCAAGATCCAAGATTCAACGAAAAACGATGGACGGAAAGACAGTTAATTTGCAGAAAGAAAGACAATGGCTTTTGTGAGAGTTGTGAGAGGGTTCAACATTAAGATCCGACGCTGTGAGAGTTCTGAGAGGGTTCAACATTAATATTCGACGCCACCTTTATATATTACAGAATTTCATTTTTTTCAGTGATTAGTCGCTTAGCTTTTAATATTTTTCTTATTACCCCTTTTTTTTAAAATAATTTGTATCGACACTATACTCTTTATAATAATAATTAAAATTGTGTGAAGAGTAGTAACTTTTTATTGGTCTATTTTACTTTAACATTTCCAATTGTGTGAACAGTAGTAATTTTTATTGGTCTATTTTAGTTTAATTTATAGAGCTAGAATATTTTTTGTTGTTAATTTATGATTATAATCTTTAACTTTAATACATTTATCATATGACCACATGATCTCTGAACTTTCTAACTCTCGTGCGGTGACTTAGATTCGTTCTAAGTTAAGCTTTTGATTTGGTTTAGTTGTGATTCATGTAATGTGATGCAGAAGCGTTGAGAGTTATGATCAAACAATTCGTTATATTGAATGTGATCAAGAGTACAAGATGTTTTACAAGACTTTACAAAGCTTGTAGTGTTGTAAGATTGTGTTGGTAATGTAGGCATTGAATAGGTTATGTGGGGTAATGTAGGGTGAGTGCAAATGATGTCTATCACTCCTATTTATACTGCTAGGAGTTGATCTAGATGGTTTCATGTCTAGATCATTCCTTTACAAAAATCTACACAACAATATCTACCAAATTCTTTATAAATATCATGATGCTTGGCTAAAATTCTAGAGTCTTCCATTCTGAATTTTAGGCTTGTTTTGACCAGCCTTTTACCAGTAATTTCTAGGCCATTCTTGGCTTGAACTTGGCCATTGTTATGCTCCCAAGTTGTTGGCATGTGATGGGTTGTTCCATAGTCTTCTGTGTGACAACCGAGAAATTCAAGCCAACATTCTTACAAACCCGAATCTCGCACACATCGTGATCTTATGTCTTAGACTTAATTTTTATTAATTAGGACATTATATGATAGCAAAATGTCATTCACGTCAAATCTAGTATTTGATCATTTTTAGAAATTACCAAGTCGCACATAAGTTGTTTTGGCATACACGATCAAAATGCTTGAGAAGCATTTCATTAGTTATTTTTATATTAACATTCTTTCATGGACGAAGTATTTAGTACTTCACTCGAGACGAACATTGGTATTAACTATCATTGGTCTCGATACTTCGAATTCTCAACTTTTAATATGTTCGTATGGAAATTTATATCTATTCTTACATATGAATTATTCAAGACTTTTTTTTTTAAATACAAATACTTTATATTACAACTTTATATTACTAATATAGACGTGTTTGTTCAGGTGGAACTAACGGGAAAAAAATAATAATAAGAAAATAAAATAGAAAGAACTAGACATGTACTTGAATTTTTAGTCTAACATTAGGGGTGAGCATGGTGCGGTTTGGTTCGGTTATTGCCTATAACCAAAACCATAACCGCACACTTCGGTTATCAAAAAAATCATAACTATTTGGTTCGGTTAATGCGGTTTCTGTTAATCGGTTATTTTGCGGTTTGAGTTCGGTTATAGATCGGTTATTTTATAGTTTCTAAAGTTAGTCTTTAAATGTGTGGGTTATACAAATATCATGCGCAAAAAATAAATATACACAAGCTTGTAGAATTAGCAACTATATTTTACTTCCACGTATTATGTGGAAGCATACATACGAACATAAAGTGGCTAGAGTTTTAAATTTAATGAGACTGGGTCATGGTTAAAAGTTTTAAACGCTTCACCAAAAAAAATGGATTGGGCCATTGTTAAACACTAACTTAAAAACCTATGGTCTTATGGATTCGGCCATGTTTAAAACATTCGGTTCGGTTCGGTTATTTGCGGTTATGAAACTAATAATAACTATAACCGAACCGCAACATGCGGTTATCAAAAATTTAAATAACCGACCCTTCGATTATTTCGATTTTTGGTTATTTTGGTTCAGCTTTTTCGATTATTTCAATTGCAGTTCGGTTATTTCGGTTTTATATTCACCCCTATCTAACACCATGTTTCTTTTCCCTTCTTTCTGCCGAGAATGAGCAACCCCAATCCCAATATGATAGCCTTTTTTTTCTTTTTATTTACCTACCAAACCAGAGATTTGGTGTGTAGTTTGTCTCTATACATATCCATACTCTACCCTCTTCTATGACTTGACAACTCAAACCATTTTTCTATCTACTTTCAATGTTTAGGCTGAAACCTTTCCACAACCCTACTTTTAATTATTTTATTTTGTTTCCTACATAAAGACCATGCATGATTGCTCTTCATGCCTTATGTACCCATTACTCATTATTACATGTTAGCTAATTCCAAATTTCTCTATAAAAATAAAATTTACTACACCTTTCAAAACAGACGAAACAACCCACTAGTATTCTATCTCATTCTTTCTCTCTCTCTCTCGTTGGGTTCCCACCAAAGGCAAAAGCCATTATACAACCTCCACACTTGTTGATTTCTAGGCTTACTTTCAAGAACTCTTTGCTTTGTTCTCATCAGTGTTATCAAGGTGAGTACTTTTATGTTTTTTTTTTAAGCTTGGTTCATGCTTACCATACTAACCAGAATACCTAGACCAAACTTGGCTCAGCCAACCTATTCATATGGCATTTTTGTTCTCATAAAACAAATAAAAAGACTATTGAATTATCTTAGTAATTAATCACGAAAATTATGTATGCACATACATGTTCATTTTCAACTTTATTTCAAGACATTGAAACTCTTCCATGGATTTTTACTAAATTTTGTATATGTGTACGGACATGACTTTAAAAGTGATTAGGCATTAACAATTTATTTGTTTTAATTTATTTATCTAGATACACATATACATGTCTTTTGTGGAGTTTCTTTATAAAAATATAAATACGTTTATTGGTACATAAGTTTACATAATTAGATAAAATCCTAAAGAATATATGTGTATCTTAGTTTCGAGTCAGATTCGGTTCGGGTGAACAAGTCAACTCGGTTCAACGCGGTCAACTCGGTTCAACTCGATTCAACTCGGTTCAACGCGGTTCAAAAGGGTTCAACACGGTTCAACGGTTCAACTTGATAACAACACGGTTCAGCACGGTTCAAAACTCGGTTCAACACGGTTCAAACCGGGTCAGTTTTTGTGCTCAGGTCGACGTGGTCAAACTGGTCAATGCGAACAACTGCCGGTCAACTGCGATCAACACGGGTCAACTAGTTAGCACGAGGCTCGGTAAAATTTTAACACTAAATTTCGTTATATTATTTATATAAATTTCCTTTAACGCGAAACCGAGCTCAAACCGACACCGACTAGTGAAACGATAAATATTTTTTTTAGAAAACTAGTAAATTTATTGGACTTGTGCATTTCATACTATCAAAAATGCGTATATTAATTTAAAAACCAAACCGACGTCTCGTTACAAATATGTATTTATGTGTTAGACACGCAACTAAAATTGATGTTTTGAACACAACGGAAAGTTACACATAAATTGTGATTTCATTGTTTATTGAGTTTTGATAGTTATCAACAACTTGTATTGTCGGGATCGTTTAGAATACAGAGAAAACTCTGCCCGTTTTTCCTAAAAATTCGTAATGCGAAACGTGTTTCATTATAAAAACGACACCTATTGGGGTTCAAAGTATTTATAAAAAATAAATATACGAATGTATTTATTTTTGACGACTCTTTATAACTCACAAAAAAAACGAATTTATATTGTCCGACAAATGAGGTTTACAAGATAACGGAACGCGGCAACTTATATCGTATAAATATAACTTTCGTATATTTAATTCAGTTGTCTACATCTTACGAAAGAACTATGACGGGACGTAATATTATCCATCAACGTATATGACGACTATTCAGGAAACGCGTGAACACGCTATACGAGTCTATAACGTGTATTATTTTTATATAAACATTTGGTTACCTAAACGCACGACCATTCGGACGGCTAACACGATTCCATAATATTTTTTATAAAAATATATATTCTAAACCCCTCGAACACTAAGTATTCCCAAGACATAGTATTTATCACCAATAATCAATGGGATTAAACATGTATAATAATATCGTTTCCACTAAGTTAACATCTCCCCATCGAATCATTGGTTGATGATTCGGTAGAGCTCGGTGACACGTAGTTTAGCTACGTTTTTAGTAGAAACTTATAAGTTACTGATTGATAGGAACGAGATAGTTGCATGCTAGCGAGTTTACGTTCTTGGAACAACATCGTGGATTACATTAAGCTAGCTTTGCACTGGATATCGAGGTGAGTTCATAACCCCCATTTTTTACTGTTTTTACATTTTTATAAATGTTTTCGGGGGTGGAAAGACATGCAAGTTTTGACAAAGTACACAAAATTTCAAGAAACAAAAGGATTCATATTTCTAAACCATGTTGCGAAAGGATTTCAATTAACTCAAATGGTTTACGAAGGGTTTATACTCAATACACGGTTTTACAAAACACACGCGTATTTTCAGAACGTGCATGAGTTTCATGACTAGTAACGGGAATGTCTAGTTACAACGGGACTGGATTGTCCTACATACAACTAAGGGGACTGGTTGGTCCTGCTTATAGACTCAATTGGGCTAGGCCCATTCTCATTAGTGCGAGGCACAAAATCTAGTGGGCTAGGCCCACACATGCTCGTGCGAGGCACGAATGACACAAGGACTGGTTTGTCCTACGTACAAATAAGAGGACTGGTTGGTCCTGCTTATAGACACAAGGACTGGATTGTCCACTACTCAACACTAAGGGCCGTAAGGTCGCTTAAAACTGTACAGTGAAGTCCTCGCTACATACTAGAACTATAACCGCCTGCTAGTCTACCGTCTTGAGTAAACGGTTTGGCGAGGCACTTACTAGCTTGGAGTGGATTATAGGCTCATGCGGGGCATGTTGTCTTTGTCGTACGCGAACATCGACGGTTATTCAAACATTACAAAAACAAGGTTTCCAATTAACATGCCGAAAAAGAAAATGGTTTTGTTATGTTTTCTCAACACTATTTAAATCGGTTATCAAAAAGATTTATTTTAAATCTTTTTCAAACAAACTATGAACTCACTCAACATTATGTTGATTTTTCGCATGTTTCTTTCTCAGGATACATTTCAAAATAAGGCACAGTTGGAATAGGAGAACCCATTTGGAACTCGAGTACTTAGCGGGCGTTCAATTTCTAGAAGTCTTAGCATCTTAATACTTCCGCTGTGCAATGAAGATACTAGTCCAGTCACGCCAGCTCTGATATTTCAGGGTGTGACATTCTGGGCAGCTCTTAACGACTCCAGATGGCCCGAAACTTTCTAGAATGCTGAAAATTGGTGCTGAATTTTTGCGGGTCGTGGCATCCTCCCCCACCTAAATCCACGATGTCCTTGTCATGCTTTCGGGTTGTGCCTCGTTGTAATGGCTGTGTGGTTGATTGGTCTTCGAACCGACCTCCAATCGCATTGATGTTATTGTCATATCTTGGCGTCCAGTGTCCGTCTCCGACTTTACGTTGTAAACTTGATTTTCGTTCATGATGCAAAATTTGTTTGCGAATAGCATGAGAAAGGCATATTTCTTTAAGAAGAAATCCTGGCCAAGCATAAAGTTGTGCCCTTTTATTGGCACCACGGAATGGTCGATCATACCTTTCCATTTGCCGATTGTGATTTTAACGTGTATGCCATCCCTTTTATTCACTTGATAGGTTCGTTTGTGGACATGATCATTGCGTTTTGTTTTGTTACTCGAACACCGAGTCTTTTTGCTTCATTTATTGAGACGAAGTTATGGCTGGTTCCTACGTTAACTAGTGCCTTAATGGGTCTCCCGTTTACCACCATGTTGACGAGTTGAAGTCCTTTTTTCGACTCCTTTTTTGGTTTTGTGGTTTTTGGACCTTTCTTTCCCGTGTTTGGGAGCTTTTTTATGTTATGCTTTGTCACACCCCAACCGATGGCGGAAACATCCGAGCGAGATGAAAACGAGATTGCAAGAGACTTTGTAACGGCTAATTGTGACAAGTATTTAAAATAACGATCTTTCATTTCATGCTAACGGTAATACATCGTTTCAAAGGAAAATATGACATTTAGAACGTAACAACTTAAATAACAAAAACATGAATTTTAACTAAGTGCATATCTAGTCCATCCTACTAGATTTCTTTTCAACGCATCAACATCAAGCTCTTGCAATATATATTAAAGTAACATGAAAACACAAAAGCATTGGCGAGCATACAAGTTTAGTGTACTAGCATATGTTTAAAGGAATTAAACGAGATCCACATGGCAAAAATGTATACTAAGGCATAAACATAACATAACATGAACTAGCATGCATCACATACGTGTCAACCCAAAGATTCCACTAGCGTAATCTTGTCGTCGCAACGACAAGACCGTTTGTATGATTACTTAGCATCGACCCAACAAGGGCGGTGTGCTACTCTTATAGCGTTATACATGTTAAGGTAGGCTTGTACGAAGTTAATGACAAGTATAGTGCAATAACGGCTTCTAGCATGCATGCATTCCTAAATTATAAACGTATAAAACATGTATATCGGATTCATTTTTATGAATAAAGTATTTGCATATGTGTGTTTGTGTGAATTTTAACATGGTAATATATATTGTACCCAAAAGTGCAAAAAACAGAAAGAGGGTCATGTATACTCACGATTTGCAAAGTAATTCCACTTAGTGAGTTTGCCGAGTCTTGAGTTGTGGGAGACCAAAGTTACCCTAGGGGGAAATGAAGGTGTGTGAGTTTCGGCGTAAATTAAGGTACCATGAGAATGGTCATGCAAGGAGGTAGGATGAATTCCATCCATTTAACCTCATCATATGATTCACCAAAGCACAAAATCATCAACTTTGTTGATGATTTCGGTTGGTCATGAATATGAAAATAATAAGACTAAAACCTACTAAATCTACAAAGAACCAAGTGAGCTAGCTAGATGTGTGCATCCCAAACATGGAAAGTGTTTGGGGACTTGATGTAGCCTTGTCCCTTTGTTGGAAATTATTTGAGATTCAGTGGTATGAATATCGTAAATCAACAAGTAAGGTAGTGGAACAAATTTGGAGAGCCAAAGCTTCTGTGGTTCACACATTCACCAAGACACTAGTCTTTCAACATTGAAGGTTGAAAGCTTGGATGGTTCCAACACTTTGTAGGTCACTTAGAACATTTAAGGCAGAATTTTATGGAGGTTTTTGAGCCTCATTTCTTGTAGAAATCAACCACAACACAAACCCACAGCCATGAGTTTAGTCGGAGCAAGGTGGGTGTAAGATTCCATCAAGTTCTAAGCATTACATACAAGAAACAAAAAGTTAAATCAAAACAAAATTTTATTGCCACTTTTGACGTCAAATGTGGTGAGGTTCCACCTTAGTTTTCCATTGCAAACTTGTCGAAAACTTCCAAGAGGTTGTCCAAGTAGTTTGAAAGAAGATTTGAAGAAGAAAGGTGAAGAAAAGTGAGTGAAAACTCACTTAGAACACTAGAAAGTTTCTGCCCAAGATGTAAAATTTCTTGAGAGATTTAGAGAGTTTGAGAGTGGATTAAGTGTTTGGAAAATGTCTAGGAGTGTATGGAGGCTCCTATTGATCGGATTGTCGTGCTCCAGTCAAAGATAATATTTACAGTCCTGAATTACCCTTAACAATGCGTTAGTGGTAGTAAGGGGTCGAACCACGAAGAGTCTGTGGTTTGCGATCAGATGTAATTGATTTTAATTAAAAATGTCACTTTATGAAGCTTGCTACGAAAACGATTGATTTGTTTATTTGAGAAAGGTGTTGGAATGAACCAACAAGTTTGTTTGATTAATTGACTAACAAAGACATGGAACGATTGCAATGAAAGTAATTATGATTGTAAAACAGTGATGAGAAACAAGGTTCACATCCGGTTCGGTAATTGCAATTCTAGGGTTTTACACGTTTTAGATTTGATTCAATTGCAAAAGTGACTAACGAATTTAGTGTTACGAGGCTTAGGTGCCGATAGCTATCAACGTTATAAAGAACGGACAAAAATGCACTTCATTACCAAGAACATGTAAATCCTAACCTAGACAAGGCATGAATTGTAAGACCCTTATTATACAAATTGAAAAGTTGTGAAAATTTCGCATATAAAAGATTTTATCTGCGATTACATGTTCATACTATATTACGAGTTTCTTTAAACTTCTTAAGAATTTAAAACGTTTCAACATATTATCGATGTTTAGTTTCGAAACGACTAAACATATTACGGAAGCTTTAATTTTGATCGTGTTCGGTTCTTCATTGAGCTTGATCCTCCTCGGTACTTCAAACCAATGACCTGTATTTCATAAAACATGAAATACGTTAGTTATATTCAAGTATATAACATGTCTAGTTAGACCCGAATGCCAAAAATGACCAAACATAAAGCAAATAACATTTTTTGTCGATTCCCGCCGTAAGCTACGACTCCAGACCGTAGCGTATGGTTTGTGGGTTATGTTGCGACCAGCAGACACCTACCGTAAGCTACGGTAGGCCACTGCAGCGACTTTCAAGTTTGCCGTTTTTGTTACGAAATCTTCCGTAACTTGCTCAATTTTCATCCGTTTCACTTGAAACTTATTTTTAGATGTTCGTAAAATGTTTGCCTACACATTTAACCCGAAATCGGGAAATGAAAACTTTATTTTTGATGCATCATGGAGCATTGGAAGCATACACACAAATTGGAAGTTCAAAACGGAAAAACGGGAAGGTTTGTATCATTCGGCGCCACTAGGCGCTGATTTCAGCGCACCACAGCAGACAATTACATTTTGGCGCACTGTGCTCTGATTTTGGCGCCTGGGACGCTGAACCCAGACCTGACTCACGAATTTCATGTTTTTCCACCAAACAAGTGTTTAGATTACTCCAAATCAAGTTTTTATGTTTAAAATTCATTCCCTATCATATGTAAATCCGTAAACCATTACTCGGATCCATAATTTATATATTTTGCGCAACCATTGCCCGGTTTATGCACATATTTTTTTGACCCGTTATGGGATTTAAGCACTTAAGCTTAATTCTCGCTCTTCCTTTTCGTACATCTCATTTCCACATTAAGTATCTACTTATCTTCCACCACAACTATATTTGTGATGGATTTAATATAATAAACTATTTATCGAAATATTCGGTTTGCCATTTTACGAAAAGACTCATTTTAGGCATTTAACCCGTGAAAGTTTTCGCCTATAACTTTTATGCTTATCTAAGGTTTACCATTACCATAATATATGTTTCTAAACAACCCATAAGGATCGTTTGCCCGATTTACCCATCAAGGGCGTTTTGGTCAATTTTAGTCCCTCATTTTACGACGAAGGACTTTCACTAAATATTTGACCAAAATTGCTCGTTTAACTAAATCTATTTATGCGTACCTGGCTCGGGTCAACATTTTGATCCGTTTAATACCTTTTCACTATTAATTACTAGATAATAGCAAAGTGAACCATATCTTATTTTCCTGTGATCACAAAGCTCAACAAGCGATCATCAAATATTATTGTCAAATGGTGTTAACAACACCATTCGACCCGTTTATTTGAAATAACAATTTATCTTTATGAGGTGGTCTTTAATTACCATCTCACTTCTTTTATTGCGGTTTACTCCGTGAGTACATCTATTTAAAAGTTGTTTCATATTTTGTTTGACCCGTTATGACTTACGCCATATGTGTCTTTTCAAATCTCTTTATCTATCTGTCAACTCATGTTCGGATTACTATTTTTACCACTTTTACCCGTCATGGTTTATACCATAACGTAATGTTTCAAAATTCTTTATTTGTTCTTCATCACATGACTAAATTTACCGTTTTACCCTTTTTACCATAAATTATGGTTTCTCACCATTTTCACTTGTTTCGACCCATATTATTTCACATCGGAACTTCATATTTCAATTACGAAATTTACTTTATTCATATCCAATACACACCAAGTAAGTATTCTATAAAAAGGGTGTAAGCTTTACTTACCTTGCATCCAAATTACGTTATTCCTTCATACTTGATTCGTTTGACCCGTTTCCTTCCCAAGCCTCCACCTAGCTTGTCAAGCGTCAAACTATCATCATAATTCGTAAGATGGTTAAATTAGTCATTATCAATCACGACTATTCCACCTTACGAGTTTTATGTCGAATTTATCATTCGACCATATCATTGGTCAGTTTGACTTTTGAAAAGTCAATTGACTTATTAACATACATGAATGCACAAATTGGTTCATCGAACTCACATAGGCATCTCATTCAAATACTTAATGAAATCAAATTTTACATACTCGCTACTAGGTAATATGATTTCAAGCATCAATAACATAATTTTTTTTAAACATCAATTCCCTTTTATCATACAAAAACCCATTCAATGGCAAGTATGAACATATACCCGAATTCATAAATTAATCAAACACTTTCTTAATTACCATCATGCATGATGATTCTAATCATGTTTATATCATCAATTTCATCATACTATTAAAACCCACTTATCTAAGTGTGTTAAATCATCTAAACATCCAAATTACAACAACCGATGTAGAATTTTCACTTAGGGTTTTGTTCCGAAGCTAGTATACATCACTAATTCGGACCATAGCCTCTATGATTCATACACAAATCGCTTCTTGTGATGTTTATCAAATTTCACAACTTCATCAATATCAAAAATTTCGACATACCTCATGATCCCCTAGTTTTGGTGATCATTAAAACACGTTCATGCATCAATTCTGGGTTCGATTCGCCCTCTAGTTTGATGAATTGAGGTTGAACAAGGGTTTCCCCTTGTTAAATCTCCTGAGGATCGACATATACACACTTCTTTGGTGTGTGTTATGTTTTAATTTTTTGTTTATAAAACCCAAGTTTCACTTTTAGACAACTTTGGTCCCTCAAGTTTGTTTCACATAACAATGGAAGATTACCATCTATTGTTTTATTACTTAGACATGTATTGCTAACTAGGTTTATGTTCATAGTTACACACTTCATGTCAATTGTCGAGTGAACGCGATATCTCAGTTTACTAAGTTCGGGATGCCACTACCCGACTTAAATTCTGTCCCGATAGCCCGGCCAATCATAAACTTTTATCATTATAAAACGTTTATTCATTTTTATTTAACATTAGGTTTATTTAATTAAATCCTAATGTTTATTCGGGTTAATTTTTACCACTATTGATATTTTACCCGCTTTTAATATTGACGTTGTTTGATTATCAAACCCGTTTTTTTGGGTGTTACATGAATGCACATAAACATTTCATAAAGTCAAATTTAATCTTCACTCGACAATTTAGGAATTCAATACAAATGCAAGACAATCGTCATAAGCTTCAAAATCAAATAGAATTTGTCACAAATCAAACCAAGAACAATATTAAACCCTAGACTTACAAAAACCTACACCGGGGTGAAACCTCTAAGAAATTAGCCGCTCATGATCGAAAGGACTTGATCACCGGATGTTGAGAACATGAAATTGAACATCTTGAATCTTGGAAATTGTTGAAGGATGATGATTAGGGTTTGGGTGAAGTGATGGTGATGATCGGTTAAAGGATTGATGAACTAGGGTTTGGAAGATGGAGATGATGATGAATTAGATGATGGAATGGAATGATTCGGATGATTTGGATGTTTTGTGATGGATCGGGAATCAATCAGATGATGAATAATGGCTCCAAGATGATATTCAAACTCCAAAACAAAGTGTCACACCCGTTTATGGGTCAAACCATGTTTATAACTCGTCCCCATCAAGGGAAACATCAAAATTCACGAAACCGAAAAGCAGAGGCCGTCGCCAACGGCCAGTAGTGGTGTCGGCGATGGTATGTGGATGTCCAATTTTTCTCCGACGCTTTAAGTTTCTGTCTACGGACAATTTGGGCGACGGGAGTATACTCGGGGTGTCGCCGACGGCCCATAGTTAGCCAAGATTAACCCGCCCTTGAAAACCACAAGTCATGCATACCCCTCACAATGTTCTCTCCTCTCGGTTTACAAATTGGCTAATTTAATGGTGTATTAGCACTTTTAAAGTGATCACTCAAAACCGAATAGAACAAGTACCCGCATAGCTTGCAACTCAATCATTCTCCACCACCGAACACGAATACTAAGCACAAGTCAAAAGGTCTTTAAAAGGGTTGTAATGAGGCTAGGCTAAGGGTTGGAATAGGATATTTGAAAGTGGCTAAGGTGATGAAAATTCGACTTTTATTACAAACAACTACACTAAACCGACTAAACAAAAGTCGACAAGCTAATAGGCAAAAGCGTTCACCTTTTGTTCAACAGCTACCACACATTTTTTTGTGTTTTTCTCAACGATTTTTCTCATATTTTTCATACACATTTTCTGAATCTTTGATTTTTTTTTTTGGACAATGCAACTTTACAAACAACTATTCCTAAGATCGAATTTTCATCACACGGGTTAAAAGAGGTTTGATGGTTAAGGGTTAATTGGGGTGATCAAACGAAAGGCCTAGGCTCAAAATTGGGACTAAGGGATAATTTCGGGTAAGGGTAAGAAAATGGTGTAAAAGAAAAAGGTTTACCTAATGCCTTAATCATTCTCGTGCTTGTACTCGGTCTATGGTCTCAAACGTATCCAAAGATGCAAGTTCTACAATACATGCCTAATGGTCCACTCAAAACAAAGAAACACATGTATATTTAATGTATAAGAGTGGCTCAAAACCTCACATATAAAGGGTAATGATACGCAGTATGCATAACTTATAAATTTCTTAGGCGAATTATTCCCAAATAATCACCCGCTAAATACTCGTCATGCTATTAACTTGAACTTGACCATGACAAAAGATCAAATGGGTTGTGCCATCCCTCGTTAACTTAGTTACTTGTGCTTCTTAGATCGCCTTAAACAAAGACATTTTTGAAATTTTTTTTGAAAATTTCCCCCATCCCCACACTTGAGGTCAACATTGTCCTTAATGTGTAGTGTTTAAATGAACGGGTCAAAACCGAAAAACTTTTTCTCCCCCTTCCCCACACTTAGGTCAACATTGTCCTCAATGTGTAAGAATGGAGCTTTTAAAATCGCACAAGGGATGTGACACGGCTAACTTCCCCAAAATTTCTCCCCGGAAAATACATATAATTTACAATCCACTTATTCGCTAACTAAAATCAAAAGTAAAAAGAAACGTATGCACCTGATTTTCGATCTCGTCCTTCATGTGCTCTTCTTCTTTCAACAAAATGGTCGTCTTGCGAACACAATGTACCTAAAAATTTCAACCCTTGTGTAGAAGCATGCTTCTCACAACCATCAAAATTTATTAGTACTTAGTTCTACCATTTTTATGAAGATATTACCAAGCCATACGTTATTTAACATTGATTATTATGGAAAGATGATTTACAACAACAACAAACCTAACTCACTTTCGTAGGAATCACGGTTGCATTTAGCGTATCCACAAGCCCTTTTAAACCTCCCGACAGCTCGGGAGGACGAGTAGGTCTCGTGAGGGTTATATAGAGAACACACCCATAAAGTTTATTTAACTAGGAAAGCAATAAAAACTAGCTACTACTAACAAAAGACTATCTAAACAAAAGGAAAATGTACAACAACAATAAGTAACATACCTCGCTTATCTTAATAGCGCTCATTTGGGTCGACCGGAGGGTATGGGTTGTAGGAGTACCCGATGAGGGCTGACATCACCTCCTTCCAACTGTCAAGGGGTCCATGTTCCCCTTCGGGTGGTGTCGGTAGCTGTGGTGGAAGAAAACTAGAGCCCGACTCGGGCCAATGCGGAGATGGGTCGGAAGGACCACGGGGTACCGGGAGGTCCTCGAATTTTTCCCAAGGTGTGTGCTCTTGATATGACAATCCAGCCATGTGGTCCCGCAAGTGCCTTTCTTGACCATGAAGTAATTTGTAATTGTTGCGCGCCATTTGCTGATCGGTACCTATTGCCATCCAACGACGGTCTTCTTGAGCATTTCGTTCCATTTGGAGGCGATATTGCTCCTCCTCCCACTCTCGCCTCCGGGCGTTCTCTTGTACCCGTTGCTGCTCCAATTGTTCCATCCGAGATATCTGCTGAGCTTGGAATAGTTGCTGCTCTTCCCAATATTGGTCCACCTTCGCTCGGTGGGCGGCCTTCAGCAGACCAATGATCTTGTTGTTGGGTGAGGAAATTTTGTTCCCACTATCGACGACTCTCATGATATTCACGGTTTTCTCAAATACCTGCCCAAACAGTTGTCATATATACTATAGGCTCCCCGATTTTAAATGCAATGATCTGGTTTTCTTCGTGAAACCACAACCTGAGCCACCTCATTTGAAACTTCCTGGTGAGCTCTAGCATATATTCGACGTGGTCTCCTTGCACCACCATGCTCTCTCTTCCTTTTCATCACCCATTTCTTCGTCCCTTTGGGCTTCTTGAGCCTCACTTCGATCCTCAAATTGAAAACTGTTGCCCAGCTCATCCTTGACCGTATACTGGTTACCGAAAACTGAAACATGAAATTTCTAATGGCGCTTCATAGATGCAAAAGAGATCTGATCAATTGGTTAGGTAACCCATAATGACTCTGCAGGCAATGCGTTCTGCTACAGAATCATAGCACTGATTAATCTCACATATGGGATCATTTTTTATTGCATGCCTCTCTCGTGTCCCACATATTCATCATCACTATTTGTCGCCACGACGTTTCGGTGAACTGTATAACAATGCATGTAACACCCGACAATCGGGTGCCTTCACTTTCCCGAGGTCTCCGAACCACACCATTATATTCTCCAATGAAATGCCTTGGAGAATCTTCCCTTCCAATGACAAATCATTCCTTGACTCCCCCATTCCACCTGATAACACTAACACAGCCGCCAACATACCCGACGGATCAGCATCGTTCATCTTTTATCCAAAAAATTATCAATATTGTAATAATCATATGCTTCAGCCCCCAATGAATCGAACCGGGCTATCGCGTTCATATGCTCGAACGACATGATCATTTAATTTTTACCAATATCACCAACTAGCTGCCACGTGTAAGCGGGCCCATCCCGGTTAATGAATCTCAACGTTGACAACCATTCATATACCGCCGCCAAATAGACCCGAGGTGTGATGTCCTCACACCAATCCAACACACGTTCCCAACCAAGCCTCTCGAATTTTTGCACAATTTCTTATTGCACGGAACTCTCAACATTCAATGTCCTTTCCGGAACAGTTCTTTCTGGCACCGAAGTTGTAATATTCCCCGAGACCATCTTCCACTTCCACATCTTCGTTTCCAACTTTTTGTTATTAAACTTTGAAAGGGTTTTTTTTTTGTTATCATTCCAAGACGAAGCCGTCGGCTAGTCTTGAACTCCTCCCAACCCCAATCTTGCATCATTCTCCTCAACGACACTCAATTGTTCCCACTTCCGCTGAATATAACCCGAGCCCGAACCGGCTCCCGAAGATGATCCTTCGCCAGAAGTCTTGCTTCGCTTCCTTCCAAACATGACTACAGTCACAAACCACACAACAATTAGTATAACCCAACTTCAAACAACATCCCACTTTGAACATAGCACATACTGTTGACCAAAAATCAAATTCTTAGATGCAATTTAGCTCGTTTAAACCCAAAAAAACATAGCCAACCTTATCATCGATTACTTAATCTTTCATGTTTTAATCTAAGACTCTTAAAAGTTCAACATGTTTCAACATTATGTTATGTCCAATCATGTATACAAGTTAATGCAATCACTCCATTAAACTTGTTACATGTCCAAAACCCACCCAAATCACATATTCATCTTTAATGTCAAGCTAAAACATCATAGATTATAATAACCAACCTACTCTTAAACATAAAGTCTAAAAATTTCAGAAGAAATCAACTACCCATATGATAATCATGCTTGAATTTAAGTAAAAACCATATCTTTGATGTTATTAAACAAGAAGAACTAGAAAAGGATGTAAAACTTGAAGCTTGATGAACACTTTTCCTCAAACCCGAGATTTCAAGTCCAAAATCTTGCAAACTAGCAAGAATTAATGGAAATAATGATGGGGGTTTTGTTCCTCTGGGAAAATCACTCAGGATAGGCTCAAGAATCAGAAGATTTGATGGGATTTGAGTAAGTTATGGATGCTTGAAGATTAGGGTTCTTAGGGAAAAGGTGAAGAAGATGAAGCTTGAAGTGAGTTGTGGTGATGATAGATCCAGAGATTTTGTGGTCTTGGGTGTTTGTGAATCAGATGTAGGGATCCCAGGTTGAATATGTGGCTTAAAACATGTTTGCGTATGCTAGAAAATTCCTAAAAATTATAAAAAAATATGGCAAAAACACGAACTTTTTTACAAAAGGGACCTATGCTAGAAAAATTCCTAAAAATTATTAAAAATATTTTGTGGACGTTTTCGGTTTTAATTTAACAAACACCTATCGTTAAACAATCATATCCCCCCCCCCCAAATAGCCGTGTATTGTCCATAATACACATAAACAAGTCTGGAACATACTCATATCTTCAAAACTCGTTTGTGATTTCCGGAACTTCACACATCAACAAGGTTAGTAAAACGAAAAACACTAAGCAACCCATACACTAAAGCAATGTGACCAAACAATTTAAAATATACAAGACTCTACAAAACATGTTACTGGTTCTTAATTAACCTCATAATTTGGTACGCTTACCGAGAAGCTTACCAACTCCGTGTTCTTCTCACCCTTATCTTGTTGCCATCAAGAAAAGGTTTAAGCCGATGGCCATTAACCGTTTGCTTCGACCCATCCTTCGAGTCCTCGATGGTAACATCTCCCAATTTTCCGACCCGTGTGATCACATATGGGCCCGTCCACTTACTTCTGAGCTTACCCGGGAAGAATTTGAGTCGTGAATTGTAAAGCCACACCTTTTGACCCACCACGAACTCCTTGCCTCAACTTGGCATCGTGTGCTCGCTTCATTCCATCCTTGTACTTTGAAGCACACTTCATATGCCTCCTCCCAAAGCTCTTCCAACTCACACAACTTTAACTTGCGTTCTCTACCTGCATCATCATACTTAAGATTAACCTCTTTGATAGCCCAAAAAGCACGATGCATAGCTCAACCGCAGTGACAATTTTTACCGTAAACTAAGCGGTAAGGTGTGGTGCCAATAGGTGTTTATACGCCGTTTGATAGGCCCATAAAGCATCATTCAACTTTGTTGACCAATCCTTACGGTCTGGTCGAACGATCTTTTGCAAAATCTCTTTGATTTGCCTATTAGACACCTCCACATGACCACTGTTTGCGGGTGGTAGGGAGTAGCAATCTGATGGTCAACCCATACCGTTTTAGTAACTTTCCGAAGTTAAAATTTTTAAAGTGAGATCCCCCATCACTAATGATTACCTGGGAATCCCAAATCTTGAGATAATATTGTTTTGCACAAAGTTACAAACAACGGTGTGGTCATTAGTTTTGGTGGCAATCGCCTCAACCCATTTAGACACATAGTCGACTGCCACCAAAATGTATAGGTTACCATGCGAATTCGGGAATGGGCCCATGAAATCAATCCCCCACACATCGAAGATGTCGACAATGAGAATTGGTTGCATGGGCATCTCATCCCTCTTAGAAACACTCCCTATCTTTTGGCACTCAAGCATTTTTTGGCAAAGTTAAATGCGTCTTTAAAAATAGTCGGCCAACAAAGACCAATATTGAGCACTTTGTGCCCCGTTTTGTGACCACTAAAATGGCCCCCACAAGTAAATGAATGCAAGTGCGTCAAAACACTCGGGATCTCATCGTCCGAGATGCTCTTCGAATAACTTGATCCGGACATATCTTGAACAAATCCGGTTCCTCCAACGTGTAGTATTTGATTTGAGACATGATATGCAATCTCCTCCTCCTATCCCAATGAGCCGGCAAGTCACCTGTAACCAAATAATTCACAATATTAGCATACCAAGGTAACACCGCAAACTTTCATAATATGCTCATTGGGAAAGTGTCATCAATCTCCACATGAGAGGAACCCTCCTCTACCAACAATCGAGACAAGTGATCCGCAACCACATTTTCACTACCATTTTTGTCTCGTATCTCTAGGTCAAACTCTTGTAGCAAGAGCACCCATCGGATCAATCTCTGCTTCGCGTCTTTCTTCTCCATGAGGTACTTGACAGCAGTGTGATCAGAATAAATAATAACTTTGTTACCCCATATGTAAGCCGAAATTTTTCCAATGCAAAAACTACCGCAAGTAACTCTTTTTCAGTTGTTGTGTAATTTAATTGCGCATCTGAAAGAGTTTTACTTGCGTAGTAAATAGCAATGGGTTTCGTTTCCACCCTTTGACCCAATACGGCCCAATCGCGTAATCACTTGCATCACACATAATTTCGAATGGTAAAGACCAATTCGGTGATTGCAATATTGGGGCCTCCACCAATTTTTCTTTCAAAACATTAAAGGTACTTTTACATTCTTTGTTAAAATCAGACGGTTGATCTTTAAGCAACCAATTACATAAAGGTTTTGTGATGTCACTAAATCCTTTAATAAACCTTCTATAAAAACCAGCATGACCTTAGAATGATCTAACCCCCTTAACACTCGTGGGATACGGTAAAGTAGATATGACTTGCACCTTTGCACGGTCAACCTCTATCCCACGACTAGACACAACATGCCCAAGACAATCCCTTCTTGAACCATAAAATGGCTCTTTTCCCAACTTAGAACAAGGTTCTTCTCAACACACCTTTTTAAGACCTATTCTAATTGACTCAGGCAAGCATCAAATCTCTAAAAATCTCTAAGGACTCCCCCACCATATTGAGAATATGCTCATCATACACCTTTGGAAGGTGGCGGGGGCGTTACATAGCCCAACCGGCATTCGCCTAAATGCGAAAGTACCATATGGGCAAGTAAACGTTGTCTTAGCTTGATCTTCTGGATGAATAGCGATTTGATTGTAACCCGAATACCCATCAAGAAACAATAAAACTTTTGACCCGCT